>JAQQFT010000029.1:0-125227 GCA_029582265.1 Zoroaster sp. YZ-2022 | reverse complement strand
TGTCTTCATTAAACCCCTCCATGGACATACCCCCTGAAAAAATATGGTCAACTTCATGCGGTTTCGAAAACAATACAACACTGAAATTTACAGAAATAAACATTTCAAAGGTTGAATAACTTTTCAAGTTTTAAGGGGCAGATAAAATTTATATCTAAATTAAAGCTAGTTCTCCTCGGAAAAACACAACATCTTTGAATTTGGATAGTGTCTTCATACCTTAAACGCCTCCATGGACACTTAGCCCCTGTAAAATACGGTCAACTTGCATGCGGTTTCTAGAAAACAATACAACACTGTACACTGTTACGAAAAAACATTTCTAGGTTGGGAATAACTTTTCAAGTTTTAAGGAGGCAGATAAAATTGATATCTAATTTAAAGCTTAGGTTCTCCCTCTCGGAAAAACACAAAATCTTTGAATTTGGATAATGTCTTCATACCTTAAACGGACTCCATGGACATTACCCCCCTGTAAAATACGGTCACTTGCATGCGGTTTCACAAAAACAATACAGCACTGTACAATGTTACGAAAGAAACATTTCTAAGATTGGGGAATAATTTTTCAAGTTTTAAGGAGGCAGAAAAAATTGATATCTAAATTAACTTAGGTTCTCCCTCGGAAAAACACAAAATCTTTGAATTTGGATAATGTCTTCATACCTTAAACGGTCTCCATGGACACTTAGCCCCTGTAAAATACGGTCAACTTGCATGCGGTTTCACGAAAACAATAAGCACTGTACACTGTTACGAAATAAACATTTCTAAGGTTGGGAATAACTTTTCAAGTTTTAAGGGAGGCAGATAAAATTGATATCTAATTAAACAGGTTCTCCCCTCCGGAAAAAACAAAATCTTTAATTTGAATAATGTCTTCATACCTTAAATGGTCTCCATGGACATTAGCCCCTGTAAATATGGTCAACTTGCATGCGGTTTTCACAGAAAACAATACAACACTGTACACTGTTACGAAATAAACATTTCTAAGATTGGGAATAACTTTTCAAGTTTTTGAGGCAGATAAAATTTATATCTAATTAAGCTTAGGTTCTCCCTCTCGGAAAAACACAAAATCTTTGAATTTGGATAGTGTCTTCATACCTTAAACGGCCTCCATGGACATAGCCCCTGTAAATATGGTCAACTTGCATGCGGTTTCACGAAAACAATAACACTGTACACTGTTGAAATAAACTTTTTCTAAGATTGGGAATAACTTTTCAAGTTTTAAGGGCAGATAAAATTTATATCTAAATTAAGCTTGGTTCTCCCCTCTCGGAAAAACACAAAATCTTTGAATTTGGATAGTGTCTTCTACCTTAAACGGCCTCCATGGACACTTAGCCCCCTGTAAAATACGGTCAACTTGCATGCGGTTTCAGAAAACAATAAAAGCACTGTACACTGTTTCGAAAAAATACATTTCAAAAGATTGGAATAACTTTTCAAGTTTTAAGGGGCAGATAAAATGTATATCTAAATTAAAGCAGGTTCTCCCCTCTCGGAAAAACACAAAATCTTTGAATTTGGATAGTGTCTTCATCCCTAAACGGCCTCCATGGACATAGCCCCCTGTAAAATACGGTCAACTTGCATGGGGTTTTCACGAAAACAATACAGCACTGTACACTGTTCAGAAATAAACATTTCTAAGGTTGGGAATAACTTTTCAAGTTTTAAGGAGCAGATAAAATTGATATCTAAATTAAAGCTTGGTTCACCCTCTCGGAAAAACACAAAATCTTTGAATTTGGATATGTCTTCATACTTTAAACGGCCTCCATGGACACTCTGGGGTTTTCCCGAAAACAATACACACTGTACATTTTGAAAACATTTCTAATTGGAATAACTTTTAAATTTTTTAAGGGGGCAGATAATTTATCAAAATTTAAAAACGGTTTCCCCCCCGGAAAAAACAAAATTTTTAATTTGGAATTGTCTTCATATTAAAAGCCTCCATGGACATTACCCCCCCTGTAAAAAGGTCAACTTGCATGCGGTTTCTGAAAACAATACACACTGTACACTGTTCAAAAATTTCAAAGGTTGAATAACTTTCAAGTTTTGGGGAGGCAGATAAAATTATTCAAATTTAAAACTTGGGTTTCCCCCCTCTCGGAAAAACACAAAATCTTTGAATTTGGAAAATGTCTTCTCCAAACGCCCTCCATGGACATTAGCCCCTGTAAAATACGGTCAACTTGCGGTTTTCCAAAAAAAACAATACACACTGTACATGTTACAAAAAACATTTCGGGTTGGGAATAATTTTTAAATTTTTTAGGGGGGCAGATAAAATTATTCTAAATTAAACGGTTCCCCTTAAAAAAAAAACACAAAATCTTTAATTTGGATAATTTCTTCATATTAACAGCCTCCGGAAAACCCCAAAAATTGGTCCTTGCATGGGGTTTTCCAAAAAACAATAAAACCCTGACTGTTACGAAATAAACATTTCAAAAATTGGGGAAAAATTTTTTTCAATTTTTTAAGGGCAGATAAAATTTTCTAAATTAAAAACGGTTCTCCCTCTCAAAAAAACAAAATCTTTAATTTAAAAGGGTCTTCATCCCTTAAAACCCCTCATGGACAACCCCCCTGTAAATAGGTCAACTTGCATGCGGTTTCTGAAAACAATACACACTGTACTTTACGAAAAAACTTTTCAAAGGTTAAAATAATTTTTCAATTTTTTAAGGGGGGGTAAATTTATCAAATTTAAAAACGGGTTTCCCCCCCTCTCAAAAACACAAAATCTTTGAATTTGGATATTCTTCTACCTTAAACGGCCCTCCGGACAGCCCCCTGTAAAATACGGTCAACTTGCATGCGGTTTCCGAAAACAATACACCTGTACATTTACGAAAAAACTTTCTGGGTTGGGGAAAAACCCAAGTTTTGAGGCAGATAAAATTATATCAAAATTTAAAAACAGGTTCTCCCCTTCGGAAAAACAAAAAATCTTTAAATTTTGGATTGTCTTCAACCTTAAACGCCTCCAGGGACATAGCCCCTGAAAAAATAGGTCAACTTGTGGGGTTTCCCCAAAAAACAATAAAACCTGTCCCTTTCAAATAAACATTTCTAATTGGGAAAAATTTTTTCAAGTTTTAAGGGCAGAAAAAAATTTATATCTAAATTAGCGGGTTTTTTGAAAAACACAAAATCTTTGTTTGGATAGTGTCATACCAAACGGCCCCCATGGACATTCCCCCCTTAAAATCGGTCAACCCTTTGGGTTTCACAAAAACAATACAGCATTCACTGTTACAAAAAACATTCAAAGGGGGGGAATAATTTTTCAATTTTTAAAAGGAGGCAGATAAAATTGATATCAAATTAAAGCGGTTCCCCCCCCCAAAAACAAAAATTTTTAATTTGGATAATGTCTTTTTAAACGGCCTCCATGGACTAGCCCCTGAAAAAACGGTCAACTTCCCGGTTTCGAAAACAATCAGCACTGTAATGTTGAAAAAACATTTCTAAGGTTGGGAATAACATTTCAGTTTAAGGAAGCAGATAAATTGTCCTCTAAACTAAACTTAGGTTTTTCCCCTCTGAAAAATACAAAATCTTTGAATTAGGATAATGTCTTCTGTAAACGGCCTCCATGGTTACTTAACCCCCTGTAAAATACGGTCAACTTGCATGCGGTTTCACGAAAACAATACAACACTGAACGCTGTTACAAACGAAACATTTCTAAGTTGGGAATAACTTTTCCAGGTTTTTAAGGAGGCAGATAAACTTGACTATCTAAATTAAGCTTGGTTCTCCCTCTCAGAAAAAGACAAAATCTTTTGGTGGATAATGTCTTCATACATAAACAGTCTCCATGGGCATAGCCCCCTGTAAAATACGGTCAACTTGCATGCGGTTTCTGAAAACAATACAGCACTGTACCTGTTAGAAAAACATTTCTAAGGTTGGGAATAACTTTCCAAGTTTTTAAGGAGGCAGATGAAATTAATATCTAATTTAAAAGCTTAGATTCTCCCCTCTCGGAAAATACAAAATCTTTGAATTTGGATAATGTCACCATGCAATAAACGGCCTCCATGGACACTTGGCCCCCAAATACGGTCCAACTTGCATGCGGTTTCACAGAAAACAATACAGCACTGTACAATGTTGCAGAAAAACATTTCTAAGATTGAATAACTTTTCAAGGTTTTTAAGGGCGAATAAATTGATATAAATTAAACTTGGGTTCTCCCTCTCCGGAAAACACAAAATCTTTGAATTTGGATAATGTCTTCCATACCTTAAACGGTCTCCATGGACACTTAGCCCCTGTAAATACGGTCCAACTTGCATGCGGTTTCACTGAAAACAATACAGCACTGTACACTGTTACAAAAGAAACATTATAGGTTGGCAATAACTTTTCAAGTTTAAGGAGCAGATAAAATTAATATATCTAAATTAGCTTAGGTTCTCCTCGGAAAAACACAAATCTGAATTTGGATAATGTCTTCATACGTAAACGGTCTCATGGACATAGCCCCTAAATACGGTCAACTTGCATGCAGGTTTCACGAAAACAATACAACACTGTACACTGTTACGAAAACATTTCTAAGGATTTAGAATAACTTTTTTCAAGTTTTAAGGAAGCGAATAAATTAATATCTAATTTAAAGCTTAGTTGTCCCCTCTCGGAGAAAATACAAAATCTTTGAATTTGGATAATCTTCATACAGCAAACGGCCTCCATGGACACCAGCCACTGTAAAATACAGTCAACTTTGCATGCGGTTTCACAGAAAACAATACAGCACTGCTGATATTGCAGAAAACATTTCTAAGGTTAGAATAACATTTCAAGTTTTTAAAGGGAAGCGGGTCATTGATATCTAAACTAAAACAGGTTCTCCCTCTCGGGAAAAATACAAAATCTTTGAATTTACCGGAAAAGACTCTTTCGTTGGGCTATCGCTTTAATGTTCTGCAAATGTTTCTTTCATCATTAACACGAGTGCTATTGTAACCACGTAGTGTTCGCTGTTCCCAGTGGGCTAAGCCATGAAAACCGTTAAGCTAACAGTATCGAATTCAAATTTCGCTGTTACGGTAATCTAACAGATGATACAAATGCTCGCCAAAGCGATTCTGACGTAGAGGCTCGTGGGCGAACGGTGCTTCTGTCTGGTGTTCGTACGAGACTCGTGAACTGGGCTGTGAGATCAGGGCCAAGACCCCGTGTTTTTCCGAGGAGGGCAAGCAGACTGGATGATTTATCGCCTCATAAAACTGAAGGATATTGTAATATCAAATATTTTTAATGACGGTCAGTCTGTTGGGCACTGGGTGAGGCTCACGAATCGACAAGCCACGGGGCTAAGTGCATGTTCGTTTGGTGGAGACGTTGTCAGGTCCGGATTTTCGGAGGGCCTGAAACTGAATGTCAGATTTTATCGCCTCGCCAAAACGGTCTGATGTGGGGAATGTTTCAACAGCGGCGTTGTGCGGTGCTGGTGAGCTCACGTGACCGTGTTTGGGGCCGTTGGAAGATGTTCATTTTTTCCGAACTTTAAATTGGTGGTCATCTGCCTCCAAACAGTTATTCAACCTTAAATGTTCTTTCGGCTGACCCAGTCTGTTCTGTCAGGCTCACAGGCTTCGTGACCCCGGGGAGTGGGAAGACTGTTAGGTGATTTTGTTTTCCGGAGGCAAGCGTTGATGTCTCAGCAAAAAGCAGTTATTCCCAACAAAATGTTCGTTCGTAACGGTATATTCAGTGCTGTGTTACTGAACGTACGAGACGACCGTGGGGGAATGGCGTCCGTGAGGGCGTTGTGAACATTATCTGGTCAGATTTTGTATTTTTCCGGGAAAACCTGAAAGCGGACTGAATATCGATTTTATCTGCGCGCCAAAAGGCGATGTATTCTGACATGAAAGCTTTCTTTCATGTTTTATTATTGATGCTGTGATGTTCACGTCTAAGTGATCGTGACCGGTGACCGTGGAAGGCTTCGTTGGTGTGAACGATTATCAGGGTCGGGCCTGTTACTGGCAAATTGAATGTTCATCTGCCTCGCTGGCAATGTTGTAAAGCCTCTTTTAACGATCAGCGGTCTGGCCTGTGAGGCTCACGGTGACGAGGCTATGTTGAAATGGTATCAGGATCAGGGTGTTCAGTGCTGGTGGATGGTCTGCCTCGCAAAACGGTGTTCATGTTCTGTGTTTTCGGTGAAACCTGGTGAGGGGCCCGTGAGACTCGTTGGTGGTGTCAGGTCAGACCCTCCGGTAAGCAGATTCATTTGTCTGCCTCGCCAAAACAGAGGATCATTCAATCTTAAGTGAACAAACAATGTTTGTGTGGTCTTTCATGCAGATGTTTCATGTTGGGGGTGTGGTGGATTTAAGTGTGGTGTCAGGATCAGGACTGTTTTTCAGGAGGAAGTCTAACAGGGTCAGATGTTAATCCTGCCTCATGAAAGCAGTGTTCTGTGCCAAGTGGCACAGGCGGTGCTGTGTTTTTGGGCAGTGGTGGGGGCTAATGTTCGTGGAGTTCGTTGAGTGTGAGGCGTTATCAGGTCGGGCCTGTCTCGGGCGCAGTTGGATGTCGGTGCCCATCTGCCTCGCAGTATTGACTGCCGTGTTTTTCGCTCGGCGCGATGCAGTGTGACCAGTGAGGCCGAGGCTGGTCCCGTGGAGACGGTTGTGAACGTGGTCAGGGGTCAGGGCCTGTTCCGAGGGAACTGGATATCAGTTGTCTGCCTCATAAAAACGAAGGATATTCCCAACAAATCGTTGTTCGTGTGCAGTGCTGGCTGCCAGTGAGGGCCACGCCTGGGGTGTTCATGTTTGGAGACTAATGTGAGCATGGACTGAATGAGACATTCTCAGTCAAGATTTTGATGTTTTCCGGGCTGGTGAATCAGTGATTTGTCTTGCATGTGAGACAACTCATGTTGTGCTGCAGTCTTTCGCTGTTTTCTGGTACAGACGACCGTGAGGAGATGGTCCGTGGAGACAGTTGTGTGGTGTCAGGTCAAGCGTGACCCACTTCCGGATGGTTGAATCGGTTGTGCCTCGCAAGGCGCAGTGACGCCGTGTGTTTGATGTGCAGTGCTGTGTGAGGCCGTGGTGCCACGGTGGCGTGAGGCAGATTGTGGTGTCAGGTCAGGGCCTGTGTTTCGGAGAAGATCGGCACCGTGGACCGTTCGTCTGCCTCGCAAAACGCAATGTTCGCCTGGTGCTGCTGCGGTCCTGCTGTGTTCTGGCTCACGCTCGTGTCTTCCCGACTCGTTGCATGGATGTGAAGGCATTATCAGAGATGGTTACGTGTTTTCGAAGAACCTGTTTGAATGTCGAACCGTCTGCCCTCGCAAACGGTGGCAGGGCGCTGACGACCAGTCGCGTGCACTGCGAGGCCGGTGTTCAGCTACGGTCCGTGAGCAGAGACGTTAATCAGGTCAGGGCAGGAGGAGAATCAAGCTTTGGGTGGGCTGTTTCGTCTCGCAAAGGCGGTGTTGACGTGACAGTGTGTGTTTGAGACCAGGCTGTAATTTACAGGCGTAATTTTCGTTGAAATGAACGTGTCAGGATTCAGATTTGTGTTTTTTCCGGAGGAAGAACAAGCTGGGGAACAGACGTCGCAAAAACGGTATTGACAGAATATGTTTTTTTCTGGCGTCGCTGCGGTCGACCACGACCTGACCGTATTTACGGAACTGGTGTCGACTGGGTATCGGACGTTATCAATTCAAGATTTGTATTTTTTCGGTCAGCAGAATGAATCTGCCTCGCAAACGAAGGGATTATTCTGACTTAAATGTTTCTTTCACCGGCGACGCGGTATTTTCTGACCACCGTGTAAATCATGGAAGACCGTTAGTGGTGGTCAGATTTTGTTTCGGAGAACAGCTGGGGCCAGATAATTTTGTCTGCGCAAAAACGAAGGATTGCCCGGCATAAATGTTTCGTGGCGGCGCGCGGTGCTGTGAAGGCCGTGTTCGTGACCTGAGGGGCTGTCCTGGAGGCCGTTAAGCGGGGTGATATCAAGTCAGATTTGTTTCGGAGGAGAACAACAGACTGGTGTCGAGCTGTCGCACTCGCAAAACGGTTCTGATCAAATGTTTCAACTCGCCGGCATTGGCTGATGCTGTTGTTCTGTGTTTCACATGCTAAGCCAGTAGTGTCAGGCCAGGTATGAACGGTATCAGGGGTAAAGATTTTGTATTTTCGGAGGAAAATCTGGCACAAATTGAATAATTTCATCTGCCTCGCCAAAACGGCTGGCACCGTCATTTCTTTCGTGTTTTATTGATGTGTTTCTGTGAGCTCGCGGTGACCGTGAGGGGCTAATCCATGAAGACGTTCGCATGAACGTGTCAGAGATGAATTGTCTTTGACTAAGCAGGCAGATATCGGTATCTGCCCTCGCCGTAACAAAATGTTTCGTTCGCTGTTTGACAGTACGGTCTTTAACTGTTGAACATCTGAATTGACCGTGAGGGAGATGGTGAAGACCTGGTGTGAACAGTGTCTGGTTCAGGGTTTCAGGGCTGGCTGGTTGGACGCATCGCAAAACTGGTGGCAAGCGTTTCTTTATGACGTTGGCCTGATGCTGGTGCCTGCCCGTGAGGCACCACGTCTGAACCGACCGGCGGTGGGCTAATCCGTGGAGCCGTTGAAGACGGTATCAGGGTCAGATTTATTTTCTCCGAGGACGATCAAGCTTTGGGTGGGCAAAGCGAGAAAGGGTTATTCTGACAGCAAATGTTTCGCTGTGTTCGGGGGCTGGTCATGGAGACAGTTGGGCGTGGTGTCAGGAATTCAAGATTTTGTGGCACAATTGGATGATGACCATCTGCCTCCCCGCAAAAACGGTGTGTAGCTTTCTAAATGTTTCTTTTATGGCTTTGTGTGCAGTGCTGGCGGTGTTCGGTGGGCTCACAGCCTGGTGTTCATGTTTCGGGCCCAAATGAGGGCAGTATCAAGTCAGGCCTGTGTTCGGAGAAGCTAACTTTGTTCAGATATCAGTCTGCCTCATAAAAACAGTTATTATTCTAATCAAATGAACAACTCGTGACGTGTGCTGTGAACCGTGCGAGATTGGGAATTAGCCCGTGGAGGCCGTTGGGTGTGAACGTGTCAGGTGGATTTTGTGTTACTCCGGGGAGGGTCAAGCAGGTGGACAGATGCTGCCTCCTGAGAGCAGTGGCGCGGTGGCGTGGAGGTGCGGTGCTGTGGGCACAGCCTGAGCAGATAATCATGGAGGGCGTTAAGTGTGAACCATTATCCGTCAAGATTTTCGAGGAGAACCAAGCACAATTCAGATATTATCTGCCTCGTAAAACGGTCTCCCAACTCATCGTTCGTAACAGTGTTCTGGTGTGGCTCACATGCAGGGATCGACCATGCGCGGTTATGAAGACGGTATCGGTCAGATTTTGTTTTCGAAGAAACTGGCTGGTGGGTATCGGTATCTGCCTCGCCGCGGTGTTCTGACGCCGCAGCTCGTGTTGATGTACGGTGCTGTGTTGCAATGAACCACAGCCTGGTGTTTCGGGGCCGTGGTTCGTGTGGTGCAGTATCAGAATTCAGACCCGTCAAACAGATGTTCATCTGCCCTCGCACTGTGTGTGAAATGTTCAACGGCTGCCAGTCACTGTGTGCAGTGAACCTGGTCACCGTGACTGAGGCTAGTGTCCGGGAAGACAGGTAATGGTGTATCAGAATGGCCTGTGTTTCAGAGAGATAGCTGGTGAATGTTTAATCGTAAAAACGGTGTGCTATGGGCTGTTTTCATCGGCGCGGTGTGCGGTCGCTGTCGTACCGGTGAACCGTGGTGACAGGAGACTAGTCATGGTTGAGTAACAGACGTATCAGGATTCAGATTTTGACGTTTCCGGAGAGGGCGTTGGTCGATTTTGTCTTAAAGCGGTCATTCTGATGAAATCTTTCGTGACGGTGCGGTGAACCTGGTCGGGGGCAGGCGGGCGGTTAAATGGTGTCAGGTCAGATTTTGTGTTTTCCGGAGGAATGGCGGGGTGGAACGTCGTCTGCCTCGCCGCGAAGGTCCCATGCGTATTTCGTGTTTGATGGTTTCGACGTGAGCTCACAGCCTGGTCAGTGTCATTGGGGTGTTGGGCTGTGGTGTCAAGTCCAAGACTGTCTTTGGAGGAGAACCTAACTTCAGACTGAATGTCGAACCAATCTCCATCATAAAAACTGGGATTCTGACAGCTCATGTTTCAGTGTGCTGACCTGTGGTCTGTGCTGGGGGGCAAATATGGAGACCATTGAAATAATGAGGTCAGGTGAGAGAGACAAGCTGGTGGGTGGTGCAATCTGCCTCACCAAGCAGTTAACAGCAAAGTGTTTCTTTCGTGACAGTGTGCAGTGTGAGGCTCAGCTGAGACCAACATGGTGAAACTAGTAATCCATGGAACAGGCGAACATATCAGGGTCAAGATTTTGTGTTTTCCGGAGACTAGCTGTATAGACTGTCTGCCTGAAACGAGATTCCCAACTGCAAATGTTTGACTGCTGGTGCTGTGAGCCTGAGATGTTTCACTGTTGAGGGGTGGGAGGTATTCAGAGATCGAATTTATTTTTCAGGGCTCGCTGTTAGATATCATGCCTCATAAACAGTCATGTGCCAGCTGTTTCTGTTCATGTGATGTGGTCTGTATTCTCTGTGGCCATCGCCGTGATATGTTATGGGCTCGTGTAAAACGTGTCAGGTTATCGGAGGAGGACAGAAACAGTTGGATAATCGATTTATCTTCTTGCGCCAAACGATTTTTGAACTCACGTGTTTACAGGGAACTGGTCCGTGGAACCGTTGGGCTGAACGTCAGGATCAGATTTTGAAGACAACTTTCGGTGGGCCGTCAATTTAATCGCGCTCATAAAACGGTTGACATGCCGATCGTGACGATGCTGTGTGGTGTGAAGACGTTTCGTGGGGTGTCATTGTGAACGTCAAGTCAGATTGTCTCGAGGAGGGGCGTTAAACAGACCAGATGTCATTGTCTGCCTCTAGACGGTGTTTGATGGCTGGTGCTGTGTTCTGTGAGGCCGTGCAGGGGTGTTCTGTTGGAATGGTGACGTTTGGGTGTGTCAGGGCCGGATTCTCCGGAGAAGAGACTGGCTTTCTTCGGATATCGGGCCCTCGCAAAGGCGAAGATGACAGAATGTTCGTGTAACGGTGATGGGCGTGTTCGCTGTTTACGGAGATGGTGTATATCGGGCGATATTCAAGTCAGGTGACCGGCTCGCTGGATGGTCGAATTATCTGCCCTCCATAAAACGAAGTTCTGACTGTGGAAATTTGTTCATCGACGACATGCAGTCTCTGATGTTTTTGTGAGGGCTCACGCTGAGATTATTCACGACTAGTGTGGTCTCAGGGTTCAGACTGTGAGCAGATGGTGCCTGATTGGATGTCGGTTCTGCCTCCCTTAAAACGGTGGCTGCAGTGGTGAGGCGGTGACCGCACAGGCTAAAGTGGGCCGTTGGCGGGCGTCAGGGTGGATTTTGTGTTTCCGGAGAAAGGTGGCTGGTTCGGTATCTGCTCCGCAAAAACGGTAACCGTGTTCGCTGTGACCAACCTGGTCACTGTGTTTTCTTGTGAGGCCGTGGTGTTCGTGACCGGGGCGTGGAGGCTGGTTTGGTAGCAGTGTCAGGCCAGATTTGTGTTTTCGGAGAAGGGCTAAGCAGATATGATGCCGGCGCGGATATTCCTGACCGTGTTTGTTCGCTGTTTCAGTGTTTCTGATCATTTTGATGATGGCTGGGTGTTCATATTCCTGAAGTGTGGAGGTTCGTTAAATGATTATCAATTCAAGGTATTTTTCGGAGAACAACAGTGGATGTGGGTTGTCATGTAAAACAGAGGGATTATGGGCTGTTTCATATTTACGTGTGCAGTCTTTGTACTGCGTGAGGCTCATCCCAGACCGTGACCCACAGGAGACTAATCCGTGAACCGTTGGTATGTTTTATTATCAGGGTCAGATTGTTTTCCGGAGGAGGGCTAGCTGTTGGTTGTCGGTGTATCTGCTCGCAAAACATGATTGTTCTGACATGAGAACCTGTTTCTTGACAGTGTGCAGTGCTGTTTTCTGAGGCTGCTGTGCGTATTTCTGGGGGCTGGCCTCGTGGAGGAACCGTTGGGCTGTGGTTTGTGTCGGTCAAGACTGTGTTTTCGAGGGTGAACCCTGGCGGGCAGATATTGGTATGCCTCGCCAAAACGGATGATGACATGAAGCTAACTCGCTGACGTGTGCAGTGCTGTGAGCCATGTGACCGTATTGAAACGGAAGACCGTGAGCTCGTGGGTTGTCGACGCTGTTTCGTGCCATTATCTGCCTCCGCTGAATGTTAATATTCATTCATGATCTTCTAATCTTCTGACCATGGGGTGTTCCGTGGGAGACTGAGGCTCATGGAACTGGATGTGAACATGTCAGGGCTGGGAGGAGAACTGGCTGGTGATGTGCAGGCACTGAGGCGGTGATGTGGGGAGGCGTTTGAAACGACGGTGTGCGGTGTTGTGTTGTTTCTGGTGAGACCTCGTGGTGTTCGCTGTTGGGGGCTAAGTGTCCGGGCTGGATGTCAGGGTCAGGGCCAGTTCGGAGGAAGACAATTGAATATGCATTTATCTGCCTGTAAACGAAGGGTGTTAATCAGAAATGTTTGTTCGTGACGGTGTTACGGTGTGACCAGGCACTGCGTGACCCGTGAGATTGTTCCTGTTGAGGGCTGAAGTCCATGGGGAGCAGGTGGTGGGCTGGGTGTGTTCCGGCAAGCTGAGATGGATAGTTATCTGCCTCCATAAAACAGTGGCTGTAGAAAATGTTTGTTCCTCAGGCAGTCTGATCGCTGGTGTTCGTATTGTGGAGACTAATCCATGAAGACAGACTAAATGTGGTGTCAGATCGGATTTTGACGTTTTTCGGAGGGCGATTGGTGGTGGTATCGATTTAATCGCCTCATAAAACGGATCATTGATCGTGACGTGCAGTGTGCAGTGAGGCCACGTGCAGGGTGACCGTACAGATGGTCCGTGGAGACCGTTTGAAATGTGGTGGGTTCAAGATGGTTTTTCCGGAAGGGGCCTGAAGCACCAGGTGGACATCATTGTCTGCCTCATGGGCTGAAGAGATCGTCTGACAGCAAAATGTTCTTTCGTGGCTCGATGGCTGCAATGCTGTGTTGCAGTGAGGCCGTGGGGTTGACCGTTACAGGGGTGTCCGTTAAATGTCAGATCAGATGTTTTCGGGCGGTTGGCTGGTGGATATGGAGACCTCGTCTGGCAATCGGCATGGCGTGGCTGGTCGCTGGGCTGTGTTTCCCATGGGGTGTTCATGTTAATCACGTGAACCACGTTCAAATATGGTATCAGGTCAGGTTGTGTCCGGGCAGATGTCGGCTATCTGCCTCCCTTAAACGTAGTCGTACATTTCGCTCTGAGCTCTGAACCCGGAGGGCTGGTCCGTGGGCGTTTAGCTGTGAGGGCGATATCAAGTCGAATTCTTTTCCGGAGGGTGAACCAAGCACAATTTGAATATTGAGGCTGTCACGCCGCTCATAAAAACGGATATTCAACCGCAAATGTTTCTTTGCTGTGATGACACTGCCAATGAGGCTTCACGTACTGAACCGACCGTATTTACGGGGGTGAAGCCGTTATGAACACTGTCAAGTCCGGGCCTGTTTTCGGAGGGTAGTGAATATTTCGCGGTAGAAATGTTCATGTTTTGTGTACGGTGCTGTTGCAATGACCTGCAGATGACAGGCCCCGGGGGCTAGTGTCCCGTGGTGGGTAATAATTTCAAGCCAGACTGTGTTTTGGAAAACTGGCTGGTAGATAACATTATCTGCCGCAGACCATTGATGAAATGTTTGTTCTGACGGTATCGCTGTCGTATTGACGCGTAACCATGTTGAAGTGTTATGAACCGATAAATAAGGCTTACTATCCAGACCCCGGTGTTTTCGGTGAATAAACGGTGGATATGTTGTCTTGTAAAACGGTATTCTGATAGAATGTTTGTTCGTGATACCCGGCGTGTTCTGTGACCGCATCTGAAGATGACTCGCGCGGAGACTATCCGTGACCGGAAGTATGTTTCAGGTATTTTATGTTTTCCGGGAGGAACCTGGCACGGTTGAATCGATTTATCGCGCGCTCCCGCAAAAACGGTCTGGCAAATGTTTGACTCGTGACGGTGCGTGCTCTGACCGACAAACTGTTCCCGTGGTGAAAGTATCGGAGACCGTTGGTGAACGTGGGGTCAGGTGGGGAGAACCTGGTGTTGGATGTCGATTTTATCTGCCTCAGCAAAACGGTATTCAATCTTAGAGCTCTCTTTCATCGATTATACTGATCATCAGTGACCGTATTTGAGGGTGGCGGTTCGTTCAGGTGTGAACGTTATCAAATTCGGGTGTGTTTTCGGGCTCGCTTTAAATTGAATATCGAGGCCCCATCTCTAAAACGAAATTATTCAACGCGAAATCTTCTTTCTTCAACAGTGCTGTTGTTCTGTGTTTTCCGTCTGGTGTTTAGAATAGTCATGAACGTTTAGTAATGAAGATTGCTGTCAAACCAGATGTTTTCGGAGGAGGAACCTAAACAGTTGGACTGTCAATTTATCTGCCTCGCCAAGGCGGTGTTCTGACAGAAATGTTTCCATTGTGCAGATAACTGCCGTGCCGTGTCGACCGGAACTGTGTCCATGGAACGATCAGGTGCACGGACACCGGGAGGGGAACTGGCTGTTGGTATCGGTACCGTCGCCTCATGAAAACGGTATTCTGACAGAGCTCGACAACAATGACGATGTGCAGTGCGTGTGAACCGTGCAGTTGACCGTGAGGCCATGGTAGGCCAGCGAAGACGCAATCAAATTCCAGACGTGTTTTTTCCGGGCTGGTGGTTACGGATATCATTTTAATCTGTAAACGAAGATCATTGATACCTGCTGTGATATGTTTTTTCTGTGAGCTTCACATCTGGCCCCATGGAATAGTAATCGTAATTCGGGCCAAATGAGGTGATATCAGTCGGAGCCTGACGGAGAAGAATAATATCGGTACCTCCGCAAAACGAAGATATTCCCAATGAAATATTTCTTTCGTGATGTGCAGTGTTATGTTTTGACACGGCGGGATTGACAAGACTGAATGTTGCAAATATCGGTGTCAGGGGCCAGACTGTGTTTTCGAGGGAGAACTAACAAATTGAATGTCAGTTCATCTGCGCCAAAACGGTTTCTTTCATGTTTGATGCGGTGTGTTGTTCTGAACTACGGCCTGTGACCGTGACCGGGGGCTGGGCATTTGGTATGTTGCCATCAGGGTCAGGAATGTTTTTGAGGAGAACTGGCACAGACCCAGATATCGGTTTGTCTGCCTCGCCAAATTCTGGCTGCCGTGTTCAACTGGGTGCGTTAATACGGTGCAGTCGAGGTCCGACCGTGAGGAGACTAATCCACATGAGGGCGGTTGGAGATATGTTGATATCAACCAAGGCTATTTGGAAGATAACAATTGGATATCATCTGCCTCGCAAAACAGTTCCCCAACCGTCATTTCTTTCGCTGTTTCTGTGCGTGAGCTCCCATTCATGTTGAGACGTTCTCAAGACCAATTGAGCAATTGGCTGCTGGGCATAACAGTGTGCAGTGTGTGGGCCTGTGGCTCACAGCCTGAATCGCATTACAGGGGCTAAATGAGACCGTTTAAATGGCTGTCAGGTCAAGATTGTATTTTTCGAGACCAGCTGGATGAACATCGTTTATCTGCCTCAAAAACAATGTTCAACAAAATATTTGTTCTGGCACGGTACAGTCTCTGTGTTCTGTTTCACGCTTCTAACTGCGCCCGGCGGGGCTGTCCATGAAGTTTCGTTGCGTATGGTGGCCATCGCCAGGTACCATTTTTCGGGCTGGTTTAGTATCATTTATCTGCTGCCGAAAATTATTCCGTGTTCAACGTGTACGGTGTGTTTTGAGCCATGCAGGTGTTCATGTTGAGAACTAAGCCGGTTTCGTTAACGTATCCAAGCCGGGCCCCCGGTATCTGCCTCACTGCGAAAGATTATTCCCAACAGCAAAATATTTCAACAAACTGATGCTGATATTTCTGGTAACCACGCTGCGGGGGCTTCATCCGGAAAACCGTTATAATTTACTATCAAATTAAGGTATCGGAGAAGACAGTTGAACGTGCAATCGCCTCATAAAACAGTGACAACCGTACCGGTCTTCGTGTTGGAGCCGATCGTTGACCAAAGTATTCGGGTGGTGTCGGTGTCAGCCTGGGGTACAGTTTTCAATGAAGCACCAGTTATCAGGGCCCCATCTTGCCACCGCTGAAGGTTGTTCTGACTGTAAATGTTTTTAAACGGTGTTCTGAGAACTGGCGTTGACCTGTTCACGCCAGACGTATTACCGGGGGCTAATGTGTGGAAGACTGCGTTAAATAATCGAAGATTGCTGTCAAGTCAGATTTTAGTGTTTTCGGGCTGGTGATGTTGGATATCGGCTGTCTGCCTCGCAAAAACGGTTATTCAATCGTAAAGCTGTTCTTTCATGTTTGTTGCAGTCGCTGTTTGCAATGACCGGCCTGAATGACCAGCCACAGCGGGCTGAAGTGTCCGTGAGTGGATTGAAACCAGCCGAACGTTATCAAATTCAAAGACCTTGTGTTTTCGGAGAAATTAATGTCAATTTATCTCATGAGCTTCTTCGATCGAAATATTTCTCGCTGTTCGGTGTGTTTTGTGAACCTGTGAGGCTGGTGAAGACTCGTTGTGAGACGTGTCAGGTCAAGATTGTGTTTTCCAGATAAGCTGGAATGGATCGGGCCTGTCGCACTCGCCAAAACGGTTAGAATGTTTGCTGTGGCGCGACGGCTGCAGTGCTGTGTTACTCGTGACCGTGAGCCCCGGGGGCTAAGTGATCCGTGAAGGCCGTTTGGTATGAACGCCATCAGGGGTCAAGATGTTGTGTTTTCAGGAGGGCTGAAAGCAATTTGAATTAATCGATTTTGACCTGCTCGCCGAAAGCGGTTCTGACAGAATGTTCTTTCTTGCGTTGGCTGATTGGCGAACCGTTCAAGACCGACCGTGTTCGGGGCAGCGGGGCTGTTAAACAGCGCTTCGGGCCTGTGTTTTCGGTAGATGTGTTGTCTGCCTGTAAAACGAAGATTATTATAAAGCTCTTTCGTAACTGATGTGCTGTGAGGCTCACAGCCTGTTTCGTGACCGGGGGCTAATCCGTAAAACGTTGGGTAATTTCTATCCGTCAGACATCTTTTCCGGAGAACAAAATGGTGAATATCGGTTGCTCTGCCTCGCCAAAACAGTTGACCAGCTCGGCGGCGACCAGCGGTCGCTGTGTTTCGTGAGCCACGGTGACGTGACCCCGGGGAGATAGTGGTGTGAACGTTGTCAAGTCAGGCTGACGTTTTCGAGAGGAAGAACTGGCACAAGTGGATATCAATTTGTCTGCCTCGCGAAGCGGTTGACCCCGGCAGCAGAAATGTTTCGGCTTTCGTGACGGTGTGCAGTGCTGTGTTTTCGCTGAAGACGGTGCTGAGACTGGTAATCCGGGAGGGCTTCGTTGGGCTCGGGTCAGATGTTGTGTTTTTGGAGGCAACTGGTGGATATGCATTTTGTCTTGCTGTAAAACGGTTCATTATTATGGGGAGTCTTTGTTCGTGACGGTGTACGGTGTTGTGACCTGACCAAACCGTCTGTTTTTGAGGCCGCGTACGAGACGACGGGGCTGAAGTACGTAATTTTCGTTGGGTATGGTTTGATATCAAATTAAGGTAATTTTCGGGAGAGAACTAAACAAATTGAATCAGTTTATCTTATCGCAAAAACGCAGTTCGATGACAACCTGTTTATGACGGTGCAGTCTGTGAACTCTGGTGTTCGTGAGAACTGGAGGCAGTGGTTATCCCAAATTCCAGTGTTTTCAGGAGGGCAGATGGTCAATTTTGTCTGCTTGCTCGCCAAAACGATGCTGTAAGTGGTCTTTCATGTTTTTCAGTGTGCAGTCTTCTGTGTTTTCTGTGTTTCACATCTGGTGTGCTGTGCCTGAGACTGCATGGAGGGCAGGTGTGAGATTATCAGGATCAGTTTCGTGTTTTCGGAGGAGACCTGGTGTGTTGGATGTCAGTGCAATCCTGTAAAAACGAAGGATATTGAAATGTTTCATGACGTTGGCCTGATGCTGTGTTGCAGTGACCGCGTGAGACCGACCGACACGGGGAGACTGGCGTGCCATGGAGACCGTTGGGCCAGACGTGTCAAGTCAAGATTTGTCTTTCCGGAGAAGAACTCTTTAAGTGGGTGAATTTGCCTCACTGTTCAGCGCAAGATGTTTTATTTCATGTTTTGGTCGCTTTGATGCTATTCGATTTTCACCAGTAATTTCGTACTGGATGCCGTATTCCCAGAATGGCGTGAAACGTTCAAATGAACATATCAAGTAAAGGTGTTTTCGGAGAACAAACTGAACCCAGATATCAAATTTTATCATATCTTAAGCAATTCTAACAAATTCTTTGTTCGTGACGTTCTGATGTGCTGTTGACCTGCGTGACCACGTGAAATGACCGCTGTTTACAGGGGGCTGGTCTCCGTGAGACCATTGAAGCTGAACATTATTCAGGTCCGGTGCTGTGTTTTCCGGAGGGGCAAAACCAAGCTGGGTTGAATATCGGTTTATCGCGCTCCCAAAAGCGAAAGTTATTCCCAGCAAATGTTTGTTCGTAACGATGCGGTCGCTGTTTCATCGCCGGTGATATCCTGAGGGGCTTCATGTATGGAACCGTTGGTGTAATTGTATCGATGAATTTTGTGTTTTCGGTAAACTATCTGCTCCGCAAAACGGTTATTCTAACGAAATGTTTCTTTCGTAACGGTGTGCAATGCTGTGTTTTGCCAGTGTCGTGTTTCATGTTCGGGGGCTAATGTCCATGGTGGGCTGTGAAGACACCAAATTCAGTTTTGTGTTTTTCGAGAGGGCTAAACACAATTGGGCAATTTATCTGCCTCATAAAAACAGAGGTTGTTCTATTAACAAATACTCGTAACGTTGTGTGCTGCAATGGCTCACAGCCTGAGATTGACCAGCGGTGGGGGAGCCTGAATAATCCGTGGTGGAAGCTAATGAAGATTGTCAGATTCAAGGACTGATGTTTTTCGAGAATGAAGCACAATTTGGATAATCGGTTAATCGCCTCGCCAGAGCAGTGTTCTGACAGCCAGTGAACGACCGTGACGGTGTTACCGGTGCTGTGATTTTCTGAGGCCGCATGCAGGGCCCGACCGTCGGCCCCGGAGATAGTGGAACCGTTTGGTGTAATATCGATTCGGGGTTGTTTTCGGAGAAACGCTGGTTGGATATGGAGATTTTGTCTGCCTCTTGAAACGGTATTCCCAACCGTGTTTGTTCGTAACGGTGTACTGATGTGAGGCTAATGTCCGTAGGCGTTCGTGTTATATCAGATGGTGCGACGTTTTTCCGGGCGGGCGGTTGTCTGCGCTAAACAGTTATTCTAACTGCTCGTAACGATTAATGATCTTGTTTTCGCAATGAGGCTCTGAATAGTTTACAATGTATGGAGCTGAACACTATCCAAATTCAAAAGATTTTGTGTTTTTCCGAGAGGGAGAACCTAAGCTTTAATTTAGATATAAATTTTTCATCTGCCTCTTAAAAAACTTGAAAAGTTATTCCCCAACCTTAGAAATGTTTATTTCGTAACAGTGTACAGTGTTGTATTGTTTTTCTGTGAAACCGCATGCAGGTTGACCATATTTTACAGGGGCTAAGTGTCCATGGAGGCCGTTACAAAGGTATGAAGACATTATCAAATTCAAAGATTTTGTGTTTTTTCCGAGAGGAGAACCTAAGCTTTTAATTTAGATATCAATTTTATCTGCCTCACCTTAAAAACTTGAAAAGTATTCCCAACCTTAGAAATTTTTCTTTCTTAACATTGTACAGTGCTGTATTATGTTTTCTGTGAAGAGCCGCATGCAAGTTGACCGTATTTTACAGGGGCTAAGTGTCCATGGAGGCCGTTTAAGTGTGAAAGACACTATCCAAATTCAAAAGATTTTGTGTTTTTCGAGAGGGAGAACCCTAAGCTTTAATTTAGAATATATAAAATTTTATCTGCCTCTTAAAACTTTGAAAGAAGTTATTCCCAACCTTAGAAATGTTTATTTCGTAACAGTGTACAGTGTTGTATTGTTTTGTGTGAAACCGCATGCAAGTTGACCATATTTTACAGGGGGCTAAGTGTCCATGGAGGCCGTTTAAGGTATGAAGACATATCCAAATTCAAAGATTTTGTGTTTTCCGAGAGGAGAACCTAAGCTTTAATTTGAATATCAATTTTATCTGCCTTCCTTAAACTTAAAATATTCCCAACCTTAGAAATGTTTCTTTCGTAACATTGTACAGTGCTGTATTATTTTCTGTGAAACCGCATGCAAGTTGACCGTATTTTACAGGGGGGCTAAGTGTCCATGGAGGCCGTTTAAGGTATGAAGACATTATCCAAATTCAAAGATTTTGTATTTTCCGAGAGGAGAACCTAGCTTTAATTTAGATATCAATTTTATCTGCCTCCCTTAAAAACATGAAAAGTTATTCCCAACCTTAGAAATGTTTCTTAACAGTGTACAGTGCTGTATTGTTTTCTGTGAAACCGCATGCAAGTTGCCGGAATTTTCCTGGGGTCTAAGTGTCCATGGAGGCCGTTTAAGGTATGAAGACATTATCCAAATTCAAAGATTTTGTGTTTTCGAGGAGAATTGAACCTAAGCTTTAATTTAGATATCAATTTTATCTGCCTCCTTAAAAACTTGAAAAGTTATTCCCAACCTTAGAAATGTTTCTTTCGTAACAGTGTACAGTGCTGTATTGTTTTCTGTGAAACCGCATGCAAGTTGACCGTATTTTACAGGGGGCTAAAGTGTCCATGGAGGCCGTTTAAGGTATGAATACACTATCCAAATTCAAAGATTTTGTGTTTTCCGAGAGGGAGAACCTAGCTTTAATTTAGATATCAATTTATCTGCCTCCTTAAAAACTTGAAATGTTATTCCCAACCTTAGAAATGTTTCTTTCGTAACAGTGTACAGTGCTGTATTGATTTCTGTGAAACCGCATGCAAGTTGACCGTATTTTACAGGGGCTAAGTGTCCATGGAGCCGTTTAAGGTATGAAGACACTATCCAAATTCAAAGATTTTGTGTTTTCGAGAGGGAAACCTAAGCTTTAATTTAGATATCAATTTTATCTGCCTCCTTAAAAACTTGAAAAGTTATTCCCAACCTTAGAAATGTTTCTTTCGTAACAGTGTACAGTGCTGTATTGTTTTCTGTGAAACCGCATGCAAGTTGACCGTATTTTACAGGGGCTAAAAGTGTCCATGGAGGCCGTTTAAGAGTATGAAGACACTATCCAAATTCAAAAGATTTTGTGTTTTCCGAGAGGAGAACCTAAGCTTTAATTTATATATAAATTTTATCTGCCTCTTAAAAACTTGAAAAGTTATTCCCAACCTTAGAAATGTTTATTTCGTAACAGTGTAAAGTTCTGTATTGTTTTGTGTGAAACGCGCATGCAAGTTGACCATATTTTACAGGGGCTAAAGTGTCCATGGAGGCCGTTTAAGGTATGAAGACATTATCCAAATTCAAAGATTTTGTTTTTTTCCGAGAGGAGAACCTAAGCTTTAATTTAGATATCAATTTATCTGCCTCTTAAAACTTTAAAAGTTATTCCCAACCTTAGAAATGTTTCTTTCGTAACATTGTACAGTGCTGTATTGTTTTCTGTGAAACCGCATGCAAGTTGACCGTATTTTACAGGGGTCTAAGTGTCCATGGAGGCCGTTTAAGGTATGAAGACATTATCCAAATTCAAAGATTTTGTATATTCGAGAGGGGAGAACCTAAGCTTTAATTTGGATATCAATTTTATCTGCCTCATTAAAAACATGAAAAGTTATTCCCAACCTAGAAATGTTTGTTTCGTAACAGTGTACAGTGCTGTATTGTTTTCTGTGAAACCGCATGCAAGTTGACCGTATTTTACAGTGGGCTAAGTGTCCATGGAGGCCGTTTGGGTATGAAGACATATCAAATTCAAAGATTTTGTGTTTTTCCGAGAGGGGTGAACCTAAGCTTTAATTTAGATATCAATTTTATCTGCCTCCCTTAAAAACTTGAAATGTTATTCCCAACCTTAGAAATGTTTCTTTCGTAACAGTGTACAGTGCTGTATTGTTTTCTGTGAAACCGCATGCAAGTTGACCGTATTTTACAGGGAGAAAACTGTCCATGTAGGCCGTTTAAGGTAAGAAGACAAAATCAAAATTCAAAGATGTTGTGTTTTTCCGAGAGGGGAGAACCTAAGCTTTAATTTAGATATAAATTTTATCTGCCTCTTAAAAACTTGAAAAGTTATTCCCAACCTTAGAATTCTTTATTTCGTAACAGTGTACAGTGTTGTATTGTTTTCTGTGAAACCGCATGCAAGTTGACCATATTTTACAGGGGGCTAAGTGTCCATGGAGGCCGTTTAAGGTATGAAGACATTATTCAAATTCAAAGATTTTGTATTTTTCCGAGAGGGAAAAACCTAAGCTTTAAGTTAGATATCAATTTTATCTGCCTCCCATAAAAACTTGAAAAGTTATTCCCAACCTTAGAAATGTTTATTTCGTAACAGTGTACAGTGCTGTATTGTTTTCTGTGAAACCGCATGCAAGTTGACCGTATTTTACAGGGGGTAAAGTGTCCATGGAGGCCGTTTGAGTATGAAAGACATTATCCAAATTCAAAGATTTTGTGTTTTTTCCGAGAGGAGAACCTAAGCTTTAATTTAGAATATCAATTTATCTGCCTCACATAAAAACTTGAAAAGTTATTCCCAACCTTAGAAATGTTTCTTTCGTAACAGTGTACAGTGCTGTATTGTTTTCTGTGAAACCGCATGCAAGTTGACCGTATTTTACAGGGGGCTAAGTGTCCATGGAGGCCGTTTAAGGTATGAAGACACTATCCAAATTCAAAGATTTTGTGTTTTCGAGAGGAGAACCTAAGCTTTAATTTAGATATAAATTTTATCTGCCTCTTAAAAACTTGAAAAGTTATTCCCAACCTTAGAAATGTTTATTTCGTAACAGTGTACAGTGTTGTATTGTTTTCTGTGAAACCGCATGCAAGTTGACCATATTTTACAGGGGGCTAAGTGTCCATGGAGGCCGTTTAAGGTATGAAGACATTATCCAAATTCAAAGATTTTGTGTTTTTCCGAGAGGGGAGAACCTAAGCTTTAATTTAGATATCAATTTTATCTGCCTCCCTTAAAAACTTGAAAAGTTATTCCCAACCTTAGAAATGTTTCTTTCGTAACATTGTACAGTGCTGTATTGTTTTCTGTGAAACCGCATGCAAGTTGACCGTATTTTACAGGGGGCTAAGTGTCCATGGAGGCCGTTTAAGGTATGAAGACATTATCCAAATTCAAAGATTTTGTGTTTTTCCGAGAGGGGAGAACCTAAGCTTTAATTTGGATATCAATTTTATCTGCCTCCCTTAAAAACTTGAAAAGTTATTCCCAACCTTAGAAATGTTTCTTTCGTAACAGTGTACAGTGCTGTATTGTTTTCTGTGAAACCGCATGCAAGTTGACCGAATTTTACAGGGGCTAAGTGTCCATGGAGTCCGTTTAAGGTATGAAGACACTATCCAAATTCAAAGATTTTGTGTTTTTCCGAGAGGGGAGAACCTAAGCTTTAATTTAGATATAAATTTTATCTGCCTCTTAAAAACTTGAAAAGTTATTCCCAACCTTAGAAATGTTTATTTCGTAACAGTGTACAGTGTTGTATTGTTTTGTGTGAAACCGCATGCAAGTTGACCATATTTTACAGGGGGCTAAGTGTCCATGGAGGCCGTTTAAGGTATGAAGACATTATCCAAATTCAAAGATTTTGTGTTTTTCCGAGAGGGGAGAACCTAAGCTTTAATTTAGATATCAATTTTATCTGCCTCCCTTAAAACATGAAAAGTTATTCAACCTTAGAAATGTTTATTTCGTAACAGTGTACAGTGCTGTATTGTTTTCTGTGAAACCGCATGCAAGTTGACCGTATTTTACAGGGGCTAAGTGTCCATGGAGACCGTTTAAGGTATGAAGACATTATCAAATTCAAAGATTTTGTGTTTTTCCGAGAGGGTGAACCTAAGCTTTAATTTGAGATATCAATTTATCTGCCTCACTTAAAAACTTGAAAAGTTATTCCCAACCTTAGAAATGTTTCTTTCGTAACAGTGTACAGTGCTGTATTGTTTTCTGTGAAACCGCATGCAAGTTGACCGTATTTTACAGAGGGCTATGTGTCCATGGAGGCCGTTTAAGGTACGAAGACACTATCAAATTCAAAAGATTTTGTGTTTTCCTAGAGGGGAGAACCTAAGCTTTAATTTAGATATACATTTTATCTGCCCCTTAAAAACTTGAAAAGTTATTCCCAATTTTAGAAATGTTTATTTCGTAACAGTGTACAGTGCTGTATTGTTTTCTGTGAAACCGCATGCAAGTTGACCGTATTTTACAGGGGGCTAAGTGTCCATGGAGGCCGTTTAAGGTATGAAGACACTATCCAAATTCAAAGATTTTGTGTTTTTCCGAGAGGGGAGAACCTAAGCTTTAATTTAGATATAAATTTTATCTGCCTCTTAAAAACTTGAAAAGTTATTCCCAATCTTAGAAATGTTTATTTCGTAACAGTGTACAGTGTTGTATTGTTTTCTGTGAAACCGCATGCAAGTTGACCGTATTTTACAGGGGGCTAAGTGTCCATGGAGGCCGTTTAAGGTATGAAGACACTATCCAAATTCAAAGATTTTGTGTTTTTCCGAGAGGGGAGAACCTAAGCTTTAATTTAGATATACATTTTATCTGCCTCTTAAAAACTTGAAAAGTTATTCCCAATCTTAGAAATGTTTATTTCGTAACAGTGTACAGTGTTGTATTGTTTTCTGTGAAACCGCATGCAAGTTGACCATATTTTACAGGGGGCTAAGTGTCCATGGAGGCCATTTAAGGTATGAAGACATTATTCAAATTTAAAGATTTTGTATTTTTCCGAGAGGGGAGAACCTAAGCTTTAATTTAGATATAAATTTTATCTGCCTCTTAAAAACTTGAAAAGTTATTCCCAACCTTAGAAATGTTTATTTCGTAACAGTGTACAGTGTTGTATTGTTTTCTGTGAAACCGCATGCAAGTTGACCATATTTTACAGGGGGCTAAGTGTCCATGGAGGCCGTTTAAGGTATGAAGACATTATCCAAATTCAAAGATTTTGTGTTTTTCCGAGAGGGAAAACCTAAGCTTTAAGTTAGATATCAATTTATCTGCCTCCTTAAAAACTTGAAAAGTTATTCCCAACCTTAGAAATGTTTCTTTCGTAACATTGTACAGTGCTGTATTGTTTTCTGTGAAACCGCATGCAAGTTGACCGTATTTTACAGGGGGCTAAGTGTCCATGGAGGCCGTTTAAGGTATGAAGACATTATGCAAATTCAAAGATTTTGTGTTTTCCGAGAGGGAGAACCTAAGCTTTAATTTGGAAATCAATTTATCTGCCTCCCTTAAAAACTTGAAAAGTTATTCCCAACCTTAGAAATGTTTCTTTCGTAACAGTGTACAGTGCTGTATTGTTTTCTGTGAAACCGCATGCAAGTTGACCGTATTTTACAGGGGCTAAGTGTCCATGGAGGCCGTTTAAGGTATGAAGACACTATCCAAATTCAAAGATTTTGTGTTTTCCGAGAGGAGAACCTAAGCTTTAATTTAGATAACTATTATATAAGCCTCACTTAAAAACATGAAAAGTTATTCCCAACCTTAGAAATGTTTATTTCGTAACAGTGTACAGTGCTGTATTGTTTCTGTGAAACCGCATGCAAGTTGACCGTATTTTACAGGGGCTAAAAGTGTCCATGGAGGCCGTTTAAGGTATGAAGACATTATCCAAATTCAAAGATTTTGTGTTTTTCCGAGAGGGGTGAACCTAAGCTTTAATTTAGATATCAATTTTATCTGCCTCCCTTAAAAACTTGAAAAGGTATTCCCAACCTTAGAAATGTTTATTTCGTAACAGTGTACAGTGCTGTATTGTTTTCTGTGAAACCGCATGCAAGTTGACCGTATTTTACGGGGTGCTAAGTGTCCATGGAGGCCGTTTAAGGTATGAAGACACTATCCAAATTCAAAGATTTTGTGTTTTTCCGAGAGGGGAGAACCTAAGCTTTAATTTAGATATACATTTTATCTGCCCCTTAAAAACTTGAAAAGTTATTCCCAATTTTAGAAATGTTTATTTCGAAACAGTGTACAGTGCTGTATTGTTTTCTGTGAAACCGCATGCAAGTTGACCGTATTTTACAGGGGGCTATGTGTCCATGGAGGCCGTTTAAGGTATGAAGACACTATCCAAATTCAAAGATTTTGTGTTTTTCCGAGAGGGGAGAACCTAAGCTTTAATTTAGATATAAATTTTATCTGCCTCTTAAAAACTTGAAAAGTTATTCCCAATCTTAGAAATGTTTATTTCGTAACAGTGTACAGTGTTGTATTGTTTTCTGTGAAACCGCATGCAAGTTGACCGTATTTTACAGGGGCTAAGTGTCCATGGAGGCCGTTTAAGGTATGAAGACACTATCCAAATTCAAAGATTTTGTGTTTTTCCGAGAGGGGAGAACCTAAGCTTTAATTTAGATATAAATTTTATCTGCCTCTTAAAAACTTGAAAAGTTATTCCCAATCTTAGAAATGTTTATTTCGTAACAGTGTACAGTGTTGTATTGTTTTCTGTGAAACCGCATGCAAGTTGACCATATTTTACAGGGGGCTAAGTGTCCATGGAGGCCATTTAAGGTATGAAGACATTATTCAAATTCAAAGATTTTGTATTTTTCCGAGAGGGGAGAACCTAAGCTTTAAGTTAGATATCAATTTTATCTGCCTCCCATAAAAACTTGAAAAGTTATTCCCAACCTTAGAAATGTTTATTTCGTAACAGTGTACAGTGCTCTATTGTTTTCTGTGAAACCGCATGCAAGTTGACCGTATTTTACATGGGGCTAAGTGTCCATGGAGACCGTTTAAGGTATGAAGACATTATCCAAATTCAAAGATTTTGTGTTTTTCCGAGAGGGGAGAACCTAAGTATTAATTTAGATATCAATTTTATCTGCCTCCCTTAAAAACTTGAAAAGTTATTCCCAATCTTAGAAATGTTTCTTTCGTAACATTGTACAGTGTTGTATTGTTTTTTGTGAAACCGCATGCAAGTTGACCGTATTTTACAGGGGGCTAAGTGTCCATGGAGACCGTTTAAGGTATGAAGACATTATCCAAATTCAAAGATTTTGTGTTTTTCCGAGAGGGGAGAACCTAAGCTTTAAATTAGATATCAATTTTATCTGCCTCCCTTAAAAACTTGAAAAGTTATTCCCAACCTTAGAAATGTTTCTTTCGTAACAGTGTACAGTGCTGTATTGTTTTCTGTGAAACCGCATGCAAGTTGACCGTATTTTACAGGGGGCTAAGTGTCCATGGAGGCCGTTTAAGGTATGAAGACACTATCCAAATTCAAAGATGTTGTGTTTTTCCGAGAGGGGAGAACCTAAGCTTTAATTTAGATATAAATTTTATCTGCCTCTTAAAAACTTGAAAAGTTATTCCCAACCTTAGAAATGTTTATTTCGTAACAGTGTACAGTGTTGTATTGTTTTCTGTGAAACCGCATGCAAGTTGACCATATTTTACAGGGGGCTAAGTGTCCATGGAGGCCGTTTAAGGTATGAAGACATTATTCAAATTCAAAGATATTAAAGTGCTATTCATTTTACAGCAAAAATCACATTCTAAATGTTGCGGTTCATCGGAAAAAATAAATCTTGTATCATTATTTTTAGGGAAACTAATAAACTGTGAATCTCTATCTAGATTATAATTTACCACAGTTGAATAAAAATTATGTTCACCCTTTGTTAATTTAGCATAAAATGAAAAATCTGACGTTAGTTGAATTATAAACTGCGGTTATAAACTGCGGTTATAAACCGATCCAAAATATGACCATGAGTAGATGATCCGTTAAAAAGAATAAAGGTATATCTCGTTGAATTTCATCGTCAGAGATATGTCCACTTTTTTCAATAATGTTTGGTATGACGGATGAAATTTTATTTTCACCGCTACTATACAAAACTCGTTCGCTCTCTGCGTGACCAGGTCCGTAAATACTCGCCATATTTATAGTATAAAAATAAAAAATTAATTTAACGGTAAACTTTTTAATTTAATATTAAAACAGATTTGAGAATTTAACGCGCCAAAAAAACTTGGCTCTGCAAAAACTTGTTGTACATTTTGTATTTTAAAACACATTTCATACTTTAGATGTTGCGTTTCATCATCGATAAAATGAAATTTTTCATTTCGTTCTGGTGAAGGAATATGATAAACGTTAGCTGAATAATCACGCGTCGCTGAATGCGTAACAAAACTATCAGTTTTAATAAATTGTGTAAAAATAGAGCAGTACGTTGGCGATTCGTTAAACATAAAAAAGGGTTGTTTAAAATGAGCGTGCCAACCGAGTATACAATTGAATTTTTCAACTAGAAACATATTTTGGACAATCTCATCTCTGTTAAGATACCCATGATGTTCATAAATTTCGGTTGATGACGCTCGTGTAATTTCACCGTCTCTAGCTACACTGCTACTATAAAAAAAAAAAAACTCGTTCGCTCTCTGCGTGACCAGGTCCGTAAATACTCGCCATATTTATATAATTTCAACTTTTAAAATAATGGGAAAACCGTGATTATTTATATCTCTACCTTTTGAATCTTTAATTTGAAATCTCAACGCGTTAAAAGTACCGACTTTTAATTTTTTAAATGATGGATTTGTATATTCTTTATACATACTATTTCCAAACAATTGTCCTTGCAAGGGAAAAGTGTTTAAAATGGTGCAAGGACTACCGTTGTAATAATTATCGGTTGTAGAAATTTGATCGCAATGAATATATAAAATTTTAAAAAGATGAAGATTGATTTTTTTACTATATTCTCCTACGTTTAAAAATTCATTATGAAGCCCGAGTAAATTAGCTAACCCAGATGAAAATTTTACGGATTTTTTTCTTGAGTCAAACTCATCAAGTAAACACCCGTTGTTTTATTAGTCGAAAACCTAATCCAAGGTTTATGTCTTATTATAATAGTAATAATTTCAAAAATATTGTAAAGGCCCGGTTCTACAAACTTGATAACATCTTCTTCACCCTCCGTACGATAGGTTATTCGTTCTTTTTTACGTACGTTATAATATCCTATCCAAATGGTTGCGCTAAGTAATGAAATCTTGAGATTGCCTTTTCGATTATCGATAACGTCGTTTAATTGAATTTCTCCACCATTTCTTTCAATTTCTAATTCAATAGTATGATGCATTTTATTACTAAAAAGTTATAATAATATATAATAAAATGACGTTTCCATTAGCTTTCAAGAGTAATTTTACATTTTCATATAAACAATCTGGAAATTTTACCGCACCTCTAAATTTTAATGCTAGCGATTTAACGAGTATAAAAATTTACGTTAACGAGAACGATTTTTTCACCGCACAATTTGGTAATGTTTTTAGCAACTACAAGTTGCCTCACGTTGATAGTGATAACGTTGTTGATGATTGGAATTCAAATCCGCTAAAATGTTATCAAAATCAAATAAATTTTACGACGTATTGCGCTACAACGAGATGCGGCGTAGGTTATCAACATTTAAATCATTCAAATAATGATGATTCGTAGTTTTTTTTAGATTTCACGTCTATTATCAAATGAGACGACTACTCAAAGAAACGAGCTGTCCTACATCTTTTCAAAATTATTTTAGCGCGTTTAATAATAATATAGACATTAGCGCGTATAAAAGAACATGTAAAAACTTTCACCTTTCACAAGTTTCCAATTGGAAACAACGAGTTGATTTAAATTCAAACGGATTGGGAACTGCTTATTATTACGATAACGGCTACAAAGCGGTCCCCGGAAACAACTACGATAAAAGTAGTTCGAATGTCATCTCTACCGAGGTGAGCGATTATGATTATTACAAAACTGCGACGAGAATGAGTTTTGGAGATCATCCCTCAACCTATACGATTTCGTACATTTTACAATCTCCATTTACAGAGCTCGCTTGGAGAAAATTTATAATCAACGACTCGGCAGGTTTTACAGATATCGGTACAGAGCGCGTAAATGACTCTATAAGAACGTACGTTTACGCGATTTTAGGAGCTCAAGCTCAAGCTAAAAGTGGATTTCTTGCGTCTGGCGTCGGTTTAGACGCGCAGCGTGAATTTTTAAATATAGTAAATGCTGATATTGATTCTCCGGTTGATTTACAATCTTCTATTCAACGATATCAAAATGTTTTACAAAATGCTCGTTCACAATTAAACTTTTGTCTCGGAGAAAATCTCTACATGATGCCTAGTGATATGAATTTACAAATAGGTACGTACGCAGGATACAACAATAATTTATTAATCGCGACGAGTGATTTATCTTTAGGTTCAAATTTAGATACAAATTCAGAACCTGTTGCTCTTTCTATTTTACCGCTAGAACAAACACAACTACCGACAATTACGAAGCATGTAGAAGATGATTTAGAATCTCCTTCTACAATAGCACACGCGCAAGACTCTTTAGAAACTACGATAAAAGAAGACTCACTTGACTCGACTTCTTTAAAAGAGGGTGATAACCATTTAGAAGAAAACAATTCTTTAATACTTGGTTTCGCAATTTTAACTGGACTAGGTGTCATGATTTACGAATTGTTATTTTAACGTTTTCTGTGTGTAGGTTAAAACTAGTACTCCAACTGCACTTAACGCTAACAACAAATGTTCCGCCGTCCATGATACTACTTTTGAAATGGTAGTCAATAACCAACTTATTATCGATCCTATAATAGCCGGTAAAGCGGCTAAAGCTTTAGCTCCTAGTTTAGCCAATACATTAGCTAGATTTTTTAATGTTTTTTCTATCCACTCTTTTACACCACCATTCGGTTCTGGAGGTGTAGGTGTTGGTGGCGTGGGTTTTGGGGGTATAGGCTTTGGCAAAACTGAATTTACAGCATTAGCAATTGATTCAACAATAAAAGCGATAGTCATACTAAAAGCTGCTAATATACTAACGATTGTTATACCTTGTTCTCTAAATAAAGTTTTAATTTTATCTCCTAACGTAATGTCCCTTTCTAACATTTTTTGAGCCGTTTCTTTAATTCTATTAATTTGACTACGAAGAACGTAATCATGTGCATCAATTTGTTGTATCAAAACTTGTTTTTCATCTTTTAGTTTTTGCAAGTCTCGACGAGTAGTTTCTATCGATTCATCATCGAGTACTCTTTCTGTTGCGTCACTAATTAATTCTTGAACATCATTGATTTTTTGATTCAATACTTTTAATTTAGTTAAAAGATTTAATTGTTCACCTCGATTTGTAGTCATAATGTCATTGAGCGATTCTATTTCTCGCCATTCTATATTTAATTCTGTTTGAGCGTCTTGATCTCTCGAAAGAGTCTCAACCGCCATTTCGATAGCTTCTTGTACTTGTACCGATTTTTCCACGCGTTGCATCGGTATAGAGGGTAACCTTCTACGACCGATCGTACCATCTGAATTTACTAGAAAATCTGGATTTGTAAGAGCCTCTGCATTTTTTAACCTTTTACGTTCAATCGTACCATCTGGATTTGTTTTCTCTATTACTGTTGACTCTATAACATTGAAAATAGATTTATGTTTGGGTCCAAAAGTTGTTAAATCACTTCCAGTTAAACCTTTGATCGAACTTAATTTTAAAAATCCACGCGCTTTCTTAGAAAGACGTATTTCTACATTTTCTTTTATAAAAAAAAGCTCACCCACTCCTTTTTCATTTAGTTTATACTTGAATCTAGTATAGTCTTTTACAGTGTTAAAAAAAAAAAAACTTGCATAAAAATCATCGACTATACCTCTAAGTAATCTATTTTTTGAGATAAAGTTGGTATACTAAAAGACGTTTCTTGTTCAGTTACATAATCACCCAAGTTGTTATCACTTATTTCATCATCTATATATCCATCATTATCAATATATTCTTCTTCATCTTTGGGTTGGTTAAACATTGGATCCAACTCTATATATGGGTTTCCTCCTTCTGCCATTTTATAATTACTTTTATCTTTTTTTAATAATTTATAACTCGCGTAACCTATTATACTCATACCAATCAAAATAAATAAAATTTCACGTGTTTTTTTATCTTCACTAGGAACGTAAAAATCTTTCAATCGTGGTTCGTCGTATAAATCTTTTGGTAAATTTACTCGTTCACCGGTTACGACAAAATATTCATTCATCGCATCGTCAATATTGTTGAACGTTCTTACAGCGCTCGATTCTTTTTGTATTTTTTCGTTTAAATAATCTAAATATTTTAAACGCTTTTTACTAAATTCATCTCTAGCTTTTGAAAGTTGTTCTAACGCTAAATCATGTCTTTTTCGTTCTTGTTCAGCATCGCTAGAACGTAAATTACTAAATAAAGCATTACTACCAGTAAATGCTAACGCGTTAACTACCGCACCTCCAACCATCATCGCTATAGATACCATTTGATAATTACTTGTTTTTAAATAAAAATATTGTATAGTTGTTAACTATAAAACTATGGCTAATAATACGTACGGAGATGCGCTTGATCCATAGAGGAGAATAAGAGAACCTCGAGGTATAAAAGGATTACGTCAAAAAGTCGTTATTACAAATAATCCTAGTACTATTACCGAAAATCAATTATTAACGGTTCGTTTTCCAAATTTAGGAATGAATGACGTTATCGTCCCGAATACGGCTCGATTAGCTTTTAATATTGATCTTGTTTCTGCAGATGATGATACGAGAACGTTGGTACAAAATATTGGTAGAGCTATCGTAAAAAATATAATTATTAAAATGGAAGGAAATGAAATATTTTCATTAGACGATGCGGATGTATTCAATTGTTTTAAAGACGAATGGTTAACAACTGCACAACGCGATAATTTAGCGTATCAAGGAATTGAAAGTGCAAACGTTACTAAATTAAGAATAGACGCCAGCGATAAAGTTCCCGCGGGTAACGGAGGAAAAGATAAAGCTATCGCAGATACGTATAAAAATAGGTATTACATTCCACTCGATTTTGAATTGTTAACCGATCATCAACCTTACTACCAATCGGGTATCGGAGATCGATTGACTTACGAACTCGTGTTTAATAAATTTGAAAATGTGATTAAAAGCACTGACGATAATGCAAAATATATTATAAGCGGAATTTCCTTAGAATATCAAGTCGTTCATATGCCGGAACTCGCTCGAATTATTAAAAATCAATACAGTAACCGGTTGAGTATATTGTTTGATCGCGTACTAAGACAGAGCGTGACCCCGTTAAACAAACAAGATACGACGTGGAATATAAATTTAAATATCCCCGCAAAAAGTATGAAAGAAATATTGTTTTTATTCAAAGAACCTAACGTACAAGAATCTAACGTATTTTATAATCCAAAAATAAATAAAGTTTCAATTACGATTGAAGGCGTTCCTAATCAACTCTACGCGCACGGAATGAAAAGGTATCAACATTGGGAAGAGATTTCAAAATATTTCGGTGATTCTAAACAACAACACGCTATACAAGTCGTACAAGCTTTAGATTTGAGTAACGTTAAACAGGCTGATTATTTATTAAACCGATACGGTTTATTTTTAGATTTAAGAACGAGTACCGATAATAGAATACACGGAAGCGGAAGACGAGTACAAAACTTATCCGAAGGAATTACTATTCAAATAGAAAAAGAAGCGGAAGCTGCGGGTGAACTAAACATGTTTACTTTTATTATTATGGACGCGCAACTAAATATAAGAAATATTACTAATATTAAAAGGTTAATGTACCAAAATGTCCACACGTTGCCTTAATTTGCGGTCAAACCGGATGCGGAAAAACTGAATACATTTTAAATTTATTAGAACAAGAATATTTTAATCATTTTGAATATATAGTTATATTATGTCCTACTATAGCCGATAACGATACTTATAAAAAAAAAAAAACTGGTTTTATAACGATAATAACGTTTACGTTAACGATTTAAATGATATTTCATTAAACGAAGCGATAAAAATTCATAGCGATACGTTTAAAGGAGACGAAACGTTGTTTATTATCGATGATTGTAGCGCGAATAAAGAATTACGATATAAATATTTTTCGAAAAATCCTCAAAACGAGTTAGTGCGTTTAGCTTTTAGCGGCAGACACATTAAACACAGCTGCTGGGTCATTTCACAAAAATATAATAGCGTATTAAAAGATTTTAGAGAGCAACTCAAATGGATATGTTTATTTTATTGTAAAGATAGAGATTCATTCGAAGATTGTTTAAGAGAAAATGATGTCATACCAACAAAAGAGTTGAGAATACAAATTCATGAAAAATTAAAACGAGTTAAACACCGTAAATTAATTTTAAAAACAGATCAACCTACTGGTTATGAAATACGCGATTAGGTCATTAGTAAGTTGTTAGTAATTACCTATAGGTTACTTGTAAGTTGTTAGTAATTGCTCATAGGTTACTTGTAGGTTGTTAGTAATTGCTCATAGGTTACTTGTAAGTTGTTAGTAATTGCTCATAGGTTACTTGTAAGTTGTTAGTATTATTTTGGGTTTTTGTGTTAGAATTACTTTTGGGCTATTTAGGGTTACTTATAGGTTGTTAGTAATTACTTTTAGGTTACTTATAGGTTTTAGTAATACTGTAGGTTAGTGTTTTTTAAAAAATAATAAAAATCATTATAAACATGAATACTAAACGAGTAAAGATTTATTATAGATAGTATTTTTGAAATAAATATTTTATATAATCTTTTACAACTTACTAATACTGAAAAGAAAAATGAATAGTAAAGTTTAAATACAAACTTGAAAAAGTAAAAGGTATATTTACAGTATAGATATGAGCAAGTAAAAAAATCAAATTTATAATTTTAACCAACTTTTAAATACAGGGTTATCTAAAAAAATTATTGGTTTTATTTTTTTAAAATTTTTAATTGAAAAAAATATTAAATAATAAAATTAAAACGAAAACCCCAAATTTGCAGACGGTGGTAACAAAGAAAAGTTATGTTAAACAAAACTACAAAAAAGGGCTTTATCCGTTGCAGTGGGGGTTAAAAAAGTGTTTGGGAAAAAGGTATGGGTTAGGGTAAATTTTTCACAAAATGACGTACCACACAAAAACCCCTTTTGTGGGATATAACCGTTTTTAGGTAGGTATTTAATATATAAATTATTATATTGGGGTTAAATTGTTTTATCGGGCATCAATTTGAAATTGACGATAAAGGGAAAATTAATTCGATTTAGAAAAATATCTTTTTTTAACTCTCCTTTGGGTAAAAACCAAGTACAAGAATCATTACCCAAGAAAAATCCTTTTTTAACAGAAATTAGACCCCAATGTCATTTTTGGGGAAACACCCCCACGGCAAAATAGAACTTTTAATTTTCTATTTTTGTAAAAATGGTAAAATGGTATAAAAGGGGAAAAATTTTTAAAAAAAATTAGATCTTTTTACCAAAAAGTAAAAAAAAGGGATATTTACAAAAGGGGTATGATTTTTTTCCGTGAAAACAATAATTTGATAATTTTTTGGGTTTTTTTGTTTTTTTCTTTTGAAATTAACATTATTGTATTAGTAAATACATCAAATAAAAACCCTTTTTAATTCAATGTTTTTTGGGACGTAATCGGGGTTGCTGCCCTTTTCCCCAAAAAACGGGGGGGTTTAGGCAAAAGTATGATTTAAAATAAGGGAAAAAACCATTTACTTATAGCAGGGGATCGTGGAGTGTCGTGGCCGAGGGTTCCCCGAACTCAAGTTTTTTAGCAGCAGAAGGGGGGTTCAACCCCGGTTAATTTCCCAAAATTAACCATAATTGTTTTCCACCCAGGGTTAAATGGGCCCGGAGGGGAGTGGATTCCCCAAATGCGCTGAAGGCAGCATTGATTATACCCCAGGGGTGGATGGTTCAGGAATGTTTGAGCCGGGTTTAGAGGGGGGTGATAAAAGCGCGAGCACCATTTGGGGTGGAATGCCCCATAAAAGTCCACAATTATTATTTGGGATGTGGTATTTCTAAAACGGAACTATAAATAGGGTTGGACATTGTTTACAGATAAATTTTGTTTTGTTTACCAAATTTTGTTGAAACAATGCAGTCGCTTTTTTTCTTTGGGGTTTTTTTGGGATATGCTGTTGCCCTGTCAACTCAATAGTAATATTTTCTCAACTGACTTTCTTCGTTAAAAACACAAGCCCTGTAAAACCCCTATACAAAAATCGGTTACTGAATTTTTTTCATGTTGGTGAATATTACTCGTTTTACAATACAGATATCACATGGGAAAAATGCTTTTGTTGTTTTAGTACTGAAAACATTGGTTCAAGTTTTCCCACCCTTTTTTTTTAAATTAAAAAATTGGGCAAAACTCCAAAATACTTGTGTTTATTACCCCGAATTTTTTTTTGGACAACCAGTGTTTTAAAACGTTTAAGATTTTGTCTTCCCAAACGATAAAATTACACCTTTCACCCCAAAAAAAATTTTTCCTTCTTTTAGGTTTTTTGGGGGGTTGGCGGGGATTCCTTTTATGTGAACAGTTCCCCCTCCGAATCCCAGTTTACAAGTTTTCTCAAGGCATAAGTAATTTTCAAAATATTAGGTCCCCTTTTTTCAAATCCATGGGCCAGATCATGATGACTTTTTCAACGTTGGGTTTGGGGGATGGGTCTGATGACTTAATCCGTCTGCATCATAAACAGTTTGGGGGTCGTGGCCCCCGTGTCCCAAGCCCCGTGTATCCTGTTTTGGGCTGTTAGGGGGAAGGCATTAAAACCCGTTTTTGGTTTTTTAGGCAGACAAAAAACTTGGGCCTTTAATTTCAACATACCCCGTCGGGAAAAGATTATGCGAGGGCCCGGGTTGGAAAATGGCGAGGGCTTTATCAAGGCAGCTTTGGAAATTTGTCCTTTTTTCCAATCAAAATTTGGTTTTTGGATTAGGGAAGAAGAAAGAAACCCATTAGGGGCATGATCGAGGAGAATGGGGTGTGAAGAATTTCAGATGTGACAAGAATTTAGGAGTTTTTTTTATAGCAATGGGAAATGCCACAAATGCCCCATTTTTTGTTGGTTTTTTCCGGAGAATTGTTCAGCCGATTTGGGGCATTGTTTGTGCCTGGAACTCTCGACGAATATTCCACAGGGCAAAAAACAAGATTCACCGGGTCCAGTGAACTGCACAGTCCCACACCGTAAAGGTTCCCTTTTTTCCCAACCGATCAAATCTAACTTCCCGGGCGTCCCCCCAGATCTCGGTTTGGTATCACCCTTTGGGGGTCCCCGCAACAGAAAAAAAAGGCAAAAGGGGGAAATTGTTTATTTTAAAATTTTTAATGCTACTTTTCTGCATGAAAAAAGGGGGTCAAAAAGAATATTGTTGGAAAAAAAATATGGGGGCTTCCCTCCCCTCTCCAAAACTCGTTGGGTAAAATTTTTTTTTAATTGGGGTTGTGAAAGGAATTAACCCCTTTGTTTACAATAAGGCTTTAAACGAGGCTATTCTTTGAACTAATAAGGTAAGCTTGTTGATTTTAAATTAAAAGCAAAAGCATGGGGGGATGCTTTTTATTATACTCCAACTTGCTGTTTAATGCCAAAAAGGTTTTTTACCCCAACAAAAACCCAAAATTTTTATTGAGTACTTTGATGACTTTTGGACGCAGTCCGGGGTGGGATTTGGTCAATCCTATTCAAGGATCCATTTCAAATTTTATTCTCATCTCCAACAGTTAAACCCCTTGAGCATATCAAAAATGCACCCAATATTTACGCTATAGCCTAGGAAAATATGTGAATTACATTAATTTGCATTGGCCCGGAAGAGTAACGATAACGTTAACTGTTATTTATTCATTTTTACTGTGATTTAGCCTAGGCCTAACGTTACCACCTCTTGAACATGTTAACAATTTCCCGCGGGAAGTTCTACTAAAGATAATGTGCTATCGTCATCCGTTACTTCGTCATCTGATTCTGAGCCAAGTCTCAAAATCTAAACCAAAATGCCATCATTTATGTTGCGTTTCCATCATTGCAACTAAAACTGACCATTGTGTAAAGCAGTGGACGCTTGCAGGAAAACCGCGACCGTGAGGACGTTAGAAATGGAGTAACGCGCATTTTCTTTATGAACTTTTAAATACTTCATTCCTGTAATAGAGGGCGCCAAACAAAACCACTCAAGCATTTTCATGTGGTAAATTATAGCCGTGGTCGTCAAGGGCATGCCGATTCGGCACCTTTAGAGCCCACGGGATCGAAGCGTATCACAACAAGGCTTTTAGACCCCATGGGATCAAGGGTTAATAGCCCCGCTCTCAACAATGTTAATCACAGAAAAAACATTTAAAAAAAATAATAATCTTAAGATAATAAAAGCGATGGAGACGAACGAGCAGAATGTCCAAACCATAAGCACCACTGGTGACGGTGAAAAAAACACCGACTAAAAAGAAAAAATCCAAACAGAGTTGCGAGGGTAAAGGGTCTCTGATTATAATAACAAAAAAACAAGAATTGGCACGAAAAAAACTCAACACAGTGTAGCGTTAGCGTCGCAAAACGCTATTAAAAAAGAAACAAGCAATGAAAAACTACTATTACAAATGCTATTGGTTTGGCTTTTGGGATTCTATTTCTTGTTTAGTAATAATCGTCAAAGCCATGCCGTTAACACCTGCGCTTCGCAAAACCACCCAACAGGCTATACCGCACCACCAAAAGAACCCGATGTTTTGAAATGGAAAAGTTTTTTTTTAAATAATTATAAAAAAAGTATAAACTTGGGTGTAAAACATACATTAGTGTCGATGATCGCGCCCCGAACTCAAGTTCTGGTGTTCAGCAGGGTGGGGGTTCGAGCCCGGTCTGACACTTTGTCCTTGGCAAGGTACTTAACCATAATTGCTTCGCCCTTTCGATGGGACGTAAAGCCGTAGGTCCCGTGTGTTAAATGCACGAAAAGTGGATTGTCGTGCGGTCGGCGCACTGAACTCAAGTTCTGGTTCCCAGCAGCAGAGTGTGGTTCGAGCGCCGTGACACCTGTGTCCTTGAGAAAGACACTTAACCATATTGCTTCCACCCAGGGGTTAAATGGTCGTGAGGCAGAGATGGTTTGCTCATATGCGCTAGAAATGGCAGCAATTGAGCTGTATATTTCCCCAGGAGCTGAGATGGTTTCGGGAATGATTGAGTTTATGAGCCTTATGAGCAGGGATAATAATAAAATGGCCTGAGCGCCATAGTTGGTGGATACGTCGCTATATAATCTATACATTATTATTATTATTTTTAACGATGGATAAAAACAATCACGATTCAGTTATCACAGCGCCTTTTCTTTGTTGTTTTTTACAGCATGGGTTTGGGAAAAGTATTAAGCGTGAACGTAATTAAATAAATTATATATAAAGACTCGCTAAAACTAACCCGACGCTTGGTTATTCAATGCAAAGTGTTGGGTTTAAACAAGGGAAATTTTCCATCCTCATTTTGCCTAAAATTCAAGAATAAAATATATTTATAAATAATAAAATGGATAAACAAACTCATTAAAATTACAAAAAATATTGAAAAGGATATTACAAAAGGGTTTTGATGTTAATAAATTAGCTCAAAAAACAAAAAAAAATAAAAAATGTTTCGCGTTTGGGTAAAAAAAGCGTTGGCAATTTATTTACCCTATCCTAAATACATTCCAAGACCAACTAGTTCAAATAGTACGTTAGAAAACTAAACGAATTTCATCAAGCAGATTTATTGTTTCTAACGCGTTAACCGTTGTGGACGAACCAGTAGATATAAAGAACGGAACCGTTAACCGATTAAACCCCCTTCAAGTTAGTAACGCATTTGATAACATTTTTAAAACGTTCCAAAATTAACTTGGCCAAAAAATTTTAAAAGTTGATCCCTGGAAAAGAATTATGAGTGCGAATGGTATTAATGAGTAAACATAATGTAAAAATTCAAAGAAGCGAAGCTGGTAATCATAGAGCTCAAGGTATAGTAGACGTTTTTAAAAGAACTTTAAGCGAAGATTATTTTCTGAAAAAGAAAAGAGAATGGGTTAAAGATTACGCAGTTTAAGCATTAAATAATGAAACAAGGCGTCTTATAAATTTAAAACCAAAAAACGCGATTAAATTGCATGTTGTTGAACAAATCCAAGCCTCACCAGTTATAAGCGTTAAAAGAATGAAAAAGAATTCCAACAAACTCGTTAGTTCGGTATTTATACGCACCCGGTGAGTGAAAAGATACGAGACGTCGCAACCGATCCTATATGGAGAATAAACATTTATAGATTAGCTAAAACGATGAAAGCTGCTAATCAACCCATCTTATTTTTAAACGCAAAACCCGCACGTAGTTTTGTAAAGAAGAATTACAAATTATTCCTTGATACAGAAAATCACCGATTAAACGCTAGCGTTAGTCTAACCAAAGCAAAAGCTCGGGCTAATTTAAAAATTGTATAATAGAGTAAAGATGTATTCTCTTCAAAATATCTTTTGTGTCTAAAGGAGATAATGATATTTTTTTTTACTTGTTCTGAAAATAATAATTTTTGTGCCAATAAATTTCATAAGATGACGTAGTGTAATTTTTTAGATAAAACTTGATTATATTGCTCGTGTTGAATTTCTGTTCTACAACTTGTTTTTAACACCTTTTAGCTTTTCTTATTTCTTTTCATTTGATAAAGTATCGATACATGTTTGGCCTTAAACCTCACACATTCTCGATAGGAACTTCCGCAGTCTCGTCTTTCATTTTCCAATCACTTTTTATTTTCTTCAGAAAATGAAAATGATATTGTTATAATTACTAAAATCATATAAATCTTTGTTTTCTTCATATCTTTATATACACTCTGTTTTAATCACATGATCAAACTATCCTATCCGTGTAAAGCAACTCACACTTGTCACCGTATTTCTTTTTAAATAGTTGTAATAAAATCTACAGTGAAGTTTATAATTCTAAAATACACATTCCTACGTAGACTGGGCGTTGAGTAAGATTTTTTGGCATGTAATTGCCGCTAAGTTTAAATTATCAAAATCCTAGCCTCCAAAATTTGGTTTTGCGATGAGTGAACAATTTGATTTTTGCTTTTTCATCGTTTAACCGCTTTAAATTTACATTAACGTTTTCATGTACATTTTCCATCGTTTTCAAAACTGAATTGTTCATGAGTTTATATAAATCTTTTAAATCACTCGTCGCGTCTTTTCTGAGTTGGGTGTTTAAATCAATGTATGGTTTCATCCAACATGATTCATCAAATTCCTAAAACGCGATAAATTTTAGTTAGTTTCATACCAAGTTTTTAAATATAATTCTAATTACGATAATAAGCACGTAATTACGTTTAGCGCCCAAATTTGGAACTAATTTTTAACGTTTGGAGCGGGTTTTGTTTTTTAATAGCTCGAGTTGATACGGGACATCTTTTCTTTCGGTATCGTTAATAACTCTGGCGCGGGGGATAATCGTTATGAGAATCGTGTAATTCTTTAGGATTTCTAATCAACTTCAAAATACATCCTCCCAAACGGTAAATTAATTCTTAAAAACTGTGCGTTAAACCATCGTTTGAGTTTATCAATTTGTTTACTAGTCATCCACTTAAAATTACCGTCGGTGGTTGACTCATCGCGTGCCCGTATAAATTATTGCGTCTAAATCATGTTTAACTGTTGGTTTTGATTTATCGTACCAGGTATATGATTGTTTGCTTTCGCTGTCGTTTACTCCATACACTTTCCCTCCTCTAGTACCCTTTTCTACAATAAATGTGTCAACATCGGTCAACAATTCTAAAGTTTGTTTGGTTTTTGTAATAGCATCCCAACAATCCAGGACTCGTATAATAATGGGCGGGATCTAAACCTTGATTCATACAAGTAGACGAACATGTTGAAATACATCCCTACAAAATCCGTACGACGTATACATCGTGATAATCCCAAATTTTACAACCGAATGTATTCCATACCTTCTTAGCGTCTCGTATTGTTTTTTGTAATGTGTTGATTGTTTAAACTGCTACAAAAATTGTGAAGGAAGTTGTTTTCTTCAAATCGTTTAAAACTATTTATATATTCGTAAGGATAAATACCCTTGCTTTTAACAGGGTTACATTTTTTCTAAATTTGGTTGAACTTGTGTAATTGGAAAAGAATTGTTTGATTTTGTTTCAACGGCGCTAGTAAAATTGAGCTGCCTTTAAAACGTAGTTTCCCGATTGAAAAAAATATACTTTCTATATTATTTGCAATACACGTTAGATTTCCTCGCGTTTGACTTGCACTTGCATAATGATATAAAAGTCGTAACTCGCAAATTATGAAATATAACCGGGAAAAAGTTTTATTTGGTTTTTAAACCGTTTAAAATTCATTTATTGTGCAGCGTCTATATTTTCCGTAATGTGACAATGATCTCTAACTTTTTAAAGTCACTTTTCAACAGAGTCACGTTATCGTTGATAAAAAACTCTCTGCATATCCAACACTTGTTAGCATTTTAAAATCTTCTACATCTTCTTGAGCCATATATAATTTTTGATTTGATTTTTAAATTCGTTGATGTTTTCTTTCTTCTCTAATTCATTTTCTCCTCTTAAAACGAGGGGATCACTGTTTTACTGTCGCAACGAACGAAACGTACGAATAACCGCAAACGACGTGTTCTTGTGTTTTTAGTATTCGTTGAGTTAACATCGTCAATCTTTTTAATAATACATTCAAAATGGGGTATATAACAAATGGAATTTTCTCTTTTTATGAAAATGTTTAATTCCCCATTCTCTTTCCCCTTTTTCCGACATAATGATCTTCATTTGGTCTAGCTTATTTCAACGCACAGGTTTTGTGATTTTCGAGAACGTTTCTTGAAAACACGTAAACATCCAAACAAAAATGTTTACGATGCTCGTGTTTTGTTTGATCGTGAATAATCTATTTAAATCTTTAATCCCAAAATAGTGAGATCTAGTTCTTTTTCTTCTTAATGAATTAATAATAAATTTATACGATCTAGTTCTGGGTTGTTCGCTAGTTTGCAAACTCAGAAAGGGATTTGATTCCAACCAAAAACGTTTATAGCTATATTGTTTTGTCGCTCTACTTTTTTATTTGATTAATTGGTGTAGGGCCTCGATATTATTAAAATTTAAACCATCCTTTATTAGATATTTAGACATTCTTTGGGGAAAATTTTATTTTTTACTCGCCAATCGGGAAAATTTAAATTTTATCGACCTTTTCTTATGTTTATTATAACAACAGCACCACCGTAACAATCATCGTCTTTGTTTTTTTACGTTAATACACGCTTGTTTATTTTGTATATAGTCACAAGCCCAATATAAGAACCCCCTTTTTTAAAGTTTGATTTTTTCCCGATAGTGATATTCATTTCTGACACGATCTAACGCCATCCACTCATTTTGAGTCCATTTTCAAAGTCTCTTGAATTTGTGAAACAGTATGCAATTATTTTCAATGTTATAAAAATCTTGTAAAAAAAATTTGGGTTATTATTATGAAACGATTCAGAAAAATCAATCGTTCGGTTTTTCTTTATAATTTGATTTATATATCATCCCCTAAGCAACTCAAACTCTTTGTAAGTCCACACCAAACTTAGTTATAATCTTTGGTTTCCCGCTTCCCAAAATATATTTAAATCTTTTTTTTGCTATGATACAGCGCAACAACCATTCTTTTTTCTCGTAAATAACCTTCCCAAACCCTTGGGGTTTTAAATCTCAACTCTTGTTCTTGGCTAAGACCTTGTTAGCAGCTACGTAATTTTTACTTAACAACTGTCCTATTTTGCCGAGCCGAATCTTGGTAGCTCAATATTTTCAGATACTATACGCTCTTTCAATTCAGCTAATTTTAATTTCTATAATGGCTTTGGCTTATGTTGTTTTCATATGTTTTTATAACATTGTACAAACCCGTCTATCTATTTTCCTGCTGTTTGTATTTGGTTAACCGTCTAATATTTTTTCACCGCATAATCTTCCCAATTCTGATCCTCATTTTTGATAAATATGTTTTGTTTTCCCTCCTCTTTATTATTAAACAAGATAAATATTATTTTTTTTTTCTTTTTTTCTCAGTTTTTTAAAATTACTTTTTTTAAAAATTAATTTTATTTATTTTAAAATTACTATAAACGTTTTGTCGTTTCTAACAACTCTTTCATCACTAAATTATAATACCGTATAAGCTTTTCCTTTAAGGATTAAAACTTACAGTTTAATATCTTGGCACATTTGTACATAAACCTATCGCTGCTTTTTGTACTTTTTTACATCTACGGCACCAACGGGTTCTTTAAGTTTCCATTTTTGTAACCCACAATATACCGTATAGGTGAGCAAAGCATACACCTTGTCCGTTTTCCGACTAAAAACCATTCCGCGGATCGATTAATTTTCTTTTTGATTCCATTCTCTCTTCTCAATATATATTTCATTATATTTTATCAGTTTTGTATTATTTTTTTTTTTAATTAAATATATTTTAACCCTACAAACTTTTAAAAATATAAAACCTTTCATGACGTCATTAAAATTGTAATGACGCCTTCCACCCTTCTTTTTTTTTTTAACCAAACCCTAAAAGACTTTCCCAAAAATGATTTTAGGGTAGGGCCCCCAACGATCCCCCATACTCCCCTTTCAACATTTCGGCTGGTAGGGGAAACCCACAAAATTGTGAGGAGTTTTTCAAGACTGAATTGTCTTTTTACAGCTTTCGTGATGTCTGGGCACACTGTATCATACGTAGAACCGTGGATACGATGGGAGGGCTCCCCCAGGACGAAGATCTGACGTCACACGAGGCTCATGAATTTGAGATACTGGAGTTCATTTTTTGATCTTGGTGATGGCGGGCGGACCCCCAAAGCGGTGTCGATCTTCACCCAAAAGCAATGAAACTTTAAAAGGTGCCAGAGCCAAAACTCACCATGTTGTTATCATAATTTGTACATGTTATGTCCTCAAATTTGTTGAAAAAAAAAGAGTTGAGTCAAAATTTTGTTGGTCCAATATCAACCGGGGATCCTTTCAATTTTAAATTTTTTGGGAAAACCCCTAAAAAAAGGGTCCAATTTGATTTAAAAGGCCCTTTTCCCCAAAAAGGGATATTTTTAGTGTTATTTTTTACCGAGGGGGTGGGTTCCCATTAGCAAAACGACGGCCTCGGGACAACCCAAATTTAAATTGAAAAAAATAAAAGTGTTTTTTTTTTTAGAATTTCTAAGTTTTTTTGGTTATTTTTTTTTATATTTACCATTGGTTGAAGGGGGTTTTATTTAGTGGAGGCACCTATAAAACAAAATGGTGGCATCATTTTGTGTTGACCAGGGGATTTAAACACTTTTTGTTGGTAATATAAACCCTTGGGAAAATGTAAAATTTAAAAACAAAAATTTACCCATTGTATTTGGTTTTTTTAAGAAACTCAGAAATTTTCCCGGACAGTTACAAAAAAAAAAGGTTTGGTTACAAAATGCCCAAATTGATACTGGCGGGAAACCCCAAGTCTTATTACTTTCTCACAGATATCACTCGGACAGGGACCACAATACCCAAAGTTCAAGCCAGGTTCATTAAAAACGAATCGAAATGTTGTGACGTCAAAAAGGTTAACAATTTAAAATGTAAAACTTTTGCCCAAAAAACTGCATACATCACCTTTCTGAAAATTTTTTTAATCAAAATTTGGGACTTTGTATATAATTGTTCTAAACCCCCTTTGGGGCAATTTTTAAACATCCCCCAGTTGTAATTATATGGGGGGAATTTGGGGGAAGGGGGGTCATGATCAGGTATATCAAATTTTTTTAGCCCAGTTATTTTTTTTGTTCATTTTAATGAACGTTTTTATCATCGAAAAAGGGGACGTTTTGGACAATCTGCGAGGGAATATAAAACAATGCATCGGAAGCAAACCACATTTCGACAGATTTAAAAACTTTTTAAATTATTCAAAAACCCTTTCCCGAATAACGTTTACATGTATTTTCCGACCAAAAATAAACCCATCCGTCCCAACTGGTTTGTTTCCGGGTCCAGATTACGCCAGTGCGACGTATTAAACGATGACTTCACGCCGACCGGACGGTGTTGAAAACAAAACAAGTTTTGTTTTCCCTTGGCATCCGACATGCAACTTTTTTCCCACAACCAAAATTTTTACCCCAATGCCAAAATTCTATGTGATGAAATTTTTTTCTTTGATGAATTAACACGGGCGAAATTCGAAAGGGAAAAAACACGCAACAACCGCCCTTTTTTGTTAAAGTTTCCCGTCTTTATTTGTTTTCTCCTGAGTTTGGGGTTGGAAAATTGAAATTGAACCTATACACAGTAGTACCTTTAGTTCACTTTTGCGTTTTTATACGATCATAGGGGTATTAAAACAAAGAAGTTCCCATTGGCGGATGGGGGTGGGGGGGGCTGCACCCCCCAAAAATCGTTAAAAAAAAAAAAATAAAAAAAAATTGGAGAGGATCAAAAAAAGAGGGGGGGAAAAGAACCCCCCATTCTAAAGTGTGTTTGTTTTTTCCCCCTTTGATTTTTTCATTTAATTTTTAGTACTGAAAAAAAATTTTTTTGATTCTCAGCCCCCAAAAAATGTTCGGGACCCCCATGGTTCCCAATTTGTTTTATAATACAATTTTTTAAAAATTAAAAAAAATAAACCATTTATATATGGGGTGAGATTTAGAATCTTTTCAACCCTCATTTTCCACAAATTTTAAAAATAAAATCAAATGATCATACCACAGTAACCCCGGTGAAATTTTTAAAACCCCCGGGGCATGCCCAGCCCTTTTTGTTTTCGGATATGGCCTCGTTTTGGATCGATACAATAATGTAAACAAAAAGAAAATGGAGGGACAAATTTCATGAATGACTGAAATTTGGAAATAGTTACACGTGATTTTTTACCCCCTCCAAAAATACCAAAATTTTTTTTTAAAAATTTTCATATTATGAAAAAAACGACGAAAACCCCAAAAAAAATTTTACCTAGAACTAAAACTTTTTTTAAATGTTTTTTCTTTTAAAAAATTTTTTTATAAATATACCATTTTTTGAGGGTTTTTGTATGCAAATTTTGAACGAAATCGCTTTTTTCCCCCAAAAATTTCCCAAAAATAAGATGGCTATTTATTTATGAGAGCATTGGGGTTCGTTAAGAAATTTTAGCCAGTAACACGTTGGTGAAAGATATTAAAAAAAGCTCAATAATTTTTTAAAGACTTTTATAAACAGGGAATTTAAAAAGAAAATAAATGCATGCTATACAAGACGTTTACAGTTTTCCTGCAAAACATTGTGTAGTAGTGCCTGAAATATTTAAACATTTTAAAAAAAATTCAACAAATTATACCAACAGAAACTAGAGTTTTTTTTATTGGTTTCTAATGGGCTTTTAATACATGGAAGGGGGATTCTCATCGTCCCAGAACCCGGGGAAAAAATTAATCTGCCCCGGAACTTATTTAATTTTAGTACTTTTGGCCCGGAAAGGGAACTGATCTAAAATTTTGGATTCGGTCCGCCCGTAAAACCAAAAGGGCGAAAAAGGTTTTGTTTTTTCTTGTTCGGGGCCCGGGATCTGTGAGTTTTCCCTTGGTTTTTTTACAAAAATATAGTTTTTTTTATTAGTGTTAACATTTAAATTGGGGCAATATCGTCCGATCCGGGCATGGAATTGGGTTAGTTTTAGATTAACCGGATTGAAAATAAACCCACATGTAAGGTCATATTACGTTGCTCTAAAGCCAGTTTTTTCAGTCTGTGTTCATTTTAAACTGGTGATATCTCATCAGTCCCAAAACCCGGGGAAAAAAAATTAATCGCCCCAATCCAGGTTATATTTGACGTATTTAGTACTTTTGGCACAGAAAGGAACTAGATCTATTAATTGTATGATTGGTTTGTGGAAAATCCACTGAGGGGGGGAAGTTTTTTAAAAGTTTTTTTTTGGGGCCCCCCGGGATCTTTGTGAGTTTTCCCTTTGGGTCTTTTCAAAAAATATGTTTTTTTCATTAGTGTTAATCATTTAAAAAAAGGGCTATCGTCACGATCAACAGGGCAGGGAAAGGGGCAGTTTTAGATTAACCGTGATTGAAAAAAATACCCCACATGATGGTCATATTATGTTGTGTGTATAAATGAGCAGTGTTTTCAGTCGCTTTTATCTTAAACTACATGTAGGACAGAATTTTTGCCCTGTTGTTCTCACGTAATATTTTCCCTTTTGCTAGAAAAAATAATCATCAAAAGGGTGAGAAAATTTTTTACCCTGACATATGACATAACTTCAAAAAAGGGCCCCTCCTTGTCCACTGTTTATTGTTGGGGGAATTTTGCGGGGTATTGCCCCCAAACTTTTTCCAAAAGAAAAAGAAAAAACTGGTTTACCCAACATTTAGGGGGGGTGTTGTGGTGTTTAAAAGGGTTTTACACCTTTCTTTTTTGATTGTATACATGTCAAAATCATTTCATGGGTGGATGTTGTTTTTGGTCTTTTTACCCTACATCAGAACCTCAACTATTATTAAAACAAACCTTTTTTGCCAAAATTTCACATTATTTGATTTTAAGGGGCCAAAATCAAACATGGTTTTCCAAAGAATAAAGATTGTTATGTAAATGTATTCTGTGATCAACAAAGCTCGCTAATCTACCGAGCCTTCCATGAAGATGGGGGCATTGACAATACCATCCAAATAATTCGGTGACCCCCGCTGGGAAATTTTGGGAGATAGGGAACGACATTTGCCCGGCAAAAAAAGCGCCCCTGTAATATTCGGGGAAACGTGAGGAAAAAAAAAATTTTCTTGCACTTTTTGCCTCTCAAAAATGGCCTTGTAAATATCAACCTTTAAATTTAATGATGGAATATTTTATGTATAAAAAAGGGCCGATTTCTTGGGGAAATTGTATGTTTTGGAAATATTTTATTCCCTTGGGTCTTATTTTTTTGAAACCTTTTTCTTTTGAATTTTTTTCTCAAAAGGGTTTTAATGTTTATTACATTGCTTTTAACCCAAAAAGGGGGAATTACGACGAACATCAAAAACAAAAGGGAAAGGTTACGCACTTTAATTAAGCCGGGCAGATCATTACTTTGTATTTTAAAGTTTTTGTCAATTAAATTTTTGTAAAATTATCTAATTTAAAATTAAAAACACGCCTTTTTTTGATTTTATGCCTGTGATTGTGCAAATAATTTGGAAATTCAAAACCCGGGAAGGGAAAATAAACAAAAGCACACAATGATACATATATAGTGGTTGTACAAGATCGAGGTTAAAATAAACATCACTGTCAAAAAATGAATATTTGCATTGTTTTGACTTTTTATACCTCCCCCCCCCTGAAATTCTGGTCCCTGATACATAAATTTTTGGTTGTAAAAACACCATTGATGACAAATATTTTAGGAAATATTTTTTCCCCAGTTTAAATTTTTAAATTTTGGTAATTTTTTCCCCTTTTGGAAAATAGTATTGTTTTCATCCCAAATAGGGATTATTTTTTTTCCAAAAATAAAAAAAAGCAGATTTATAACATCCAGTTCTGTTGATGTCATAAATTTATTTTTTTAAAAAAAATTTTAACCTTTAAAAAAATTTATGTTTTTGGACAAAATATATTACATTTAAACGTTTTTTTGGGCCCGAAGATTTAAAAGGGCCCGACTAATGTTTTCCAGTTCGGTTTGAAAGTTGACAACAAACCCAAAACCAATATTAGATGTCTTAATGTCCAAAAAAAGGGTTTAAAAATATTGGGAAAAAACCAAAAATTTTACTGTGATCAGACAAACGGAAAAATATTTTTTTAAACAGGGGGGGCAAACCCCCCGGGCCCGAAGGGTTAAAACAAAACTTTAAAGGGTGTCCAGTGTTTGACAAAAGGGGCGCATTATCAAAAGATGCTTCACCCACTGAACATCGTTAAAACAGGGTAACCCCGGAGAACCCTTCACGTTTGTTTTGGAACAAAAAAATTTTTACAGGTCCAGGGGTTTTGTTTTTATCTACCGAATTGAGTCATTCGGGAAAAAAAATGTTCCTTCCACACAAATTTTTTTTTTCTAATTAAAAATAACACGACATTTCGATGAAAATTTCTCTAAAACCACCCCTGATTTTAAACCCAAAAAACTTGTAAAAACATAAAATTGTAAATAGGGAGTTTTCAACGTGTTTCTATAGACCCCGGGCTTTTTTTTTATGGGTTTTGTTTTTAATACTTTTCACCGTCTTTTAGTTCCCTGATTTTCATGATCCCCGTTTAGCGGTCCAGTGTTTTTTAAAATGTTGATTATTTCTGGGTTTGTATTATAATGGTCACCATGTTCACTAGTACAAGTCGTCCTTTTTATAATGTCACCAAATTTATACTGTTATCCCAATTCCCTGTTTAATTCCCTTTAATAACAAACAAAAACTCGATTATATTAAAAAAACATTCTTTTTTTAATTTACTTTTTGTTTTATACTTTTTGAATATTGTAATTGTAAAAAACGGATGATATCAACCATAGTTTTATCCAGAGAGCCGGAACCCACCGAGGATTTACATGGGGCCCAACCCCCGGCTTATTAACTTTGGGAAATTTAAAGAAAAAGAATCCTTTGATAAAAATTGGGAAAAAATACGAACCAAGATGTTTTTATTCGATATTTTAAAATAAAGGAAAAAAAAACAATGGAAAAAAATATCTCATTTCGCCGTTTTAAAAAGAAATTGAAAAAAAAAACAACATTTTTAAACGGGAAAAAACTTTTTCTTTTTTCAAAATTAAACGAAATTTTTATGCATTTTTCAATGTCCTTTTTAGACAAATTTAAATTTTGAGCTACAATTTTTACAAATTTTTGAAAAAAAAATTATTGTAACAACAAAATGTCCAAAACAATTGAATGTTGTTGGAAAAAGTAACAAATAAAAAGTGTCGGACGTAACTTAAGTAAAAATAAACGGGGGATGATGCTTTTGTGACTGAAATTATGAATTCCCACCCTCAGCCGGATAGACCATCAAATGTTTTTTCCAAGTTCACTGATTTTGTTGTTCGCAGATATCTATAAGGGAAAAAAAAATGACATTTTAAATTTAAAAACCCTTTTTTTTTGTTTTTTTACCAATTTCTTGATTTGTCCTCGCTACCTAGGAATTATCATACCATGTTCAAAAAAACTACACAAAACGCCACAGTTATTAATACTTTGACGCAAGAAATTAAACAAACAAAAAAAACTGCCTTCCATTGACAAGTGCGACATACAACGATTAAATTTATTAAAACAAAAAATTTCCATACTAAATACAACTAATATGATTCCTTCGATTCAAAAAATATGACCCATATTTGCATCGAAACTTTGTGAAAACCGGAAATAAATAAATATAATTGTACCGAGGTTCAATTATATTTAAAAAAACTTTAGGGGATCTTTTTTTTTAAACATGTTCGTAAACCCCTCATATTAAGTGTTATATGGGGCAATATTTAAAATTTTTACAAAAAAAATGTTCCACATTTATTAGCTGATTATTTCCTTATTTATCATGCCGTGAAAGAGAAAATAGGCGAAAATGCATCCACATTGTGCAGTGTCGTACGAGCGGTCTAGCTTACCGGACCTTTCAAGTTCTTCAGTTGTTATATCTTTTGGGGGTTCTTTTCCTAGTAAATAAATGTGGAACGGACTGACCATGTGAACTGTCAGCTCGTTTATGGGGCATCCATCTTAGAACCTTTATTTCTTTAGTAACATGTAGTTCGTGTCACAACACATAACGAGTAATTAAACTTATACAACATCTTCCCCTTTTCTGAATAAAACAAAATCATAATATTTAAAACGCATGAAAAAAACATGAATAAATTTGGTGGTTATTGATAAGCTTCCTGCAGAATCTCGTCAATCCTGTAAGAGTATACAATGCATTTTGAGTTTGTTTTACTTCAGTCCAATAAAATCTTATTGATGGTTGTTTACAATAGAACCATGAGAATTTGGTACCTTGACAAATGTAATTTTTTGCTTTTCCAGAATAAATCAACAATGGAATAATCCACAGCAATTTCAGATTAATAGGTTTTTGATTCTATTGATGAGTTCAGAGTTCAATGTTCTCTGTCACATGACATAGTCCTTGTGCTATGCTGGAGTGTTCAATGCGATGTGGTCTGGTCATGGTTGGTTGGAGATCCTTAGGATTGTCGTCATGTGAGATCTGGACATCAACGACAGTATCTAGGTCTGGTTTTGGAACGCATCATCAAGTGACGTCGGCTTGCGGATACACTGCACCATCAACGGTGATGATGTATTAACGCGGGGACCAGCCTTTTCGTGTTACTCACCCACCGGACTCCATCCTGACGGTGCGGATTCTGGACATGGTCACCCGGCTTCAGTTCATCCAGTTGTTTTGCACCATGCTTGGTGGTTGAAGTTGGTGGATCTGCTCTTAGATTTGTGAGATTTATCGGCTTCCTTAAGCTTGCGTAGTTCGCGATCTTAGGGCGAAGATTGGTGCGGCAGGCTGGGCAGTTAGTGCGCATTCCTCGTCCCATCATGAGTCGTGATGAGACACACCAAGAGCGGGTAGGTGTGTGAACGGTAGGTCATTAAGGCTCGGACTGGATCATTCTCATGTAGCGTCATTCTCGCGATGTGAACCGCCTTTCTGCCCGACCGTTGGCTTGAGGGTAGCGCAGGCTAGAAGCATAGCGTGAAGTCATACTCTTCGCGAACTCCTTTGAATTCACCAAGGAATTGTGGGTCCATTATCGGTCACTAACACCTCAGGAATGCTGTAGCGTGCGAATGCTGCTTTCAAGTAGGTGATAACGGACTGCGAAGTCGTTCTATAAAGGTAGGACTCGATCCACTTGGAGTAACAATCCACCAGGACGATGAACTGTTTTCCTTCACATCGGCCAAGTCACAGGCTGCCGCCCGTTGCATAGCTGCTCTGGTAGTGGCGTTGAGGCATCAGTGGTCAGCTGTTTGGGCCGACTGTTTTGTCTGGCAGAGCGAACACTTCCTGAATGTATTGGGCGACACGGGTTCCAATATTTGGCCACCAGATCGTTTAACCAGCGCAGTCTGCATTTCGAGACAATTGATGGCCTTCATGTATTCCTCTGGAGCATCTCTGGCCTTAGCTTCCTGGGATGATGATGCGATCACCATGATTAAGACGCCTTTGATCATACTGATTTGTCTTGTTCATCCCAATAGCTTCGAACACCTAGATTCGACATCCTTAGCGTACTTAGCCATCCGCTTTGTACGGGTAATATGACAACTTTCAAGTTGTCATCAAGAGTGGTCTCGCGCTCTATCTCGATAGTTTTGCGTTGGAAACCGGCAAATGTTTCGTTTATCAGACTGATGTGAGCCTCTACTTTCTTCGGAGATTGTCGGTCTCATCTACGGTTGATTTCAAAGGGCACGCGAAAGCGGCGTCAAGCAACAACAAGGAGTTTCCTTAGGTGTGTGTACTCCGCAGTACAGTTGTACTATCATGCGCATGAGAAGACGTTGACACCGAGGGGGACGTCACAGAGGTTTGTTGTTTATCAGTGAACAAGTGGTCAGGTCAGTCTGAACTGCAAAGCGCAGGCCTCTGAGGTATATGTAGAACCTTTCACAAGACCACACTGATGCCATTGAAGTCTTCTCTTGCGCGTACCGCTTTTCTGCTGCAGTGAGACTTTGAGCAGTGTTTATTGTGGTTTCCACTGTTGGTCATGTCGTTGGAAGGACACAGTCTCCTATCCCGTAACTGCACCGATCATTGTGTCGCGGACGGTCATAGCGCAGTGTAAGCATGTCAGTAGCTTCTGAGGCTGCGAATGCCGACTGCCGTGAAGGACCCCAACCAGTTGACGTTACCCTTCAGTAAGTCGCTGATTAGTGCCGATCAGGATACGTTGGGAATGAAACGTGCTAGCTAAAGCAACCATTCCCATGAGTCGTTTAACACTTCCTTCGATGTTGGTGGGGCCATGTATGATTGCTGCTACTTTAGCAGGGATCGGGGTGCACAATCATCTTGTCCAGTTTCATGCCAAGAACATTGACTTCAGGCTTCTGCAACCTTGCACTTCTCCTGTCAGTTTTCAGACCGCAGTTCGACAATTTGCAGAACTTGCTGTAGTCTGTCATCGTGTTCTTCTTTGTTGTGCCTGTGATCGTTAATATCGTCCATATAGACTACAAACGCCGGTAGTCCGTAAGAAGATCACCATGAACCGCTGGTAACATCTCTGAGCGATGTTATGCCAAACGGTAAGCGCTCAGAAGCAAAATCGTCCGGAATGGCGTAATGAAAGTCGTCAGTCGTTGACTTTCATATGGTACTTGCCAGCCGTGCTGGCATCCAGCATGAGAAACTTGTGCACCAGAAATTTGCTCAGAACTTCGACGGTCGGCATGGTAAACCACCGGCAACTGATTTATTTAGCTGCCGTAGGTCCACACACAGTCTAATTCATATTTTCTTGGTGCTATGACTATGGCGAGCACCAGTCTGTGTGGCTCAGTGATGTGTTGATTATCCCCGCGTTTCAAGTTTCTCAAGCTCCTTGAGTTGCGGTAAGAGGGGAATGGGATTCTGCGAGGTGCGTTGACAGGGTGTGGCGTCCTTGCAAGCTTTATCTTGCTTGACCACGCATACATCCTGCCTTCAATAACGCTATCATTGCTGATGAGGTGTAGACACGTTGCAATAGCCCAAGCAACTCACAGGTTCGCTCTGGTGACAGGTGACCTTTCTAGATCAGGAACTGTAACGGTTGGGCCCTTATTCACCTGGCATCTCAGTCTGGTTTGCCTAGTGGCATGGCTTACCACCGAAAATCCACAGTCGTGGATGATTTATCCAATGTCTTATCAGCAATATTGAGGATCTGTGATACTGGCAGATGTTTACCTCCGGAACCTGTCAAGCAGAAACGACACGACTTGCCGTGTACGTACAGATTTTCCTTCCATACGTCATCTATGCGCAGCGCGGGTCATGAACAGCACCAATGAAAAATTCACTTTCATCCTTAGTGAATTATCATCAGAGCATGCACTGTCGGTTTGAGTACGGTCCTCGTTTGCTTACGATTGACCAGTACACTGAGAAAATGTCCAATCTTGTTGCAATTGTTACATGTCTGCCCTCTGGTCAAGCAGTGACTTATGATACGTCATAGCCACGATTACAAATGTTCCCCACCGCGTGTGACTGCAGATCTGCGACTAATAAGTGGCTTTCCAGAAAATCCTGGGCTTGTGCGGTTTTCGTGCACTGAGTGTCCTGTGGTTCCGGTTCTTAGATTTTGATTTCTTCAACCTTTGTGTTGTTGTCTCGAAGGTTTTGCTACCTCAACAATTTTCTGGTCAGTCCATCTTTGTCACCAACATGTTTTTGATGTACCACTGGCGATGCCACAAACCAATCTATCACGTAGTGCATCATCAAGGAATATGCCGAATTTATATGGACCACATATCTGTGTTCGACCGAATACTGAGCAATTGTCTCCTGCCCTCTGATTACGCTTTTCAAAACGGAACCGTTCTTGCTATGACCAACGTTTAGGTCCACAGTGTGAAACGAGCATGTCACATGTTCTTGATAGGTCTTGTTCGATACCGGGTCACCAGACAGGCTTTTTACAGTCTTGTATACCAAGCTGGCCCCACAACACTAATAATACTGCAGATTTTGCAAAATATAGCTCAAGTCTCTATAATTCGCACGTCCTCCTGGTCGTACATAATGAGCGACCGATTAACGGGAGGGCGCCCCACTGACGAATGCGCCATCGTGCAGTATACCGTACACGGTTCAAAGACGAAAATCATCGACGCAATACGACGTACTTTTGGTACTCATTTGTTGTTAACAAAACAAATGCCACCAATAACGATCTTATAATGTCCAAGGATATTATTGAACCCGGCGCTGCCACCATGTTATATCTTTGGGGTCTTTCCTGCTAGTAAATAAATGTGGAACGGACTCACCATGTGAACTGTCAGTTGTTATGGGGGGGCATCCATCTAAACCCTTTATTTCTTTTTTAGTAACAGGTTGTGTCACAAGACATAACGAGTAATTAAACTTACAAGACTGGTGTTAGCAGCAGGGAGCTGAGATGTTTCAGGAATGATTTATGAGTTTTATGCGCCTTGAGCACCACTCACGGCTGTTTCCTTAATAAAAGTGCGCCCTGTTGTCAGATTCTTTACAGTATGTAAATAAGGCGTGCTGATCCTACTCATACTATACTGGGTGTATGTGAAAATGAATGAATCATTTCTAAATATGGTAAGGTTACCTTGCTGTAGTGTCATTGGTTAGAAAGCTAAAATATTGGTTTTACCATGAATATGTAAATATAATACTTAAAAAGTCACATGATAGTGTTTTCGTTCAGGGTTTGTTTATTTTCTAATTCTGGCGGTTGCGAATCGAGTGGTACGGCAGCCATTTCCAAGACCACGTTGATCTTAACTCAAACATGTCAAATGAGCATTTTGCAGCCATCGGTATGGATAGTTCATTTTCATCGACACAATCCACCTACCCAAGTATCTATTGAGACATCATCTTCAATAAATAAATAAGGTGTCTGGGGCCAAAGGATTTTCATTGTTAAATCGTCTTAGAAAACGAATTTACATGTTACATGTGTAAAAGTGCGTACTATACAATCCCATTGCATAGTACTGTACATGAACTTATGTATAAAATTAGCACCATAGATCAATTCTTACATAGTGTGTACACAAAACATGCAGACACCGTTCGCCATGTGTGTTCTAACCTCTACCTAATTGAGTAATTAATTGATAAATTATTTCTTAATAATAATTATTTCTGAAATGGGCTTTGTAAGTTTTCATGATTGCTATTAATATTATTTAAAGTCCACTTCCAGGTAAAAGAGTCACAGTAATTGTGTGGTAGAAAGGAAAATGTAACCAAGCCACATTAACTTTGATTATCATCACCAGTAATTTATTTAGTTTCACTCTAGCAAATTATATTAGCAGCAAGAAACTAGAATCAGTCATATCGTCAGTGATCGAGTGGCTGAACAGTATTTAATATTAACAACATATAGTATTTTTTCCTCATTTAAGAATACAAGACCATTCTGACTTCTATTTTCCTTATTTGTGATCATATTATTAATATTATTTGTTTCATCATTACAATGTCAATGGAGGTCATAATGACAGCAAGCAAGAGATGACAATCATGAGAAAGCAACATGATTATTACAAAACAGTGAATCATTTTTTCAGCTTGTCATCTTCTATGGAGAAGGACATGAGTCACCATGGACAGCATCAATTTGGAGGATAAACCAAACAGGTAAAAAAAAACACTTGAGAATGTTTGTTGAAACTTAGTAGGATAACCAACCCTTCAAAAAATGTTGTTTGAAGTTTGAGTCTTGCATCCATCTCAAATACTTTGAAAGTAAAAATAACCTAGTAGTTTTTTTTTCTTTTCTTTTTGCAAATTGTCTGCTTTGGGTGAGTTCGTTGATGCTACAATTTAAGTATCTTCACTTCATAGTGCATGTACTATTAGTATTACCTAGGCACGTAGCCAGAGTTACCTTTTTTTAAGTAATATTCCGTGCATGCTCTTGTGAGCTAGAATTGTTCGCACAACAATTTGTATAGTATAGTTGTGATAATTAGGTTATTAAATTTAAACCAAACTGATTTTTTTGGGGTATGTGCCCCCGTGCCCTCATAGCTACGTGCCTGCTATTACCCTGGAACTTAGTATTTCAAAGTATGCATTGTGGAATAATTTACAGGGAAATTAAAATCAACCTGAAAAGTCTATTAATTCAAAGAATGTATTTGACATTATTCGATCGGGTTAGTTTTAATATGCAGAGCGTTTTCCATGTTACAGAATGGCAAATTGAAAACAAAATGTATCATATAATTTGCTAGTCAAACTCATAATTTGCTATTCAATATTAGTATCAGCATGCACAAAACATTATATACAGTCTAAATGTTCTGCTATGGGAATGAAACTCTGTAACAGGATGGATACATCCTGTATAGGCTCTAGCACAGAGCTTAAAAAATAAGCATAATCCGTACTTGGAAATTTATTAATAAACATTTACCATAATATTTTTATTATTTCCATTTCAGACTGACTTCGGGGAAGAAAGAAATGACGCATGATGCTCTTTAGTTTTTCTCCAGTTCGTCCCTCATGCCATTCACAGCCTGCCAGTTTGTTGAATTCGGTGTGAAGTAACTCCACCTGTTCATTTAGTAGGCCCAACCCAACACGGAACCTTCTCAACTGTTCGACGATTACGATCTTCTAGCAGGTGAAGTTTTGGTGATGTTTGCCTCCGAATGTCTGCCTATATGCAAGAAATTTTGATGCATGTGTTCAAGGACAAAGAAACCCAAATTACGAGTATCGTACATGTACCCGTACTGAACAATGCAGAGAAAAAGTCCAAGTACTACATTTTAAGCACAAACAAGATTTTACCTGTGTGGTCAATGTCAAGTTCTCCTTGAGGATTAGAATACATGGCTTCACATCCGCGAACTGCATGAATACGATGTGGAATTCTTCCTGATTTCTGGTGGCCATCCTCTGCAAACGATTACATGCAGCAATCGGCAAGTCATCTGTGGGCAATTCTCAATAGCTCGTTGAGGCTGACGTGTTATGCTCTATGACACCAGGCTGATGAAATGGATAAATATTGAAAATAACATGTGTTTACTCTGATCCATCCTTTTTCAAAAGGGTACATGAACCACAAGGAACAACCTGTGTGACTTACCTGCAGCATTTACGGACACAGCGGATACCACGAAGGATTTTCTCCATGATAAGCTCCGACGACAAACTTTGTGTTTATTTAACACCTCATCATGACTGCTTGCTCAGGTCCCGTACCAAAAGGCAGTTCATGTTCAGCTTGACTCTTCCTGTTGGTTCGCGAATAAAAGTAAAACAGAAATTGTACCAAATACCAAAGTGTATCTAAAGCTGCAAACCCACTATCGGTAAAATAAGTTTTCAAAATGTTACTTACGAGTTCTGTAATGTCGACGAAGCCGTTTCAAGGTTGTCGTCAGATCATTGTGTACAGTGTGGTTGTCAAGGTTTTTGAGCACACTCAGGGGCAGTTTGTCCTCAATTTGTTTAACCTCTCTATGTTTCCTCTTGGATCTGCTTCTGTACCTGGAGCTGTCTTGTAGCCTCTGAAGCAACTAGTGATCAAAACTAGAATTAGATGTTTCATCCTCAGCTTGAAGGCTCTTTTGAGGATTGCCGCATCCAGCTTTGTGACACCATCCTCAAAAAAGGTCAAATGTTTTTGAATTTGCGAAATGTGAGTGGCTGAACAACGACCTATAGTATTCATAATAATATATACAAAAAGAGTGATGCAATGTTATGTGGAAATAGCAAAATTGTTCTATCTCAACATTTTACCTTTTATTATATTGAATGGCACAAATATTTACATGTACGCAATATTGACATTATCGTGTGCAGGAGAAACTACATGATCCGGCTCAATTTGGACTATAGGTTTGCGGACCACACTGTATGAAGGAAATGTCTTTTAATGATGAGAATTGATAAATGCAACTGTATTCATTTATTTGAAATAAGGATATATAAATATTTAAAGGTTTTCGAAAATGTGTGTTTAGGACAATACGTGTGTTGAGTTTATGAAACAAAATTAATTGTCTTACCATTGTACACATATTCCATACAGCTTAGTGAGAAAGGCATAGTCTCCAAACAAAACAGGCGAAATGTCCGGCCACTAAGAAAATTAAGAAAAATAACACAAATAAAATTTATTTGATTTTATATATTTTTAATCATAAGAGAAATTTCAATGACTTTTCCTACATTTTATATAACGCATTAAGTTTTCAATTAGTATGGGATGAGACTTTCTATGACAGGTGAAAATTATGCTCAAATCTACCATGTGTTATTATTAGGTCTACAATATCCTTTTGAGAACAGTAGGCATTGTCTGTTGGAGGTTGAAAAGAGTCATCTCTTCAAACACAGCGATTGTTGTGGTGTTTTTCAGACTGTTTGTCGTTCAACATTTACAATCTGGAAAGCCATTTTGAAGGAGCGCTCTTGTCTCCTCCAATTCAACCATATCTCATTGTCAGGATGACGCCATTGTGGGAGATAAGGAGCACCTATGAGTTAAATTATTAGAGAAAACAATTACCTTGATGTCAAAATTATTTGTTGCTGTGTAATGTACGTTAATTGTTGATTTTTTAATACTGTAATTTCTAGAGGCCCCCCCAGAAAAGGGTATTTCCGAGTATTTGAATATTTAACCACAGTGTAATCAATGTTAATAGTTTAGTAATGCCATCACCAAAATTAAACTCTGAGTTCAACCATGGAGGAAGTTCTCCTCCATGGTTTAACAAAATAATTAAATTAAATTGTGCCAAACCCGTCAAGCTGGTCTAGATAGTCGAGCACCATTGCAGGTATGTTGTTTACTGGACAACAAATAACTTCATGTAACCATCGACCGCTCCAGTTTTTGAGCTTGAAAATTGAGGAGAACCATTTCCTGAACATAATCCCAGCAGTTGTTTTTGTTGTTGCCTCATTGCCCGCTCCAGAGGTGATGGGTTGATGTGGCACCTGCATGTATTATTATACAATACAGTGATATATGTCGTGACAACAAAGTCACTATAAATGTAAGTTTATTTTAACGTTCACATTGCGAAATTTAGTACCACTTTCGGTTTTGCGGATTCTGGTCCCAGGCGAGATGACAGTCTCTCATCATGGCTAGGGCCTTGTTGGCTGGACATGATGTGTCATCATGCCGGCTTTTGCAGGTTGTCTTTCATTGAGTGTTGAACTCACTCTGTTTTATAACAGCAGGTTATATCACCCCAGCCGCAAAGATATTACTTATGCATGATTGCGTATTCTTTCACTATTTATTAAGATTTATGTAATGTGTTTTAGAGCCTCACTTGAAGGTGATAATTTTAATAATATATGCAATTGTGTAATAATAGGTACACTTAAAAGTCTATTTCTATTTTTTAATGACATTGTAATAATTATACTGTTTACACAATTTGATGAAAAGTATAGCCCTAATCAATTAAAAGGAAAGTATTTTAGCTTACTCTGCCTCCAGTTTTAAGTGATGTAACCTTGTCTCCTTGTTGCACTTAAGCCAGGTCCATCTATCTGTGGCCTGCTCGATAAGCATAAGGTATTGGAGTCCCTCTTGTGTGCTTGATACCCTGTCCCAGGGAGATTTGGTAGTCATAAAATTTCAAGATCCTCTCACTGAATAGTTGTCGCAGCGTTAGCCTGTTTTCAGAAACTTGGATACTTGGTTGACATGAATGGTTGTAGAGTTCACCAAATTCTTCCACTTAGGTGCATTTGTCGTAAAACTACAATCAGTTTCAGAACTGTATACAGTACCCTTGACTGTCAGAGACTTATTGTAATTCACGAGAGCTTTTGTATACTGGACAAGGACAGCTGAACTTTATTGTGCTGGAAATAATGAGTAAAGCATCAGTACAAAATAGTCATACCTTGTTTGGATGGCTGGAGATGAAAGAATGCACATACAAATAGACAGGAAACAGATTGTTCCTCCTCTCCCTTACTATGCTAAGGTTGGTGCAAGTTTCTTAGCATATCTGACACTGACTGAAGGGAAGATGTTCTCCTCTGGATAGCTCAAACACAAGACTTTTCTTTTTTCTTGTTGAAGTCTACCCTGTTTTATTTTTGATGGTCGTCCCATTCGCTTTTGATCAGAGAATATTGTGCAAATATCAAATCATTCAATTTTTGTGTGTTTTAACCATTTTCGTGTTTGAGTAATGCTACAGGTATTATAAGTTCTCGTACCGTCCGGTAGTGTCTGATTTTTCTTCCACATTATCACAAAAGCATGGGTGCACGTCAGGCGTATCCTCCCATGTAGAACAATACCAAATATTGCAAAATTTTGGTGTATTCAAGACACTGCAACGATGTCCGATGCTCTTCCGTCCGTTTTCAAGCGAGATTGCCACAGATTTCATATACTCTTCTGGGCGCATGTATGGAACCAACTCATCTTTTTAGCAACAATACATACTACTCTAATTTTATTTAAAATCAGCTCAAAACTCGTACCGTTGAGGATCCGCCGATCTAAATATGCAGTTCGGACACACATGTGTCTTCGTAATGCGTTTATAGCGTTCACTTTTATTCGTTACGCGCGTTGTGTGTGTGTGTGTGTGTTTCGGGAAAGTTTAGTTCGCACGGTTGTCCGTTCGTAGTAAATACTTGTCCCATTGCTTTGTACACGCAAAAAGACGGTGACCGCATAACAAAACAACAAAAAAAATATGTTAAACTAAATTCTGAAAATACGCATTTTTTTATTGGCCCAGACAAACATGTTGATAAACGTTTACATAAATATCCAATCTGTCGAAATCTAAAAGGATTTTATTTAAAAAATGTACTTACACTTTGTAAAACTCGAGGCATTTCAAGTAGCTTAAATGAGAGTAACGGACATGGAAGTTGACACAAAAGAATTTTTTTCTGAATATAAAATGGTTACCACTGGCAAACCCTAAACCTGCAAGAAAATTTAATCAGTATCAGGTTTAAGGAAGCTGTAAAAACTTAGTCAAATTGCATAAATTTGGCTTAGATCATATCGTTTGTTGAGACTTTAGCACAACTCGGCTTTCATGAATTGCATGACGTCATATTTATTGGAGTAAAGAAAATAATGCGGGCGTGTTTGTTCAACTTAATTGTACACGCACAATGGGAATAAACAGCCGTGCACTCAGTTGGTGGACATGCGCTATATAAGTCCACACATTATTATTATTATTATTATTATTATTATTCATTTGATCGCCAAACAGTAACTACGTATTGCTACTATGTTTAGTTTTTTCCGTTAGAAATAAATTCAATCAAACAAAGGAATCGGTGATTTCTGTTTCATTGAAATAGACAAGCATGTGACCTTCCCGGGATTATCATATTATTGTTTACTCATTTCCCCAAGTCCCAATATAAAAGCATTGTATTCAATTATGTTAACGCAAGTTTTCAATCAGATACAACGGGAGAGACTACATGTGCTTTATTTCTTATAGAGTAGATCACATGGGCTTCCATATCACAAAGTCGCTATAAGCTATAGCGTGTCTGAAATACAGCTGCAAGTTGTCAGAGCAAGAACATGCATATTCAACTCATTCTATGGATCTGTACTGATTCCCAGTCAGGAAACTTATTAATATTTCGCGGTACTTCAACTGTTTAAGAAATCACTGGGTAATACGGCTCCTGGTTACATCAACACATCTTTAACCCATGTTCCATCCTGGCTTCTTGGTATCTAGGACCTGGTCTTCACCAGATACCACGTAATTGCTTCCCGTGTATCATTATCCAGCCAGGTAGAGCCCTCTCAAGACTTTCAGAGCACCGATACTTATTTGAATTATTATGTGTGTATTGCCTGATGATTTATTTCATTTTAGGTCCTATGTACGTCTTGTTGTTTATTTAATTGAATTTGGCGGTAGGGTAGTAATGGGCTTGGCTTTTTCTTTTATGTGCTTGTAATTGAGAGGGGGACCAGGGTTTGTTGCCGCCGGAATCAGTAGTCTCCTGTTGTTGTATGTATTTGTTAGCAGTATTTTGCACAGTTTGTGGTACTGGCTGGTCCAGGTAATTGTTCATGTATTCACGACGGTGAGAACTGCAACAACATACCATTCGTACATAAACACAACGTTATCCGGCCTCTTTTCCAGCTCCCGCAATGAGTTCTTTTTCTAAAGCCATTGCACTACAACCAAATCCCCAGTCAGTTCAAACAGTTATATAGATACTTTGTTGTAATATTACCGCACATGAACTATCAGATTTAAAGAAAGTTATGTACACCAGCAGGCATAACATGACCAACCCTAAGAAGACATGCTGCAAACTCCTGTACTCTTAGGTAAAACTTGTAGCTTTGCATGAGAGGATATAAGACTACTGGTGGTGATGACACCATGAAATTTTCAATTGAGTAGTAATTAGTTCTGAAAAGAACTGGGTACAACTTGACGTTCGGATCAGTATGTCGGATTGTCCCAGCACTCTTGTGTAAGACACCATCTGGCCCAGACAAATACAGCCCACTATTTTTGTCTGCGTACCATCTGGTGCATTTACCCACGAAGAATGGAGTACGTAGTGTGTCAATTCACTGTCTCAATTCATATCAAACCAGCAAAATAAGATTATTCGAGTTGTGCTGTTAAAGTTAACAACATGGATACGTCATAAAAAGAGGTTGCTCACCCATAACCAAGGAGTTGTGGTAACTATAGTTTTGAGGAATGAATTTTGTTCTGGAGAAAGGTTCAACTGAAACCATCTCTGAGACCATACAACATTTAACAGTATACGCCTTAAGGAATCCACCGTGGCCTATGCCCTCCTTAGCCCCCACAGAATAAGAAGGAAATGACAGATTGCTATGTACAACTAACACACTATCTGCTGAAAGTTATCTTTAAATTATTGGACTTCACACAACTGAAAAATATTTCTTATTCACTTATTTGTTTTGTCCACAGATGGTGAAAACAACTTGCAGACTGTTTGTTTGCAGGATGAGACAACCATGCGTCTTCCATCTTCCCATCAGAGTTAAGCAGGTGAAGAGCAAAACACAACTCGTCTTGAGGATGTCATCAATCATTTATTGACTAAGTCGGTAAGGATATTACTAAACAAAACTTGTTGACATTTTCAGTATGTTAAATCAGCTGACAGACCATTTGAATACAGTGTACATAATGAAAATCAAATTTGTAAAAATAATAATTATGTGTGGTTGTCATGCACCATGGCATGGATTGAGAATGCTTATTGTTTCTTTTACATTGAATAAGTGAGAACCCAATCCGGAGACCACTAGCTTCACATACTGCGGTGGTACCTGTACCATCACGCGTACGTCACACGCATTCTTAACCCTATCAAGCCTGGGCATTTTCGTTTCAGACCTGGCGACCTCATTGTTCCTCCGTATTTTCAATTTTCAGCCGTGATGTTCATGAAACTTTGACACGACTCATCGAATGAAGCACAAAATCTTCCATAGGTCACCCACAGCCAAATATTTGACCCAATTTAACCTTTGAAGGGGGTGTTAATGTTCTGTGACCTCAACTGCAAACTTTTCGTCGGATGTTTACTAGGGGCTACTTTTCAGAAAATTGTCCGCCTTTTGCCTCAAATGGTTTTAAAATTTAACAGAAGGCCCACCGATGGACTTTAACTATTTCAGAGAAATTGAAACGTTTACAAACAAGCGTTTGATTCATGACCTAGGTAATGTTTGGACTGCAGATTTAAAACAAAGTAGTTTACTAATATTAGATTTATGAGACTATTATAGGTTATCAGTAATGGAGTATGTACAAGCATGTAATTATTGTGTACATCAGGTCTGTTTTGTATCATATTTCCAGATTTGAGGTCATTATATTTGAGGATTGTATAGTGTAAAATGGTCCAATATCATGACCTGGGGTCCTTGACTCGGACTTCATATTTTGGATATTATCTAGGCCAGAAAAGGAACCTACTGATTTCAAGGCCTTTTCCCAAAATGAATACTTTTCAGTGTGGGCGTTTTCACTACTGTAGAGGGTGGTTTCATTGATGAGATTGTTCAACGGGCGCCTGACTATGTACATTAAATTGAGAAGAAAATAAGAACAGACATCAATCAGCTGTATTTTTTCTTTGGTTTAAATATCTTAGGGCTTATATTTGTATTTACATTGGTTGCGATGGGAGTTTATTTAGTGGGACTGGGGTATGTTGTGCACATTGTTAGATCTGTACAGTGCTGCAACAACATCCCACTGTACTTATGATGATTATTGACAACCTACCACGTTCATGTACAACAACATTGAGGAGTTTTGCTTTTGATTTCATTTTTGTTTGGGGTTATAGCCCATGTTAGATAGTCCTGAATTGAATTGTGGACGTTAATGTTCGATTTTTAACAGTATTGTTGTACCCCACTTTGTGGGTAAACAAATAATAGGGTGTAATACAAACTTGTTGTGACAATATGAAATGGGGTTATTTATTATCTTCTGCATTCAACAACAATAAAAGGCATTAATGACATAAGAGCGGTAGCGTTCAATAATTAGACTTATTAGTTAGACATAATACGAGTTCCGGAATGGTGTGTACCAGCAATACCTAACCACAAGGATCAGATACCAGGACCACTGTTCATATGGCGTGTCACTGGTATACGGTACGGCATCATACACTGAGACGGACGGCTGGTCAGTCTGACGACGGGGGACCAATTAGGCTTGACTATTATCGGGTGTTCCGACGGGGCCAGAAAAAAAGCTTAGACCCGTATTGCTAGGCGGAACTCAATGGTCGATTGACGCCTGCACCATTGGTTCACCGAATGATCGAGGCTCGACTGTAATAGTTCGGTATATCGCACCGTATGGATCGGACGATTCACACAGATATTATTCGGAATCACACTTCGCCGAGATGAGAAATCTCTGGTTTATAGAAAATCGAGTCAGAATGAATAAAACATTTATAGCTCAATTTAAAGGATACAATGAGAAGCTTGCCTTCCGCGCGCGTCTAAGGTAGAAACGTGTGCAAAATCAGAGTATAAAAAGGTCCTTGTTCCATTACATTTTATAAGGAAAGGTATTTGACGAAAGTAAAGTGAGGACAACTTAGAAAGGAGGCGGTTCTAGGGTACTACTGGCACACAGTTACACGGACTCAGGCTCAGGACTGAGCGGGTCACGTGACTATTTGGCCGTTAGGGTAGACCCCGAGGAAAGTAGAGAAAAATAGAGGAACCAAAGACGGCCCGCCACGTGGCGAGGGTGGCACGGTCAAGGCCTCGCTGGTGTTGCTTTTTGCTTACCGCGTTGGCGCTGACATGCATGAGCAAAAAGTAGTCCTTGTATGGATTGTATATTCATAAAGGACAATCGAGGGTCCGACGAAACAAAAAAAACCTGGACTTAGACTGCTTGAATTGCATCGTAAGCAAACATTGGAAATGGAAGAAGTGAAATAGAGGGAAAGGCTTCAATAAATCAAAGGGTAAGATTCGTAACAGTATAAAGTTCACCAGACCTTCATCCTGTTGTATACGTGTTCAGCGATGCGCAATATCAATATTGTGTATCCCAACCCCAAATTGAATAGGGAAGGGCCGGAAGAAGGGGGGGATCAGTATTTTTTCTCAGTCAGCATTTAGAGCATCAGTCGGCAAATCAAAATAGTTGTACTAGAACGAGGTTGGTCCAGAACAATGTTCAGTTATGGGTGCTGACTGCAAATGTATTGTGTTTCTACACTGAATATTTGGCCAATTTGTTCCCTGCGTGGGGTGAGGAACCAACCAATTATGCCACCGCGCAGTAGTTACGCTACTGATTATGGAGGTTACCACATCATCCATAAACTGGTTGTATGTTTAGCACTGCAGCTAAAATAGCTGTTTTCTTCAATTTTATTTATTTGTTTAGCCTATCTCTGACTTTTTTTCAAATCCAAGGAAAGCAACAGAAAGTTGAGAAAGAAACTCAATGTGGAACTCAATGTGTGATTATTGTGGTCATAAATAAAATAATAAAATTAAAGCCAGTACTTTTGCGAAAAATGTTAATCACCTTCCACATTATTGGTCTTTCAAGAATATTCATTAAACCTGATTTGTATGTTCAATTCAAGATTAAAACATTTTTTACAACAATCTGGAATAAGATGAAGTGTGGAAAGTAATCTCTTTGTGAGGCAAAGTAAATAGCGCCCTCAAGAGTCTGTAGTAACATATTCACGCCTCATGTAAAAATCATTTTCACTTCATAAAGTGTACATGTGGATTGCTCACTATCAGTCACTATTATTGATCAGATTATGAATGTCACCAAAATACTGCTGGCCTTTCCTAATTTTGCAAGTGTCTTTAATGAATGTGAGTACAAACTGTGATTAGTTAATGTTCTTAGTTCCAATAGGCCTATGCATTAGCCTCTACTCCAACAGTCTTTGACTGTTGAATTACCGAGAGATTTTAGCTCCGGAAGCTCAGGACCTCATTTGTAACCAGCCCTAACGTACGCGTTACCCCAGATAGGCTATCCGATCGTGTATATGTTGTGCATCTGGTTCTCATTGTAGTGGTATATTTGAGCAAACTCAGCAATTCCGGTAGAATGTTGCACCAACCACTTTTTTCTCGTTTAATATAACCAATACAATAGTGTAATCTTATAGATGATGATGTCAAATGATAGGACCCCATCTAGTGCAAAGTACACTCGATAGGTCTCTGACCAAGATTTCTGTTCGTATACCCGTAAGTTTAAATGAATTTTCTCCCTTAATTCGTTCGTTGGCTGAACCGAGGAAATGCAGGCATTCGTAATCTCTGTGGATAAACTTTTCATGCCGTTCATGTTGAATATCAGTATTGAAACAGAACAATCAGCGGCAACGTCCTTGTCAAACGCTCAACGTGCTAACAAACCCGTCGCCCCGCATCACCGACGTTCTGCCGCAACGACGTCTCTGACCCCACGTGACAAGGTCATCGCTCGATGAACGGCATGAACACACAGATTATTGCCACCTGAGAAATGTCGGAGAATTCTTGACATATTAAAAAAAACATTTCACCAAGAGGCAGTAAAGAAGCATTTCCTCGGTCCAGCCAACGAAGACAGGTAAAAAGCGTAAGAACAACCAGTGCAACCTTTACAGGTGTCACGGTATTTCCTAAAAGGACCCGATATTATTATTAATTACCGGTTCAATGGTAAGACAAAATTAAACAAAATAAATAACGAAAAGAGGTCGATTTGACAGTCGGATCAATATGGCTCTGTCAAATATTCAAGCAAACAAATTACAAAACAATTTTCGAACATATGAAAATGAGAATTAAACCAATACTGATCCAAATTGAATATTACAAAGTTTAACAAAAGAGAATGAAATTTAATATAATGTAACAATGGAAATAATAAAGGAACTATGGGTTGATGACTATATAGCTGATGATGATTCATAAATCCTCCGAACGATCTTGATTCAACGTGACCGACGTACGCGATTACAAAAGTTCAATGGAGAATCACACGAACGAAAGCAAAGAAAGTTATTGATCCAGGAATCAGGAAAAGAAGGAAGATGGGGCTAGTAGAACAAAATGAAGGGCTAGACGAAAATAGAACAATTTGGTGAAGCCACCACAACAACATCGCTAAAACATCAAGGCCGTCCACGGCACATCAGGCTGGAGGCAATTGCTGAAACAACCCAAAGTCAAAATATAAGATAGGTATGGTGTGTCTTGGTGACGATTGTAGCGATTATGACTTCTTTTGATGTTTACTGACGAAAGCTGAAGTCACAATGTAATTATTAATTAATCAACTAAGCCTGCATTAATAATAATAATCAACTTTAAATAAACAAAATATAAAATCACTTTAGAAAATCTGACCCTAACTTCAACTGATTAAATATCACCAAACAAAATCTTCAATGATCCAGTGAAAGTCTGCTTACACCAGGAATTGAATAGCAAACAACCCAGTGGTGGTCAACAGGAAAACAATAAAACTGTCAACACACACAGTCCCTATTATGCTAGAGCTCAGCGTAGTCACAACACAGTAAAAGTGCTTGACCACATGTTATGTAAACTACTTATCCTGCCTGGCATAATTATAATATAAACAATGCAGCACTGGATACTGTGTGTACATTACTGCACAACCAAATTAAAGGAACTTTTCTAATTAAAAATAAACCATGCTACAATGGGTTGAAATAATAACAACAATTTGTGACAGAAAGAATTTCTTCTACAAAAATACAGAACTCATGTATATTGATTGAGTAACTAATTTCCTAGTGTTCCCATGAAATGTTATGTACAGCTGTTAAAAGAATTTCAGCTAAACGTCATCAAGGTCAAACAATAAATGAAAGTGTCTTTAGCGTAAACTAACTGATGAACAAAAAACAAAAACTGAATAACTAGTGTGAACCTGTAAATAAATATGAAACAGTTGCAACTTCCAAAATTATTATGCACAGTTTATGAATTGTAATCAGAGGAATTTGAAGTGATAAATTATATAAAACCGAAAATCATAGAATTTAAAATAACAACAATAAAATTGATCAAAACTAAGGAACTGGGATAACCAATCCTATGCTAAATAATATCATGTCTACATACGGTATCAGAAAGTGATGTCTTAATTGGATTGTGCTATACAATACTCCTGACGAAACCAAGAAACTTGTCCAATCTTTAACATGTAAATTTAAAGTCTAGACCCAACGATCAATCAGCTTATTAAAATATTACTCAGTAACTATTCAAATCATATCAGAAATAGTTATCATAAAAATGAAGGAATCATAAGATCCATATATGTTAATGAGGGCTACAGTATAAATCTACAATCATTTAATACAAAGTCGTCGTACCAAGAGTGGTGAATGAGCAACAATTCAGCAGGTAATATCATATGATTAATATCCTATTAATAATAAATGATGTTCATAAAAGAGAACAAGGAATTAAAACCAATTATGTTCAAAATGTAAAATAGGTGATGCTGTGCCTTGCAGATACCAGGTATGACGAGACTTTTTGACGCTTACTGGACGAAAGCTGTACAATGGCCCAAATCGCCCACTAGAACACCACATGGCCAAATTCCTCTCTAGATCATAAATCACCCAAACCAAGTCAGACAGAAGAGACTATAGCCTGCGTCCATGGTAATAAAACCCTTGGTCCTAAATGGTTGCTTACATGTGGGAATGATACAAGTCACAACCAAAAGAAAAATTTTGGGTGACAGGTATACGAACAGGAAGAACTCTTTTTGGTCAGGACCCTATCGGAAGTGTACTTTGCACTGTAGATAGGGTCCTAATAGTTAGATGATGATGGACATATACTTCAAATTATTCCGGATATTTATTTCTGCAAAAATCAGTCATGACATGTCAGTCTGATCTTGTTAACTCCCCGTTAGTGACCAACACGGTCATTGTACAATGTGCAGTAACTATAAATAGGATCCTTCTCATTTTCTGAAGGGAGGATTTTAGAAGGGAAATAAAGTCCGAGTCCAACAACGGATTTTAAAGGAAGTCAGCTTTCTCTGTACCCCAAAATCGATAGAATAATGTTTTGATTGGTTAGTGGTTGCAAAAAATTCCCAAAAACCCTTAAAAGTGGATAATGAACATTCTTCCGGAATCTCATTTCATCTATATTACAGAACCACGGTTTCAAATATTATTTTCATAATGACCACAACATGCAACCCAGTCATACCCAGTGGGCAACCTAGGTTACATGCCCACCTCCGGGCATCATAATTACCTTTTTAACATTACTTAATTGATATTCTACCAACAATCACAAATCAATGCTATTATCTGTACAACTAATGTTAGTCTCTGTGCTATCAGCTCCGAGCTATCCCTTTAATTCTACGAGGAACCCATCACTTTCACATAAATGATTGAACTGTTTTTCCTTGGTTACATTTTTCGTTCCTCCATTACAGTTTGGGGTGAGTCATTATACCAGCATCATTGAAGACTCACCAATTCTGTGCTTCAAAAAATTACCAAGACGTCCATCCACATATGACCCCACAGATTCAAGATTTTACAAGAGAATCCTTCACTGAAACAACAAACTTGTACTCATTTGTACATGTAAGTGACCAGTTGATTATATAATTTATAGCCTTAGCTCAATTGAAATATTAGATGGCTGGCCCCAACATCCTGTGGGAGGCAATAAAACCATAATTTACAATAAATAAAACAACCATCTTCAAGTAGGCATTGCAGTAAAACATTATTTTGATTCTTGATCCTCGTGTGACTGCAGGGTCAAAATCAGTCAAAATGTTGATATACTTCACAAGGTATGTATGTGTATCTAGTGAAATTAATAGTCAAACACTGTCATACTCTGTAGTAAGTACATTTACAGGTCAAAATGAGTCAATCGTTTTTGACTGGTAAAGCATTTTCAGTATTGTTCATCAGGTGGTCAAAATGACAGTCAAATATACCCCTGTGTGCATTATTTTGTCAACGGTCAAAACAGGCAGTTGACTGGTTTTAACCACTATAGCCAATTTTTAAAAGTTCAACTGAAGTATGTCGGAGGGTTAATGCATGGGTTAGAAAATTGAACTTTATAATTATAATGATACAAGGATGAATGTGTGTGTGGCATACAACTTCAAAAGTAGAATCTTCATGTATGATGATGTGCGGTGGTTATTACACTGTTTTGATAACAGGTATTTATGTGTATGCATGTAGTACTTTTAATAATATTATACTCTATAACCAGGCTTATTATTCATAGTATATTCATATCAGGGAGTATTCTTGTAGACTGAAGGTTTCAGCAATATGCACAATCAAATACAACATCATTCCCGCCTGTACCAGGAAAATTAATTTGTTCACAGTAAAGAATTGCCTCTGTAAAAGGTTACACCCTTAACTATAACATTATGCAAAATGTATTCAAAATGACTGTTTGACTTTATTAACTTTTAAACAAATCTTCTGTAACCAAGAAATACTATTTACAGAAAGGCTTTTGCTTTCTAATTAATGTTATACTAAATAAAGTAATAAAATACAAAATGTTTTAAATTAGCTTAAAAGATAATAGCAATTATTTCCGCAGAAAAGTTAAGTTGTGGCATTGTTTACGTCTCCAACATTGTATACATGTATATGGTATTGTGTCTGTGTGATTTCTTTACAGATTACAACAATGAGACCAAGGAAAGAAAGATTATAGAACTTTACACCAACTCCATTTGAAGAAGCAAGGAGAGGCTCGTTCTTTGCGGTGAAGACTTGAAGGATTTGATCAACAGCCATCAACAAAACTATACATAAGTATTATGTAATTTTAATGGTTGAAAATTACTTTAGAAATTGTTGAATCATTGCATGGCCAGCTAGGGCCCAGGTATGAACTGTATTCATCGTTCCTCTCTAGTCCTTTTCTTACACAGAACAGAATGAACTTACTTATGTTTCCGCTGAACAGGTTTTTAAAAAACATGTGTCACAATGGCAGCTTGTATATTTTTAAACTGTTTTACACAATTAAAAGTGAATCATTTTATTTTCAGACATACAAGAGGCTCACACTGAAATGTCACTGGCAATATTTGTTATTCCATCTTGGGGTGGCTGAGATATTGGGGCTGAATAACAAAAAAAAGTAGCATTTGCTTACAACAAGAAGCACCTAGAAAACCAATTGTTTTACCAAACAGAAGCAGCAAAAACAATACAAAAAACATATAACAACAATTGTTTTGACTAATAGCTTTTTTTCTTTTTATCTTGACTACAAATGCTTAGAAGTCAACAACAATAGTGGTATCTATTCCGAAGGATCAAATGAGAAAGTTCTGGTACGCACAGACCTGTCCCCGAACTGCCCACTCTGGCTTATCAAATACGTACATGAGTGCAGTCAATGGCCCCAAGCATAAAGGGAAACCAACTTATCAGCCCCTGCTTGCAGGTCCGTCAGATCAGCATGAGACACAAGGAAACATATCCATGTTTGGGCGTTGGGCAGATATGCGGGTCCAAAGTACTGCACCATGTACTATGGCTGGGTTATCCTCAATGGGCCGAATAAATAAAAAGTAGCATTTGCTTTTTCAGCTTTTTCGAATATTTATAACAAAACTAAGTACTACTATAGCAAAAAGCTTCGCTTATAAGCAGAAGCATGTTTGTTTTCAGCAATGTTGCAATTAGCAAATGCTTGAAAACATAAATTATTTGTGTCCAGAAGCATTGTCGTTTGCAAGCTCCTCCATACCAGCTGATCTACCTTCACGCCTTCATGCGTTTAACTGTGATCACCATGTTCATGCATGTAGAAAGGTCCTAAGGTTTATAAGAACAGGATTAATCGTGCTGAGACATCTCTCCTGGCACCTGTTTATAAATTGTATCGAAAAATGTTGATTGGCTTGCACAAACATTTACCCGAAAGGCGTGAGACACGTAGGGATGCTTGTCACCGTGAGCAAGTAGATAACTTTGTGTTATTTAGCAGATCCAGGCTACCAGACCTCAGTAGCAGAGGATGATGGGGACATGTGGTTACCTGTTTGATTTACATATGTTTTCTTCAATATGTGCTTTGTTGGCGATCTTCTTCAAAATGTGTTGTCATGCATGTTTTCCTGCAAGCTAGTAAATGGTTGCTGGATCATTGAGTGCCCCTCAATTTTTTTTTCTTGGTGTTGGTAATCGATTTTTCTCCATGAGAACAGGTGGTTTTTTGATGATGCCAACCAGCACCCACACAGATGTGGCAGTTTGATCAGAATCACTGTTGGCAGCCATGATTGAAGTGTAATGAAAATGAAAATTCAAATATGTAGATCAAAAACGTGTGTACATCTACACGCCTTCGGAATGAATACCGCTATCGTTGTTGACCTAAGCTAGGCAAGATAAAGAAAAGCTATTAGTCAAAGCAAAATTGTTATTATATTGCTTAAGCAATTGCTTTTTGCTTTTGCTTCTGCTTGGTAAGCAATTGCTTTTTCTAGGTGCTTCTTCTTGTAAGCAAATGTTACTTTTATTCTGGCCCATTACCGGGCATTGAGGTCTGGTAGCTCGATCTGCTAAACAACGCAAAGTTATCTCCATGCGCTCCACTGGTGACAAGCATCCACCACGTGTCTCATGCTCTTTCGTAGAAACAGTGCTTTCACCCTCAACATTTTCCCTTATTAAATGAAGATTTTTCGATGCATCTTTTTCGATGCATTGAACAATCTCCGGTGCCCGAGGATGTTCAGCACGATTAATCCTGTTCTTATTCATATTATGACCTTCTCTTTACATGCATGAACATTGGTGCTCACAGTTATGCATGAAGTGGAGTAAAAATATCGTTGGTATGGAGGAGCTTGCAAAACTATGGGAAAACCTTTGTCACAAGTAAAAGGGTTTTTATTATATGTTTTAAGCATTTGCTAATTTCAAAGATTGTTATTAAGAATGAGTTTGTGCTTCTGCTTATAAGCAAGAAGCTTTTTGCTTATGAGCAATTACTTAGTTTTATTTATAAATATTCAAGAAAAGCCCAGAAAAGCAATGCTTCTTTTTTATTTATTCGGCCCAATGTTCAACCGCCTAGAATGTCACAGACTTAAACTCTTGACGGCGCGCCCTTTAGAAGCCCATATGCGTTGTCGTAATCGGATTTGGCGCCTTTTAGAAGCCCAACGCACACATAGGCCCGACGTCATCACCTGACAAATATCGTTGTGTTTTTTAATTTGTTTGACAACAGAATACGCAACTAACCCAAAAAGAATTGAGGTCATGTACCTTCAATGGCAAATTAGTTAATAAATATTGATTATTAATGATGATTATGACCATGAGAAGGATGAACACCCGATCCGAGAGCTCAGATTAAAATGTTTTTGTTTACGTTAATTACATGACCCCATGGCTTGGTCACATACGTTGAATTTAAAAAAATGGCGGCCCCATGGAACTCACAGGTTTTCCCTTAACTTTTTTTCACTGCCGACCGCTAGTAAAACCAAACTTTTCACCAGCCCGCAAGCCTTTTCACTGCCCGTATGTTTTTTAAAATACCGTTAATCAAATCGTTTTGTAATCTGCATTTTGGTATCAGAACGTGCATTATAAACAAAATTGTCAGTTACCTATTATTATGTGCACATTTGTTTCTGAGGCAATACCAGTTTCTTTTAATTAATAACGGATTCCATTCTAATAACAGTGGAAAAGATCAGGCACATTAGTGTACAATAATGTTTTTATGCTTTTAATTCGAAATGGTAGTTGCTGCTCATTTCATATTTTATTTCTAATTCAACCCTCTACAAAAGTTCTAGATAGAATTTATGTTATAAATTATAGAATTTCTATACCGATTTCTATAGAGAGTGCAAAGAATTATCTATACAGTTTCTATACAGTTGTCATAATAATTTCTATAATAAATTTATAGAGCCTAGAAATTTTATAGAAAATGTCACTTTTCAAAAAAAAAAATTCAAAATGAACCGTTTCATAGAAATCTAAGAAGAACTTGATAAATTCTATAGAAAATTTCATAGTATTTGGTACAATAGCTATGAGTTGTATAGAATAGTTTATGAGTTGTATAGAATAGTTTATAGAGTTGTATATAATACCTTATAGAGTTCTATAGAACAATTTATAGAGTTCTATAGAACAATTTATACAGTTCCATAGAACAATTTATACAGTTCTATAGAACAATTTGTATATTTCTTTTATAGAACAATTTATAGAATTTACAGAACAATTACAACAAACTGTTCTTTAGAAAACATGTGTGGTCTCTAAATAGTTTTGTAATAAAAACAAGGCTGAAAATATTTGTTTTAGACTGATATATTTGTCATTGTTATCTATTTGTTTTCTGCAAAAGTAGTAATACTATAGACAGAACAAAAATAATACGTGTGTACTTTATACTTTAAATAATAAGTTAAACAATTGACCATAGGTCAAGTCAACAAAGTATTAGTTAAAACACAAAATAAATAAATTAAATAAAAATCAAAGACTTACTCCAAATGAAAATACTGATAGATTGCAAGCAGTAATGTCCTTGGAGTTTTGTTCCAAAATATAATTTTCAATGGGGAGAAAATGTTTATTTTAATTTTACTCTATACCCGAAAACAATAACAGCATCATAATGCAGTATCGTGCATGGACATGTTAAAGTTATTAAAACACATGATACATATAAATGTACAAACTAATTAAATTTTTGGGTTACAGGGCACAACCCTTTTCAATGATAATTCAGTCAATGATGTCATATGAACAGTTTGTTCAAACCTGCAGCTCCACTTTTCGTCAATTATTTTGTATTACATGGAAAAAGCACAATGACTCCATTTTTATCTTTAATTGTTTTCGCCTGCTGGATCAATAATGTTAGTTTTCTGGAAAGTTTTCATGATGAAGGTAAGCAAACTGCCCTTTACTGTACAGAAATAACGTGACAGAGACCAAGTGCGGGTTGATCATTGTCATTTCTGCTGGTTCACCCTGTATGGGACATTCCTCGAGGAAGGTCCATAAAAGTTCGTTACATCTCCAGCCCTATATTCTTCAATTGTCCCACACCCGTCACTGTTCATATGGTTCAGTACCTTCTGCAAGTCGGTTGCGACCATTTGTTTTCTTCTGCTGCTTATCCTGTCTTCACTCCTATGTGATAGACAAGGAGAGGCTGTGTGGTGGTGCGACCATTGTATCGTACTCAAAGACCGTATTCAAGTCTCTGCGTCGTCTGGTAGATATAGCTGGATGGTACTATTAATGTCTTCAACTGTATCCCACGTGCTCACTGATGGATCACCCTCTGGCTACATGTCCTGCCTTCTTATCCCCTCAGTTGATGTCGGTAATACTGTTCATCCTCTGCATGGTTCCACTTCCATTGTACTCGGGTGTATGAGGTACCATCCCGTAGGGGCGTAATTGTATGTCATCTGGTCGGACAGGAACACTCAGTCTGACCGCCAAACAACTGCAGTTACATAAAAGTACATTAATGATTCAATAGCTGATGACCCGAAAGAACAAAAGATGAACAGTCAGGAGTTGAATAAGATAACCTCTCAGATCTTTATTCTTAATGGTGGTAACGGAACATCACATGGAATATACAAAATCTTGATCAAAATAATTGAAATGACATTCTAGGAAACCTAAACTGTAAATTTAAAAAACCATTAAAGGTATATGCTAACTTCTAATACATTTCATTCCTTTTCCAATCACAGATGCATGATTAACATACTTTACATTGAAGTTCTTGTTCTTATATATAAATAATGCAAACTCATAACTCTAATTGTTTACTTCCACTCAATGTACTTTAGTGTATCACAAACCACTGGACCATAAACATACTTCATTAACAGAACTGCTGCTCTTGGCTCAGCATGGGCCCACATGTTCCCAGTACAAGCTGTACAGCCATAGCCAACACATGCCACACCATGAATACTAATGAGCCACACTGACAACTAATAGTGAATGAATGTTTGTTGTTTCATGCCCGATACTCCAGCTATATGGCTTAAAGTATATGTATGGAAACGAAACAGGCCCATATACATGTAAGCATGATGTGGGTAACAACAAAACTTATTTTGACTAGCCAAAAGCATTCATACATCAATGCTCCTAGATCTTTCATAACAATAAGTATATACTGCATAAAGAAACTGTAAGGAATTGAAACTTCCTTTTCTTCATCTCTGCATACATTCTAAAGCAATTCAAAGTAATAATAACCAATTATTCCATATCAAAAACAGTGTGGTATAAACTATCAAAAGTTATGATAATGAAAGTAACATACCTGAAATAATAAAAGAGCGAACAATCAGGAGATGAAAAAGAACTTCTCCAAGCTTTATTCTTACTTCAGGCATAAACCATCCATGCTGGTGGTAACTGGTCATCACATGGAATATAATGACCTTCTGACAAAGACTCCACAAGGTGTTTAGTATTTGGTCTTTGGGATATTCCATTGTCAGGAGAGGTAAGGCAATTATGAGGGAATGGCTCCACAAAATTATAAAGGGGGGGTATATTATACCAAATTTCAAACAGGATGCCACTTTTACTATGTAATACGTATAGGCTTATGTAACATTTGTACAGCACGGGCATAAATCTGGATGGGGAGGGAGGGAGGGGAGGTAGGGGAGGGTAGGGAGGGGACAGGGGGATAGGCATGGGAGTGGGTTGATATGTTGCATGTACTCCACACTTGCCTGGGAGTGGGTGGTCCATGGAGCACCTCCTGAATTTCACGTAGTTAAAGGTCAGTTTCAAGGAGTAAACTCTCCTCCCCTATGGGCCTGCTGAAGTTTTAAACATAGTGTTGTTTCATGGTATATATTATTATATTTATTGTTGGGGTAGAGGTTCAAACCAATAATAAACAAATGTCAAATCAATGTGTCATAGTAAATCTGTACGTGTCATTGCTCATAATCAAGTATAGAGTCTATGTATCATAAAAACGTTAACCCTAACTTAGTCCTCCCAAAAATCCTCTTTACAAGTGAAGGGGATTTTGGAGGATTGAGGTCATATGCTTTTGCTGAAGTGAATGGATTTTGAGGGATTGAGGTTGGCGAGCATACTGTTTTCCATGGCACATGTGCATCCATGTTTGTTGTAGTGACGCAAGGTCAGTGCTTGGGCCAGTGGACACTGTTTATTGCTCCATGCATGCAGGAGGGTCCCCTGGCCAGCGTACATGGTCAATAGATTAGGTTACGTGTGCACATGTCATGTGCCCTGTTTTACTACCAGCGATTTTGAGGATTCCGGGTTGGGGTACAAATGGGCCAAGGGAGTTAGGTTAATAAAGTTTGGGACGAAATTACTAAAACTTCAGAGATGAGAACATGTCATATTAATTAATGGTTCAATTTGGGAAATTAAACAGGAAATAATATTCCAACATCTATTTTATTTGTAGAAAACACGTTTCTTAAGAATTTATATTCTTACTGAGTCAGTGAATTCTATAGAGATTGGTCTCTGATAACTGGTTCTATAGAACTCATAGAAAGTAATAAACCTATAGAATTATTTTTGAGTTTCTATAGATTTTTTTTAATTTCTATAGAGTTTCATAGAGCCCCAGAGTTCCATATTTATGTTCTATAGACTTGTATGAACTTTTGTAAAGGACGGAACACAACAACAATGGAAACATTTAAAAATCAGGGCACCAAGGCATCACTTAAGATTTTCAGCGCATCACGGCAATGATAAAAAACGTAACGGGCACCAAGGTACCTTTAAAATAAAACAACAATGAAAAAAATTAACACATCCAATTCAGCACATGCCAATAAGACTAAAGTTTCCTTTTATCTGTCCGAGTGTCTCCGTTTGCTTTATTACATGTAGCCTACATGAAAACAGTATTGCAATACCACAGTTTGTCAGCAATTAAACATAACAAAAAAACACAACAACCCGAAAAACATCACGTTTTATGAGTCGGATGTGGCAGTATTCAGTTCACTTTTTTATTTGCTAGTCGACACTTTGACAGCATACGACCACCAAAAGCCCCTGCACATGCGCCGCACGTACATTGTACACGCTTACAGATACATTGCAGCGCGCGGACACGATGATCGATGTGTCGATTCTATATCCGGATTCACACACACGCTGTACGTCTAGGCACAGACCTCACTTATTATTTACGCCAGATGCTCCCCAACGCCGCGCCATGCCTTATTTTTAGCTGCGTACCGCGACAAGCCTGTCGTAGTGTTTATGTTGTGGGTAACATGACACCAACCAAAGTATTGGCAAGACTAATTGCAGTGACCCAATTGGGAATCAATTGAGTAGTAATTAGTTCTGAAAGAATTGGGGGTACAACTCGACGTTTGATCAGTATGCTCCTGATCGTCCTCAGGAGAAAGCCGGGACTCTGGAAAATGCTGCTGCTTAAGTAGACTGCTGGAGGATCATCCCGCTGAAAGGATGCTGGAGGATTGTTCGTTGAGGCGCGCAGGCGGGAACTGTAGATACTAGGGATCCTAGGGGTTGGGGAAGAGTGTGTGCTCACTGAACTGAACCGTTGTTAATGAAGCACAGGGAAGGAGGGTGATTGACTTAGGATAGGGGATCCTCAGTCTGGGTGGGTTAGGACTTTGGATATAGAAGATCCTTCAGTCTGAAGTATCGTCGTTGAGGCGCCCAGGCGGGAACTGATGAGACCATATACATCGTAGGGGTTGGGGGAGAGGAGGTGCTCACTGAACTGAATCAGTTGTTACACAGGGGGAAGGAGGGTGGTTGGACGAGATATAGGGATCCCTCAGTCTGGGGTGGGTTATGGACTTTGGATATAGAAGATCCTTCGTCTGTAGTATTTGATCGCCAAATGTCGCCGGATGAAAAACGATGTCCTGTAAGGTGTATTGTTTGACGATCCGGGATGGCTCTCTGATGCGTCTGGGTGCCATGCGTCGATGGTGTGATGAGTTGGCCGCCTGCCACGATTTGGTGGTCCTTGATGCGAGTGCTTGACGATGGCGGACTTCTCGAAATGTCCTTCTGAGGCCGTGTGCTCGGTGTTCCTTCAATTCGATGGGGAGGTTGGGTGTTTTGCTCACCGATGTGCCACCTTACCGCACTCACAGGGGATCCGGTAGACTCCCGTCGTTGTTTGGGTCCGGGTTGTCCTTGTGGGTGTGTAGCAAACCTTTGAGTTTGCTGGGGCCGAGTGGAACACACCGATGCCTGCCTGTCGGAGGATGTTGTAGTTTGTGAGACGTCGGACCAGATAGGGAGACAAGCAGAGGTTAGGATCATTTACCTTGCTTTCGGGGTTTGGAACCGGCTTCGCTGTGTTGATCTTGTTGGGATTGTAACCGTTGCGTTTGAGGGGTTCTGGGATGCTGTAATTTTGGGAAGGCTGTCCTTGTCAAAATGTTGTAGGCGCTGTACGAGCGTACAAGGACTGATGACTTGATGCTTGATGATGAAGTGAGCGCTGGTTCAGTACCGACTGTGTGCGTGGGCTTGTGGACGTTGTGGTGTAGGAAGCCGTCTGTTTTGGAAATGCCAACATCAAGGAACGCGATCTTGTCGTCTTTTTCCGTTTCCACAGAACTTCATGCTCGGGTGTTGCTGGTTGAGATGTTGTAGAAAATCCTGGAGTGTGTCTTCGCCATGTGGGCCAAACCACAAAGGTGTCATCCACGTATCGGAGCCACACAGCTTGGGTTGGGAGGTTTATATGTTGTGAAGAGTTTTCAAACTCTTCCATGAAAACATCAGCAAGGACCGGGATGGAGGAGATCCCATGGGGTCCCAGCTGTCTGCTCGTAGAACTTGCCTGAAACTGAAAACAACTTGTGAATCTTCGGTTGGCCAAAGAACTTAGGTAGGATGAGCTGGATACTGAGATGTCGGTAGAGGTTGGATGGGAGCCACCGGCCTCCGCCCTGATGTTCCTTCCCGCCCTATTGTGCCTCCAGAGGTTCACCGTACATACAACACACAGCCTGTCATCTAGCTAAGATCCTCCGACCCTGTGGGTCTCACTCAACACCATGTGTCCAACTCCACTCAGTTCGTTGAGATCATCCGGGGCCTCACATTTCAAACCAGCGACATATTGGTTGTTTTGATCTGGTCTCCCTATTCATCAATGTCCCAACCACAGAGACATGCTTCCAGTGAAAGACAGACTCATACAAGATCTTTCCATGATCGCACATCACTCAACGGGACCAAATTCATGATTTGCTACTAACATGTGTCTCTTCAAGTTGTTTTCAGTTTTAGGAAACGACGAGCAGACAGCTGGGACCCATGGGATCTCCTTTATCCCCGGTCCTGTTGATATTTTCATGGAAGAGTTTAAAAACGTTTCCCAACACCGCCGAACTCCAACCTGCTTGTGGCTCCGATACGGCAACCAGTGCCGCACCGAGCATCTGTCTACCATGGAAATAGAAGACGACAAGATCGCGTTCCTGGATGTTGGCATTCCAGAAACCCAGATTGCCCCTACACCACAACGTCTACAGAAAGCCCACGCACCAGATCGGTACCTGAACCAGCGCCTTCCATCATCCAAGCATCAAGTCATCGGTCAACCGTTCGCTCGTACAGCGCGCCTGCCAACATTTGTGACAAGGACAGCCTCCAAGTAGAAACGCAGCACATCCAAACTACCCTGCGCAACGGTTACAATCCCAACAAGATCAGCATAGCGAAGCCGGTTCCAAACCTGAAAGCAAGGTAAGGATCTAACCTTCTCGTTTGTCTGCTCCCATTTAGGTCCGACGTCTCAAACCTACAACGCATCCTCCGACAAGCAGGCATCGATGTTCCACTCAGCCCCAGCAAACCCAGGGACTGGTCACACCCACAAGTGACAAACCCGGGACCCAAACAATAGAGCGGGAGCTCAGTCGATCCCCCAGAGTGCGGTAAGGTGTACATCGGTGAAACAAAACGCATCCTCCCCATCAGATTGAAGCAAAACCGAGCACAATGGCTGCAGGAGACTTTGAGAAGTCCGCCATCGTCAAGCACTCGCAACATCATAGGACCACCAACTGACTGGCAGGTAAGCCCAATCTATCACAACTCCGCATCGACGCATATGGCACCCCAGACGAATGGAGAGGAAGCCATCGAGATCGTCAAACACGACACCGTGCCACACAGGACATCGGTTTTTTCATCAGCGACATTTATGGACCAATACTACAGACTGAAGGATCTTCATATCCAAAGTCCATAACCCACCCCAGAACTGAGGGATCCCTACTATCCTAAGTCAACCAACCCTCCTTCCCCTGTGCTTGTTAACAATCGATTCTGTTCAGCAGCACACACCTCTCTCTCCCACCCTAGGATCATAGTCTCATCAGTTCCTCTCGCCTGGGCGCTCTTAACGAACTAAACCCAGCATCCTTTCTTTCGCTGGATGATCCTCCAGTAGTCTACTACAGCAGCATTTTCCAGAGTCCGGCATTCTTCCTGAGGACGATCAGAGCATACTGACTGAAACGTCGAGTTGAAACTCAGTTCTTTTCAGAATTAATTACTACCAATGAGATTCCACATGGTGTCACCGCAATTAGTCTTACTTATCATCTCCACCATGTAAAGCTGCCAATTTTTACCTGTCCAAAGCATTAGTGCGACAAGTTCGTACACCCACTGCCGGTCGATATTGCCTGCAACCGCTGTTATATCATTTTTGGTCATGCGTACCACAGGTAATTTTGGATCATTTTGTTCCCAAATGGTCGTTGCGTGAACTTGGTCTAACAGTAACCACCGGTCGCGCAATCGAGCGTGGCGCGGCGAATTATTTTTCCGTGAGAAAATAATGTACATGTACTTTGTACGTAGTAAAATACTATGTTGAACAATGGGGCACAACGGCAATGTGGAAAAGACAGCAACCTCGTTGCCGTGAAAAGTGGTATTTTAAAGGGCATCACGGTAGAGGATGAGGGCATTGATTTACACCGCCGCCAATGCCGTCTAGTGTAATTTCAGGGCTGATGGCAGGCCTATTGGTGACAATATTTTGACTCGCCCAGCAGGCTGTTGAAGTGACAGTGGTTTTGACGAGCGGGCGACCGCCAAGGTCGAACCCTGACAACAAGATGCGAAACACACGATATTTTCATGGACCATATATGGGGGAAGTGCTGATGAAGGTGATTATGCTGACGATGTTGATTTTGAACACCCTGGACAGTGATGGAAGTTTTGATTTTAGGAAAAAACGACCAAAAAAAAAAAAGCTGTTAATCTGAGGTCATATGTACCAAGTACAATAGCGATATACACATGTAAAGGACACGGTATGTTGTATCAGTGTTGTAAATTATGATTGTTGTTACATAAACAGTGGGTTTTCAAACCATTATGGGTATTATTATTATGCCCCACATATTCTAACATAAACAACCACCTTTTGTTTATCATACAATGCATATTTCCAATACCTTTGTGAAATTTATTGGATATTTATTCTGGTGGAACGATAAACATGTTTATATTTGATAGCAATGCATTATGGGTATTCTAACGACCCCCCATCTCAATATTCACACTCAGTAAGTCATAACCTTTTATTTTGATACCTTACTCATTCAATTACAAAATGAAAACAATTATTAATACCACACTTGACCTTGATGTTTAGAGTATCAAATTACAGTATCAAATTGACACTAATTACATTAATCAGTCCACACATGTAAATAAACCCCTGCTAGAAAGAGTTAAAGATTTCACGATAAGATCAGACTTTGACGTAATATACAATTGTGGTTAATCGGGTTGTTTAGTTTAAGATAAAACAGGACTGAAAGTTATTGGTCATTTATGCAACAGCAACGGAAATAATTTATGACCGTATCATGGGGTTATTTCGAAGGGCACTGTGTTAATCTATAACTAATATTTCGATTCCATGTAATTCCATGATTCCAGGTACTACACGCTGGCAAAACATTAACCCTCCTACTTTTAATCTTTTTTCGCTGTTGATGCACCATTTGAACCATTCGCTTTTGTGGTTTTGAACAGGAAATAATCAGGCACAGTATTGATTTCCCCAAATGGTTTTGAATAGTAGTTCAGCTAATACAAACTTTGTTTGGATACTGCATGTGGTGAATCATCAATGACCCTCTATGCATTTGAATGGATTTGAATGGATTTGAATGGTAGTAAAGGTTGCTCACCAACACTGTTCAAATGGTATCAATGTGTACAAAACCACGGGTATTTTGAAAGTGAAAATTGGAATGGTTTCAAATGGTTCATCAGTAGAGTGGGTTTAAATCCATTCTCTAAAATAAAATGGCCAAGAAATGCGCAATTTGGATTCAAGGGGTTTTATACCAAATATCCTACAAAAAAATTTGAGTGAATTAACATGGAATGAATTATTTGTATTTAAACCATCTGTATGATGACCGTCACATGATACTAGTTGATAGATTGTGAAAAAAATTTTACTACGACATACAGCCTCACTAAAGTTCTTCAAAACCAGGATTCTTGGTTTATATCGACGGGAGTGTGTTCTATAAAGGTCTTTTTGAAGGATAAATCATTCAAACTTTCCATGGAAACATGGGCAGAAGGTAAGTTACAACATAATGTTGTATGATATATGTTATAATTTAATTATTGTGTTGGTTTAGCGTTCCAGAGACCGAAGGCAATCGTTTTAAAAAAACTATACCTCACATTATGGTTGCTCTTCATGGTAACTTCGAAAATGTAATTTTTGTCAACTTGTTTTTCATTGTTAGATCATCGTAATGTTTAAATAATTTGTTTGCCAGTGGTTGCCACTGGTTATGGTTGAATGATCAATGATAGCACATGGCCTGAAACTAAACTGCACAGTAAATGACTTTTACACGGCTGTGTGCTAAGTAATGCCACTCTGCATATTTGTATTGTGTATTCACAACTGAAATTTGTTGCACCATCTTGCCATCAAATAAATGGAATCTCATTGAAGACTTGACAAGTATCGTCCAGCTTCTCCAGTTTGAATGTACCAGTATTTGTTTGTTTTCAATAGAAAATAAAGCTACATATGAACTAAAGCAATTCAAAGAGATGAAACAGTGCCCTTGACCAGCTAACGTTTTGTGGACTTAAAAAATGTGTATATTAATTTTGTAGTTGTCATTAATGTAATTAGCTTGAGCCATTATTACTGTTATTATTATTATTTTTTTATTATTATTATTTTTTAAGTAAGCTTGTTGCCATTTTATTATGTACCATTAGTAACAACCTCTTTAATTTGTTTTTACTATTAAAGGTCATGGGTTTATTTCAAAGTTATCCAATCTCCTTTGTCCAATGTCACACTGGAAACATTGAAAACTATCAAGTGTCAAGTGTAGTAGTTTATCCTTTGTGTTCATGTAATATTCAATAATGTTCTAGGTCTTTGTTTTTTTTTTTATTTCTCTACCGATTTGTGAGAAAGAAATGTTAATGCATTATTACTTTCAACTTGTTATTATATTGTCTAATTAAATATAGATGATCCTCCACTTTGCATATGGTGATTGGTTTAAATAAATTTCTGCAAACATAAATTAATCATACATGTATTTACCGAGGTTTATGAACACCAGTAGTAGCGTCCACAGAACAGTCTGTAAAGGCACTTGTAGCTTTTTGGACGGTTAATTTGTGGATGCTGCGTGCACTCGACCAAAGGCTACCAACATTAGGCTGCTTTACTGTGTTACAGTGAAGGTCAGAATGGAAATAGATGAGCAAACTTACGCAAATCAGGTATGTGCTGTATGTACATGACGTAAATAATATTCATATATATTGTTGCTTCCCAATCTGCCACCAATGACAACATGTTAAAAAGTCACATGAATATCACCTATCACATCACTAGAAAAACTTAACAGTTACCATTGAGGCGGTAGTAAGTTTGTTCCTGTCAACTTTTAATATTTGTTATATAGTGAGTTTGGCAGGTTTGGTGAGTTTGCTGGGGGGGAAGTTTGCAAAATCTGTGGATTTGACCTTTGTATTGGATCACTATTTGAAGTTATTTTTTCCCTTTGTTAATAAATCTTATTTTATAGGTGACCTGGTTTTGGACATCTGGCATGTACGTATGCTATGTACCAAAGTTACATGATTCTGTATGAATCAGACTTTAACTCAAGTCCAACCTTCGAGTCGCATAATATAAAAGCCCCATACACCTTTTGGTATTCTTGAAAAAACATCACCATTATGATACATGTACTGTGGGGTGATGAGAAAATAAAAGTTTGTATGTGAGTACTGATTATGGAAGCTATACATTTCATTCACCTCAACAGGACCTAGATAATACACGTTGTCTCCAAGACAGACATATCCACCTGACGATATGATGGATCCGCTAAAGGTGTGTACTTAAAAATGGTGATCTTTCTTATTTCATGTATGTCATCATTCTAAAATAAAACCAATTAAAATGCCCAATTTGTTAATAAATAACAAGAACAATTTTTTCAAGGCTTCTTCTTTGCTAATCATAGATTCACTATAATTACTTAAATTTATTCTTTATAAACAAACTTTGGTGATCTTTAAAAGTTTGTTCTCGGTGCAATGCACATACTTAAAGGGAAGGTACATTTTGGTAATTGCTAAATTACAAAATTATTAACAAAAGATACTTAATGTGAAGTAGTACTCTAGTCAGTTTGAAGATTTCTTGTCTAATAAGAATACATTTTTGGAGGAACCTGTCTGTTCCCTTTTTATAGCTGGCACAACAGTAAGTTCATACCCTATGTCGTAAAACACAGCATGGCAGAATTCCAATCAATCCAGCAATTTTGGCTGCAGTTGGAACATTTTTATAGCAAAACAAAGAATAGAAAGTAAATAAAAGAAAGCTGGACTTCGTGGTCTGATGACACGGAAGAATTGAAACGGAAATTGTTATTTGTTGCCATAAACTGCCCAACCATTACTAATGTGATGAGGATCCCACTATAAAATATTTTCTGTATTGTTTAAAGTATCCACAAGTTTTCAATGGATAATTTGTTTGAAAGTTATTACAAGAACAATGGGTACAGGAGGTTCATATTACCAATAATACACATGTATTAGAGTATGGTCCAAGGACATAAACAAAGAATAAAGGTCCTTTCATCAGTTCTTTTGTTCTCGGAGTCCTTTGGAAGTACTTTTGTGTGTAAATCCAATGAAGATTGTTTCAAACGTCCAACAAAGCAATTAGATAGTAGATGTCCCTGGCTATGCAATTATGCAAGATTGTGTCTTAGGGACCTCTGAGGAAAAGATTAATGAGGAAATAATATTGTCTCTTGTATTATTTTTGTCCTTAATATATTTCCTAATCCTGTTCATCCACAAAGACAACTTATGCCCTGCCTACACCATGCCTGCAGACATTTTTCTTATTGAGAGAGGATTTAAAAGGCTAATGGGGATTTCCTTTTCTGTCCACGTCATTTTTGTTTACACCTCCACACCACCATCATCTATGGACTTGTGTGGTCCCCACTACTGGGTAACCAGTATTTGTGTTAAAGAGGTTTCATTATGCTTGGTCAGTTATTTAAGCTTCTGTCTTAACTTGCTCAGGTAGAAGAATGGATTTAGCTAAACAACCATGCAGAGGTACATGTGAGTAGTCTAAATAAATTAGCATGGGGTTTATGTACTGGATACCGATGTACTACACAACATTGAGTATTACATGTGCCACGACATTGACAGCATTTTGTTTGGATTCACCCTCAATATAAACAATAATGTCCATAGAGAATTGCTAGGTACTGTTCTTCACGCTGGAAACCTGTACAACATGACCACTTGAAATTTATGATTGTACCGTTGGCACAACAAAATATAAACTGTAGAAAATACATGATTAATAGGAAAACAAGAAGCCACTAATGACAGGAAATTTTTTCAAACAAAACATTATTGCAAGAAGAGTCATCGTATGTTTATTAACCAAAATGGTATTAACCAAACAAAAATAGTGTCCCTTGGCAATCAGAGAGATAACATCAGTGTCCAAATAATGAGTACCATAGATGGAACATCAGGTAATAAGTGGTTTACATTTTTCAAATCATAACAGTGGGTTGTTTTTTAACCAACTTTTCAATATTTACATATGGAGAAATTATATTTCGAAAACATATGAAACATTTTTAATGTGGATCAACAAGTGCTCGCAGCACCGTTATTTAACACAAATTTGCAATGTTATATTTTCAGAAGGGGAAGCATTGGGGATCTGTATTCAACCCTGTTGGTAAGCAAAAACCAGCTGTTAAGTCATCACCAATAGGTTGTTGCAACTCTTCTACAGGTAATACCATTTTACATTTTGATTTTGAATTATTTCAGCAGTTTCTTTCTAATAACTTATGGATCCCCCTGTAGTAAGGGCATAGTAAATTAACAGAAACGATGTCAACCCAAGAAGTTGTTATACCATGTGTTGTTATGATTTTTTGTGTTTTTAAAAAACTTATCAAATCAATGTTAATTTCTTACCATTAAAAATGAATACAACCGTGATGAATTTATGGTAAATCCAAACATTGCTTGAATAAAACTGTGATAGCCGCTGTTTGGGTAACAATAATTTGTTGGGTTTAGCCAGTTTGCTGCCATCTTTGGGAGCTAAAATGGTAGGAATCCATAGAATAATCATCATCAGGGCACAATATCCTCAAAAATATAGTGGTAATTGACAAACAGTTTTAAATATCTAACTTTTGTGGATAAGCTGAATATTAGTATTTTTTAACAACATTGCTGAAATCCAGAAATGTTGTCATGGTCTCGAATCATTACGTCAACAGTTAGTTTGTGTTAAACATTACCCAAGAAAAAACTTTCTTTACATCAACTCTGCATCAATTCCTTCATCAACTGCACTGTGATCATAGCTATTGCATGCTGTGATCATAATAATAATAATAATGTGACTTACAGGCGCACTTATCCACTAACTGAGTGGTGCTCAAGGCATTATATCATTACCCCTGGTCATACGGCTCATAAGGTCTATAAATCATCTCTTGAAACCATCTCATTCCCTTTTAATCAACCAACTCTGCCCCTCACAGGCACCCACTTTAACCCCCTGGGGAGAGAAGCAATTATGGTTATGTCTGGTTCAAGGACACAAGTGTCATGGCTGGGATTGAACCTGTGGTCATTCCATGAACGTGGGGAGGCTGTGTTTTCCATGTATTGTGATATCAGTCAGGTTATTCCTCATATCGTTCGAGCTGATGATTATAACTTTTCACCTATTGTTGCATCCTCGTTACACAGATCTACTATGACAAACAAACATTTTGGGTCTCCCCTATTTTGGATCCATTAACTTTTAGTCATAAATTACACAACGTAACAAGACACGGTGTCCCTTTGTAATTTTGTTACATCGTTAACCCATCAGGGAAGTAGGGAAAAATACATGACACCAGTTTTTAATGTTTATATCTATTATTTTAAAAGATGACAACCCAAAACTATGATAAATATTATAAATATAACTGATATTTTTTTTCTTATTTAATGAACTTGAAATGTTGACCTATGTCACACTTTGGGTCCCATTGTTCATGGAATGACCCTAATACATTGTCACTCAGACTTGCTCTTTTACTACCTGTACCCTTAGATCATTTCACTGGCTTTGCTGGACTTTGTTTTAGTCTGTCAATCAAGATCACTGATTTCATTGGTCATGGCAACCATGCCATGTCTCGATAATAATAATGAAGTTTTAATAATAATAATATTAAAATTTATATAGCGCAACATATCCACCAACTGAGTGGTGCTCAAGGCGCATAGTATAACCCCTGCCCAAAGGCTCAAAAGGCTCATAAATCATTCCTGAAACCATTTCAGCTCCCCAAATATACAGCTCACTGCTGCCATTACAGCGCATATAGCTAATCAACCAATCCCCAAGCCCTCACAGGTAAACTACTTAAACCCCCTGGTGAAGAGAGGCATTATGGTTAAGTGTCTGCCTAAGGACACAAGTGTCACGGCCAGATTCGGAACACATTCTGCTTGGAGTCCGGTAAGCTCGGACTGTCAACAGGTGGGGGACCAGCCCTGAATAGGTATAGAGAAAAAACCTACGTAGTCTGGTAGACTATAAAGCCAACTCACATACACTGTACATGTACATTGGTTTATACATGCTAATGCTATACTTAACTCTGTTTTTAATCCGTTTTTCCTAAATGTTGCTTCCCCACAATTATCTACCTGTAAATACAAAAAATGTGCTTTTTATTTAACTTATTAGAAAGGTCATTCACAAGATGGAAACCAGCAGAAATATAGTTTGTCAACTCAAACAGGAATTTAGACACTACATCATGGACAAAAGTGGACAAAGTTGTGCCAAAGGATCACTCCTGCAAGGATATAGCAACAATTGTTTACACTTGTTTTATTTATATAGGATTTATCAATCCTATTTTTCTACCTTTTCCTTCGCAAAATCCTAATTAAAATTAGTGTGCAGATGTAAATTAGCTGGCAAATGTGGTCACCACTGATTTCATGACACTTGTGTGTTAATTTAAAGTCTGGGCCAAGGGAAATATACTTTTGTGATTTGTGTGTGCGACTGTTGTGTGAAGGCTATAGTAAACCCTACAGCTCCTTTCTATTGTCGTACTTTTTTCAGTCCAATTTATTTCTTTTGTGCCATACTTTATTTCTTGAAATTTGGCCAACTTTCAGATTCAGATTCAGAATATTTATTGTCATCTGTATAAAAACATACATTGAAATTTGGTATGGTCTTATGAGCATCAAATATAACAAAATATATTTATATATACAATTATTATATGAACAACAACAAAAATGTTAATATCAAATCACTTATTTTGACACACTAGAAACACAATTGTCTGACATGTAAACCAGAATTGATTTAGCTGAATCACAACTAAATACAAATATTGCAATTATGTACAGTGAGAAGGGAATCATCATGCTGTTTAAGTCTCACAATCAGGAGTGTGGTCAGCAACACCACCATGCTCGACTAATAGTTTGTGTGGATGTCCATTATTTGCTTCATGGCTGTGACAATCATTTTAAACCATTTAGTGTTGGAATCCTTAATAGTCTTAAATATTTGTAGAACACTTGATGAATTTAAAAAAATGCAGGAATACATCATTCATTAAGCTTCCTAAGATTACATTACACACAGGATGCACTTGCAGTGGGATGAGAAAATCATGCACTTAAAATGAAAACACTGAACTCAACAAGTCATAATAATATATTTATTGTTTGAATATTTTGTAGCTACAAAGACTGTGGATACTTTATTTCTAAACATCATATACTGTTGTCGTCTCACTAAAGGAAAAAACTGTATAGTGAAACCAAGATATTCAACGAGAGACAAAACAAATAGGGAGAACAAGAGAGTAAAATACATTAGTATGTTGAGTTCATAGTTTTGAGGTTTTGCAATATTCTACAACTGTTATGGGTGTTCCTTTCCTTTTTAAAAAAATAGTTTATTGTTGGTACAAGAAAGATCTTGCTCTGGGGTTAACCCACTACATCAAAATTCAAACCCAAGTGAAAATAGTTAGTGAGAATATGGGTTAGCTAGCACGTTAAATGCCGTATGTCTATTTGGTTGTTAATAATGTGCCGTTGTAAACAGCATGGTTCTATTGTACAAATGTATCTCATAGAGTATATTAGGCAGAAGAGCATTACATTTGGACAGCATTTACCATGAATCAACTGTACAGGTTTATCGGCACGCATACTTTTGAAATCACTTGAGTAGAATTGAATTGTCCTGTACGTGCTTTTAGAAAAATTACTTGTTTGGTGTGTTTTCTTGGCAAACAATAACAAATCTACCAATATAACATGTGTATACTAATACACATTCCTACAGGCTATGGCACACTCATACAGGTAATAGACTTTATTTTACTTGAGTATTGAATTGACATGTGACCTTTTAATGTATTTCTTTATTGCAGGAAGGAAACCAAGCAAAAAGTAATAGTACGAGTGACGTCTTTCTAAGACTTGTTATCTGGAATTGTCTCTTTACAGCATTTTATGTATGTCTGAGTAGCACACCGTATCATACCAGAACTCATGGATAATGGTTAGGATGTGCTACCCACCACCTAGACTGAAGATCTGGTCACACTTTGAGGCTCGTGAACTATGCCAGATACTGAGATTCAGTTTTGATCTTAAGATGGCTAGTGGAGCCCCAAAGCGTGATTGACCAGCACAACGTATCCAATGAATCCTTGAATGGTACAATGGTCTGTAAATTCATGCGCCATGTTGCTTATCATAATTTGCATGGCTATGTCCCAAAATTTGTCTGAAAAAACAAAGAGTTGAGGCTCACATTTTCTGTAAACAATGGTTCAACATCATGACCTGGGATCCTTGACTTTCAACTTTGAATTGTTTGACACAATGCCCTGAAAAAGTGTCCCACTGATTTAGCGTAAGGCCTTTCTCCCAAAATGGATACTTTTAGTGTTGGCATTTTCACTAGTGTAGAGTGGTGGTTCCATTGGGATGCGGAATAACTTGACAGGCCTTCGACAACCACATGAAAAATGAAAACAAAATAAAAAGTGTTTTTTTATTTTAGAATTTTTGCTATTTTTTTAATGATATATTTATTACTTTATATTTAGCATTGGTTGCAGGCTGGGAGTTTATTTAGTGGACTGCAACTCAATATAATCAATGGTGGCGTCCATGGTTTGTAAGGACCATGGATTTTAACATATTGTTTAGTACACATCAGTAAGCCTGGTTAATATAAATGGAAAATTTATAAACAGAAAAATTTACTCATTGTATTTCAGGTCTTTATTGAGGAAAACACAGAACAGTTTCAGGACAGTTACACAAAAAAGGTATGTGATTAAGCAAATGATGCAATTGATACTGTGGCAGGAAATCCCAAGTCTGATTACTTTTCAGACCGGAGGCAGTGATCCGAGCAATCTCAAGGCCAAGGTAAGTCTGTTTTGGAGGAACTCTACCGTTGATTGGATAATTGATTGGCAATTTCGCCCCCTTTTTTGTCGGTCCACAAAAAAAGTTACCTTAAAATTGCTTCAGTATTTAAAGAAAACTGAGGTGAGTTTGGTCGTTTTCTGCTATTTAAGTCATTTAGGGAAAGTTAAATTCCGCAAGGGGAATGGAAAACATGTCTTGGGAGTAATGTTAAAACAAATACATAACAGTTATGCCCCATTTTTTCATAATGGAGCTATTTGAAATTAAGCTACAACCTTCTGCTGGGACACAAAAGTTGTGCCTCTTGTGTGCCTGGAATAAGGTCGTAGAGCCCACGACCTTCACTATGCTGGACGATATGGCAGGATTGGGGATTAACCTTTCCTTGTAGTCTATTTACGCCATGAAAAACTCAATGTTTATAGTTTTCCCCAAGAAATGTTCATATTATAGTGAGTGAAGGGTTGGTTATTTGTATTCTATGTTTAATATGTATATGAATATAGGTAGTTTTTTCTGTCAATTCCGGGATCCGCTCCAACAGGGTAAAATTGTAAAACTCATATTGTCATACAAGAATAATAGGTATTTTGAAATTTTCGAGCAAAACAAATATTTTTTTAGAATCATTGAAAGAAAACACTGAATACTAGGGAATAAACTGATATATGTATGATGCCTGGGTTATCTACTTTGAAACTGCACATAACACGATAGATGAACAAAGTATGTTTAAACTCGAAGTCATTTTTCAGTGGGGCAAATATTTTTACATTTTTCCCAGAAATAGTTACCTCAGGAACACACTGATGTCCTGAGTGTTTCAAGTCAAAGTAGAAAAAATTGTTTCTTTAAAGGCACTCACCAAATAGTGAGAAATTATTTGTTTTTCTCTGAAAACAAAGATTTTAGGCCACACATTTGAGAGATTGTGTAAAATTGTTCCAAATATCATGACCTGGGATCCTTGATCATTTTTAGTGTTTTTGGAACACAAGGCCCCGAAAAGTGGTCAATATTTGATTTCAAGGCCCTTTTCTCCAAAATGGATGCTAGCCGCATGGGTGTTTTCACTAGTGTAGAGGAGGGTCAGATGGGAATAACTCGACAGGCCTCTGGAAAATCAACATTTAATTGAGAAAACAAATAATAAATAAAAGTCAATATCAATCAATATTTTGTTTTTTGATTTTAAACATTTTAAGATTTCAAGTATTTTTTTAATGACTTTTTTAATATTTTGTATTTAGTACTGGTTGCTATGGCAGTTTATTTATTGGGGCGCACCCTTATATAACCCAAAATGCAGGCGTCCATGAAGTGTGTGTTTACCGTGGTTTTAAAGTTAGTTTATTTGAGGGATACACCCTGTCTTTTTCTTGAGGACAGGGTACTAGTCTAGAACACTACCCATCAGTTCAAGGTTAGGTTCATCTCGAACATGAAACAAATAGTGATGTCAAAAGTTGAACACATTTAACATGCAATGAATCATTTTGTCGCGAAAGATGCATACATCACACTTTCTGAAATTACTTAGTCATGAATTGGTGCATTGCTCCTATTTTTATGAAATGTATTGGAACATTTTAATCATTACTTTAAAAAGTAAGTTTCATTAAGAGACCCAAATGTTGTCTTGGGCGAGTTGCTGTTAATTTATGTGTGAATGAATGTCGGCTCAGCCTCTGATTACAATATTGAACTTGAGGTTTAAATAAAAATAGAAATGTGAATTCAGGAAGAAAACAACCCATGTTGCTCGTTTGTTTGTTTTTTGGTTTCGGTACTATTGGTTTGTATTTTAATTAGTTCGATTGACCATGTTTGAAACAAACAAACAAATTTAAGATCAGATTTGGGATTCGCACCTGTAAACCTCCGCTACCATTCCAGTGTACTTCAGCATGCTTTGGTGACTATTAACATACTTGCCTCAAGAGGGGCTAGCCCTCCAAAAAAAAAAAAAAAATAAATAAATAAAAATATCAACCTGGAAAACGAATATCGCCGATTCTGGAACCCCTAGTTGGGCTACATGTATGTAAACATGGCCCAGTTGTAATTGTATGGGTGGAATCAGATGTAAGGTTAGGTATGCACTAGATGCCTTTGTACCAGGTATCCATTTCTGCCGATCGCCCACACAACATTGTACAAAATGTAAATTGAGCTATTTATTTTATGAGAGCAATGGGTTGTTCAAGTTAAGTACTGGACCATGAAGCCCATTGAAGATACGAAATTGGGTGGATAAAAACGCCCTCAATATTTCATATTTGTTTTACACATGGTTGGAAAGATCTTTCGAAAGTAGAGATAAAATTTCTCACTGGCTGGGCAAGTACCCTAGAAAATGCGTCGTTTTTTACTGTTATTGTACAAAACCAATAAGTGTCATAGACTTTCGTGAACCAAAATTTGTCCAGAAAACTCCACGAGGACAAAAGTTATAGTCCGCACTTTCAGACGTTTAAAAAGGGTTTATTACTGGAACCAAATTCAAAGGGAATAGATTATTTTTATAGTTCATGGATACATGGACAAAATTAGAAATGATTTTGAAACAATGGTGCAAATTGGTTCAAAATCGACGAAAAGAACCGAAAGTCTTGGCACTTTCCCGAGACACCAGGAACCGAACCAACACTGTACCAGGCTACACATGCATGGGCCAGCGCGGCAAAGCGCCCGAGGCGTGAGCCTGCTGGTTAGCCATAAATATATGAACACTTTTTCCGGCTGGGAAGCGTAAAGGTGGTCTCGACCACTTTGGTGCTTTCGTGTCAGGGTATTTTTTTAATTATGATCTATAGCCAGCGAGTTTAGTTTTGGAAACAACAATAACGTGCCTTCTATTTGGAACATCGTCAGAGCCCCTTCATCATATCAACGCCAATAAAAGTGAAAAAAACTGTTCAGTTTGAAAGCCATCCGTCCCAAAATCAACAACTAGAATTTTCGACTGAGCGGGCTGGGCAGAAGAAAGGCTCACCGTCTACTGCGTAAACGACGCATGCGCTGCGCGACCATTGACGGGCCATTGCTAACCTCTTCCTTCGCCTCCATGCTCAAATGATGGCAAACACTAGGGGATTTGATTGTTGAACGTGATGGTGACCCATGATGATACAAATACTGAATAATGCCGCATTTGTAGGATTATTGTAGGACAGGTAAGAGTATTATAAGGATAAATATTGTTTGGATAATATAATACTCGTAGGACTTTTTAGTGGCAACTGTAGGCTATGCTGGAACTCTATGATGAATTTCTGTTAGCCATCACTTTATGTTTTGTGATAGTTCCTGGTAAGCCCAAGGCCCAATGATGACTTATTGTGATGATGTTTACAATACAGACATGATAATTATGAATATGAGGATATAGGTTTAGAAAGCAGAATCATTTCCAGTGAATTAGTTGTTGCATTTCCACCATCGATGCTCGGATTATGTTTATGGTGAAGAATGGTCAAAAGGGGTCATGGTGAAAATTCAAACATAGACTGGAGTGAAATAGCAAAATCAAGGTACCAGATTATTCCACACGAGTACGAGTACGAGTACGAGGTACGAGTACGAGTTATATTTAAATGATTTTTAATATACACCATGTCCGCCATCTACTATCTATTATTTCATGCTAACTGTTATGTTTTTGTTTTATAGGTATGAGAAAAATCACTCAAGCCAGTATTTTACTTGCATCAACACCATGTAGAGTTCAGCCTGATTCCATTTTCGGTATTCACAGCTACAAAGCACGTTACCAAAAGGTAGAGTAAATCTTGGATTGATTCGGATATGTTTTTATACCATAATGTTTGTGTATATATAGAAAACTTAGTTGATGTAAATATTTATTTTTCTATCAAACAAAATCATATTTACAGAAACAATTTCTCATTTAGAAAAAAAATTAAGTTGCAAGTATTTAGGTTTTCCCCTTGTGCAATGCTTAATGTTAACTTTGTCCATATTAAAGGGACAATATCCCACGATCAAAGAGAGACTTTCAACAGGATGGAATTGGTGTCCTAGTTTAAGATGAACATGTGACTGAAACTTACTGGCTCATTTATGCAGCAGCAATGATAATATGACCTTATGTGGGATAATTACCAGTCACAGAGATAAATCTAAAACTAGCACTCCGATTCCATGCCCTGTTGATCGTGACCGGTGTCTCTCTTAAAGGGAAAGAACAACATTGGTTTATAATTTGGAAGTGTGTGTGTGTGTGTAATAGTAGTGTGTGTGTGTGTGTGTGTGATAAGTCATTAAATTGTGCTGTGGCACTAATAGTCAAAGCGCTTTACATGTGTTGTTCTGCTGGCTGTATTGCTGTTATTTATATCTTTATCGTCAATTCATTTCTCTTTCTTTAGAGTAGTCAGTTCAATGCATCATCCTTTCTTTTGTAAGATTATATACATGTTTGTTCATGTTTGGTCCATACACACACAGCAGGATGAGCGGTGGAGGCAGAGACGGGTGCTCAGTTCTGTCATGTCACTACGTATGTAGATAGGGTCGACCGACTGAGAGCTGCAACTCCCACTAGCTAACGCCCGACATTCCACTGAATAACAGTTTTTTCTCGAAGAATTTACCTACTGTATCAACTTCCGGGTTGTTATTTGCAGGTGCCATCCAATCAATCAAGTTTCTTGAGGAAGTCTCGAGTTTGACGTGCTTTCGAGACCCTCCCAAATTGCAGGTATAACCTGAAAGTGTTTCAGGGTGACTGGCCCTCAGCCCCCCACACCCAAACTAATTACTCCATTAGTATTGTATACTACCTTGAAAAATGTTGAGTTTTGGAGAGCTTTTGTGGTTGAGAAACAATGGAGTAAAATGGGAATTATCTTTCTAGGAATGATAGGCGCGGTGGTTCGGACAAGAACTATGGTAACTATTCACTATGTTTCAATCAATTAATACTCCAGTTGTGTTTCAGGGGATGGGATAGTCAGAGTGCCGATGGAACTTCGTTCTCCACCACACCAGATTCTGTTAAGAGCCAATGCTATTAAACTGGCAGAGGTGATTACATGGTTGCTGCGGCAAACCTCATTATGCGCCGTGATGTAAATCGCCTTTTGCCCAACACATGCTTTTCAAAGCCATGCCAGATGATTCGTCAACAACACAAAACACTCCTTGCTGAAAATGGTTTGCGGGGTTTGTGGTGTAGCCGGATCAGCTTAATCGGCATGTGCTGGGCGCCGTCCGCAAGTTGATTTGCGGTAATAACTGGATTCAGCAATACATCAAAGGACAGGAAGTTGGTTAATTTATTGGGGAAGTTGCTAGGGGTTGCTGAAGACGCAGAATGTGGAGGGCATCAAAACATTTCATTAGAAAACAAACCATAACTTCTACATGATAACATTGCAGCTTTAAGAGGTTTTGCATTTATTCTTTTCCTCTTACCCTCCCTTAGCAGAAGAGTTGTCAAAAATAAATAGATTCCCCAGAAAATACAAGGCCGCAAGTGTAATTAACCAATTGTTGTAGTTTCAAACAAAATTAAATATAATCCTATCCACTTATTCAAATCTGGTGTTAACATCGCTTTTCATTTTGTTTGTGGAAAACAGCACATTCTAGATTTAGATAAAATATATTCCTTTTATTTTATCTTGGTAATGGTGTTGTACCACAACACATTTAATTGAAATGGACTACATGTTTATATACTGAGGAAGTGATCTTCTTCATAATATACTTCACTTTCAACTCAAGTTTATAATGAACAAGAAACCATGAGTGGATGGTGGTGACACTCCAATCAAGCTCCTTAACGTGACATGCTTATAACGCCAGTGTGTTTGCCTCTTTTCAACCACCTTGCAAATTCAACATCATTTATCAAGTTTAAAACAAAATTTCCATTTACTTTTTGCATTTTCAAGGTTGTACCATATTTGGCAAAATATCTGTAGCTAGCACAATCTATGAATTATAAGCTGAAGATCTGAATGCCATTTTTGTACCTCATCATTGAGACATTGAAATAATCAAGAGTTGGCATGGGTACTTGTATATTGCTATTAAAACAATGAAATATATATTTTATTTAACATCCATTGGTTTTATGACTGTAACTTTGTAGTTACCTCTTCCTCCCCCACAATAGAAATTTAAAACCACTTTCCATCTGACGCCTATTGTAACCAACATAATAAGCAAGGTAATGGCCTTACACATGTAACTTAAGTGAGTGACTGGTATAAATGAACCTTCATGATCTTTATTTGACAAGAAAGTAGGAATCAATCTACATAATGTACGCTTTGGTGACGGTTCAGAATGAGTGACATTCAAAGGGTTAATCATTCGGAATCAAATAATTTTGGAATACATTACCCCAAGTTCTTGGTGATATACATACTGCCACTGGTGATGGGCCAACCCCATTTGTTTTCTAAAATTCACTGGACCATCAATTTAAGCACTATAGAATCCAAAGACTGAGGATGGGAGGAGGCAGACAAGGAATAAAAGTAAGGAGCTAGACAAGGTATATACTTGGTGCCAAATTACCAATTCAGTGACAGGGGACTGGTAACTTCATTATATCGAGAATCACACCCACATCAATTTAGCATAATTCAGGTGCAAAGAGATGTTTCATCCACTCTTTCTGAAAAGATTTTAAGATTGAGGAGGTAAGGACTTGGATTTTTAAAAATTCAACAATATCGGCAGTGGCGGCACAGGAAATAAGGTAGGCTGATATTTCCTTAACTGATACTCGAATGGAAAATTAATTTATCGGAATAGGCCCCTTCTCTTTAGCTAGAAACGCCATTTCCACTTTGCATGAAGCAAAATATAATAACAAATTAACCTCGACCTTAATTTTGGGTAATACAGCCGTTTAAAATTCGTTAAGCGTTTCATCTTTGTATTTGATAATGGGCAATGCATTTCTTCCATGCAACACGTTAACATTCGGATCTCCCCAAAAAATAAATACAAGACCTGTGAAATTTATTAAAAATAGGGCTCCCCTCATCAACAAAATTCATACCAGGTACATATCTTTTGTGTTTTTTTGCATTTATTTATTTTTCTCATATATAAGATGCATACTTCGGACAAGATGTTTGGTCATGAGCCGCGTGATCCCAGGCGTATTAAATAAAATATTTGATAATGTTTTGAGCAGGTGCGCGCGAGGTAAACCAAAGTGAAACTTCACGCTCGAGCTTTTCGCATCAGGTAACCCGCAGTATCAGGGTTAGGGAACGATTTCACATAATTGCCGGGGACAATGTCGCAGTTATGTTCATCATTTACACTCTATCCTGAATCATGCCTGTCTACCAGCCTGGTGGCATTTAAACTGAGCTGATATATTATTGGTCGCGGTTGAGACTATCACCCCGAACCAGTAATCAAATTGACCATTGCCGTAACCGGATAGATGCTTGGCACAAGCGGTTTCTTCCGGTCTGTGCGCTTTCTCCGCGGTTTGGTCCAAGGTCCATCAAACTCTACTGAAATTGCCGGCATTGTCATCGTACTTTTTAGGATTCATCTTCCGGACGTCGACGCCACCTGGGTTTGGATCAGATCCCAGAATTCTATGATCGTTCTGTGTATTTAAGCGGATGCAAAAAGTCATGCAGACTGGAACGCCATTCCTCTTGTTACGTCACGGCGATTGTGCAATGCAGAGGTACCAGTCTGACTTCTAATCACCATAGTTACCTTCTTACAGGTTTCACGGTCAATGTAAACTACTGAAAATGCGGCCATGACCTTTGGCCTATTGTTGTTTTTGGACGTTTCTCGGTGATTACGCGATACTGAATTTTGTTTTTTTAAGAAACGTGCACCGGCACTATGATGTCTCTATCCATTTCTATCCAGAGGCCATTTGCTTCTCTTTTGAATAGGATGTGTGTACCTTTAACGCAAGTTGGTACACTATAGTGCTCATCTCGCTCAGCTCAATAACTTTTAAGCAACTAACTTTATAAACCGTGAGTTTCAAGGAAAGAGAAATAAATGCATATTATTATCATTGGTGTTTACAGTTATCCTTCAAATTACATTTGTATTGATGTCTCCTCTCTATGAAAAGTAAAACAGTTTAAAGGTTTCTCATTCAGCTAAATTTACTAACAGAAAACTTGAGGTTTTATGTTATTGCTTTCCATAGGGTTCTTATTACATGGAAGGCGTGGCTTATCTCATTAGAACCAGAATCCAGGTTGCTGTTTGACCCGGACACTTTTCGTATCAAAGGACTCATCAGAAAGTTGGTCACCTAATTTTACCGGGAATTGATCAGCTGATATGATCCGATTCCGGGTCAAATCGATCCGGTCATTCTGACAATGAAAGTGTCAGCATCAATATAACTGTCAGATTTGACTCATTTATTACATTTCCTTTGTGCATAACTTGAAAACGGTAATAAAAAAGACGGTATGTAACACGGACCCTAGTCGACGTATATAATAGCCTACCCACATGATACGGTTATATTACCTTTGCTGGTGCATAAATGAGTCAGTAATTTTCAGTCACTGAGTTCATTTTTAACTAGGACACGAATCCATGCCCTGATGAAAGTCTGCTCTGATCGTGACAATATTGTCCCTTTAAGAAAACAATAATACCATCTACAATGGTGACCAAAACTGTTGGCACACTTTGACACAGTAACGTAACTTTATGAGAAGAAATCCTTCCCTTGTCCACTGTTTATTGTTGAGGGATATCACACTGCGAAATGTTTCCAATGAAAATCTGGTTTACCTCAACATTGAATGAAGATGGGTGCGATTTCGACAATACTCATCCTTTATTGCTTTAAATAATTACTTGGTAGACCGTTCAGCTAAAGTTTGGTAGATAGGGTTAATCGTGACGTTTGAGACAGGCATATTTAAGAGCGCCCTCTATATTATTCAGTAGATACATGCGTGGGAAATTTTAATTACAAAATCATTCGATAGAGAACACTTGAGGCATTATAATGTATACAATAATACAACAAAAATAAAATAAACACTTTTATAAGTATAATTATTTTACCTATATGTATGTGTTTAGTTTGTTTTGTGAAAATAAAAATTAAAACCAAAACAAAATATATAATTTCGGGCCTGCTTATTTTTGGTGTCATCAATCGGTTTGTTATTCTACCTGGATTCCAATGGACCATTAAAATATTCCTATGAGGCTAAAATGAGGCGAAATCACTTTTCCATTGATGTTAATGAAGCTGGATTCATTCAACCGGCGTCTTCATCTGAACAACAAAAGACACCATTGTCATCGCCAAATGATGACGTGACAGGACACTAATGGAATATTGTTATGGTGTGTATTTTCAAAATGAAATATCTTGATCGAACTCGGTACCCTTTACATGAGCGGCGAGCGTGACTGATAACAACGTGACTATTAACTATGCTAATAAGCAATTAGAAACATTCGGTTATTTAATTATACAAGTCCTTTTGTATAGGACAATAAAAATGTACTAAATAAATACATGATTTGGGCATTAATTACTGTAAAACCAAGTTGACAAATATTTTATGAAACAGCTCATTTCAATATATACGTTTTCTTTCTAAAAGAAATTTGAATGTTTTGCAATGCCACAAATTACGGTAAAATAACTAATACAGCGATACATGTTTAAAGGGCATAACGTCACGATCATGCAGACTTTCAACGGAATGGAATCGATGTCCTGTTTAAGATGAACACAGTGACTGAAAATTGCTGTCTTAATTATCAGCATCAACGATAATATGACCTTATCATGTGGGGTAATATTTTCAGGGACCGAGTTAATCTAAAACTAGCATCCGATTCCATGCCCTGTTGATCGTGATGATAATGTCCATTTAAGCTTAAATTTTGCAACTCGGTATTTAAGTAGTTTGATTTCTAACTTATTTTATATACATGTTTTGTTTGTTTTATATTGTGATATTTACTGATGCTAGTGATAATGACTTATTTAATAACAATAATGATACTATTTCTAGATGTTATAATAACTGTTCCTCAATTTGATACCACGGTTTGAATTATTTAACCATTAATATCCCTGGTGATTGTTCAATTTTTACTTTCATTGTAAATGTCAGGAGTCTCTGTGTTTTATTATTCTTTAACATCCAATCTTTGCTCACTCAAACATTCCTTCTATGTACGTCACATGTATGACAAGTACACACCTAAGTTTGAGTAAGTTCACTTATGTATGTAACCAGTTTGATGTATTATTCATTTGGGCTACGTCATCCACTTATTCTTCATATGTAAATAATCTTCATTTAAATTCAAATTAAGCAACAGGCAACGAGCACACCATTGATTGCGGTCTTTCTTCAGTTAACGAAGGCGACAGAGCTATTTTTATACCATTCTCCTTTGCCTTATCTTCTACATCTGTTGTATTTATAACTTAAATTTGCATGTATGCAGTCCATAGAAATTAGTACAGTTTCTTTCAGTTAAACCATATTTGTAATTATTCGATGATTCATGTTGTATTCATGTTAAATGTTGTCCTCGAGATGCGAGGTTTAGTAACAACAACCACCCGTTTAACCAATAAATTCTGTAAATATTCCTAAAGTTATACGTTTATCTAAGGTGATGTGAAGGTGGTTTTAACTTTCAAGGCATTAATTTACATTTACATTGCATTTAATGTACATTTTCCCAACGTTTCACGGGAACCGCTTTTAAGCCGTCGATCGCGCCATCGTTTATGTATCCCTGTTTACAAGCGGTCCAGTGTTTATTAGCCTGCATTGTCACTATTTACTGGAATAGCCTCGCATTTTCATTGGCGTTTGAATTCATCACATGGCGTAAGAATTTTGAACTCATAACTCAAGAATATTGACAAAGAGGGCCATGGCATTGTTCCATAAAATAGTCCAAAACAGGTGCTTTTCATTCCATATTTGTAAAAAGTCCAGATATTTGTAGAGATAATTATTTATTCGTCCAATTTAAAAATTTAAATTGTTAAATATTCAAAACGAATGGATAAGTTGTCAACATATAGTTTCATATGATAATAAAAAAAATAAAAAGAAACTGTTCAAAATATCATCGAACCCACCTAATTAGACACTGAATTTCATTTGGAGTTCATGATTAAGAAAAAAACAATGGTAAGTACCTGAACACGAATTTGCTGCACCGGCGTACAATGTTTACAAGACAGACTGGACATATTAGTCAACAGAGGGCGCTAATTACTCGTTTATGTCATTTCTGGTTGAAGATACCGTCGCTAAAATGGACTTTTCCATGGGGAAAAAGGCATGGTGGCAATTTTGCAGGCGATTTATTTTATAGTCAATATTATTCAACATCATGAACAATTTATTATTGTTCATTTGTTGTATTAGAAACTATCTCCGTAGATACAGCTGGGAAAAGGTTGGAAGCAAAATCTAAACAGCTGTGTCATGGTATAATTATTTGTTTTGGTAAATGGTCACTAGGCAACTGCGGGGAAAACAAGTAAATATGTCTGGTCATATTAAAGTTGTATCGGTAAATTTACCAACACACAATTTGCGCCTCCCCATTTCTGTCATTCGGCAAATTGGCTCCACCCACTTCCCAAAGAAAAAACCTTTCGCAACGCCTCTGGGTACATCCACTGGCAAACCTGCAATCAAGGTATGGGAGGGCCATGGCAGAGGCCATTGGCACAATAAGCCCACTTCACTGACTAGATTCCACTCCGACAGCATTGTAAACCAACATTGCTATTTAACGATATATATAAAACCAATTATGTTTGATTCTTTAAATAGCTTGAAATAAATAATTGCGTTAATTGATTTTCTTGTGAAAACGAAGTTTTCCTTTACAGCAAATTTTCATATACTTTGAGATGGTGATTGTATGATACGATTCCAGATCTCAGACGTTGATATGTTAGTTATTTGATGTTCTTTGTAAATACAAAGTGTTATTGGAAAGATATTTGGACGATTTAATGGTTAATTTTGTGTCAAAATCTGATTTTTTAAAAGGGTTTTTTTTAATTATTTTGCTCATTGTATAAATTGATGTCATCAATCGTACCATGGGTGTTATTATATCTGTCTTTATTGTACTTTTGAAACAAATAATAATTTTAGTCAAAATATTAAAAATCATGTTCATGGTACAAATTGACCCAAAATATTGCTTAAAGCGCCCCTAGTGGTATTTTAAATGCTGTCACATTGTTGCCTGTACTTGAAGACAACATTTGTGCCAAATGTCATCACCAACGGACACAAAATAGGAAGTTATGGAAAAAAACAATTTTGACCAAAGATGAGGAAAACAGTTTTCAAAGCCTCATTCGATAGATCGCATCAAACCAATCATGCCTACGAAGTTTCATGAAATTTAGCTGTTGAATACAGAAAATACGGAGTCTGTTTGATTCAAAATAAACATAAAACAACCAATCTGTTAACCTGAATTTCTTTATGAATCCAAAACAATGTATTTTCCAAAAGGGAGACAACATCTCGGACACGATCATTTTAGGAAGTGTGTTAAATAAAATGTTACTATTTGGTTAGTGTAACCTGAGAATTTAACATGATATCACAGGCGTAGCTGAAAGGGCCCAAATCATTAACTCAAAGTGTTGAGAAAGAGGGCTATGTCCCCTCCTCCCTGAAGAGCCTGAATGCAACAGGGGGGACTCATTTTGAAAGTAGTGGGGTAGTTTGCATTGTTTATGATATATTCAAGATGGCAGACTGCCTAGGTTTTTGGCGCGAACCGCAGCTAATTAATTGTGTAATTACGTGTTCCTATTATTGATCTTTGTATTTGATACTTTTAGTTTATTTGTTAAATTTTGTAAAATGTAAAGTCAAATTTAGCCCTTCCGCATTGAAGTTGAGTGATTTCAACTCATGGTGATTTCACATAATGAAGCACCAGTCAATGGAATTGGTAATTTGGGCCCTTATACTTTTATTGCTTGTTGCCCCCCCCTTCCCTAGTTCTTGGATTCTATAGTGCTACAATGTCAGACCAAAGTATTTTAGAAAGAAAAAAAGTGTTGGTTCATCACCAGTGGCAGTACATGCCATCACCAAGAACTTGGGGAGGGGGAGACATTTATTCAAAATTACCGATTCAATGACAACCCCTGAATGTCACCCATTCTCAACTGTCACCAATCGTACATACAGAGCGTACATTTATTATAAATGCAGATTGATTCTGTTTCTTGTCAACAAAGGATCATGGTTGGGTTCATTTACACTGAAGTAAATTTCACTTGTTACATGTGTAAGACCATGTACACTCATTTCTAGATTGCTTACAAGTAGGTTAAACAGGTCAACAAAGTGGTTTCAATTGATTGTGGGGGGAAGTGTGTAATCACAAGAGTCAAGCATGAAACCCAACAGACAGTTACAATAAATATGTATTTCATTGCTTTATTAGCAATTTACAAGCACCATGCAACTTTGATTATTTCAATGTCTAACAATGTATGTACAAAATGGCATCTGATCTTTAGGTTGTAATTTTAGTATGGATGCAGCTACAGACATTTTGCCAATCATGTACAACTTTTAAAAAGTAAAAATCAATGTAGAATTTGTTTTCAAATTTTTTAAATTATTTTAGTTATGTGCAGTATAGGTGAAAACAAAGATAGTTTAACATGTCACAATAAGGAGATGCTTGATTACAGTGTCACTATCATTGTCAATTTATCATTATATTTTTGTTATAAACTTAACCTGAAAGTGAAGTATATTATAAATAAAGACTAAATTTATGTTTGTACAAGACTTAATACCAAAAGATAAATACCAATGTTGGCTTCATTTAAATCTAAAATTGAAAGGTTTTCCATAAACAAAGTGAAAAGGGCAACCAATTATCAGATTTGATCCAGTGGATATATACATTTAATTTTGTTTGAATTGGGAATTATTTACTTATGACAACTCTTCTGGGGGCAGTGGAAGATGGAAAGCACGGATGCAAGCTTTCTTCCAACTTTATCATGTAGTAGTTATAATCTTGTGTTCTAATGAAAGGTTAATTAGCTGAAGGAAAGGAAGGAGAAATATTTATATGTCTTCCATGCTTCAGTGTCTTCAGTAACCCCCAACTCCCCAAACAATTTAACCCACCTTCCTGCTCTTTGAATTTGAAGCCAAGTTTAATCCAGTTACTATACATTTAGTCCTTCACCCTAAATCAACTTTGTGACTTTATGCCCATAATAACGCTGAATAGGTTGATCTGGCTACCCACAACCCGGGCAAACTATTTTCATTTGAGTGATGATTTTCATAATGTTGATTTATCATCAAATGTTTTTGAAAGCATGTGTTGGGCTTGTTCAATATTTAAAATTAAAAACATTGTGTTCCAAGTCACACTTAATTTCTAATTTATTGCTTAAATTTACAACTTTTCCAAGTTCAACAGCCAATATCTCAAGAACTAAATGACCTATTAGAAAACAAAAAACTATTGAATTCCTTACATTAATAGCTTGTAATTTTGTGAAATGAGTTACCATGAATGCTTGCCAATGGTCCAATTAGTGGCACACGAAGTAACGATTTTACAAATGTTAAAGGTCATATCTCATAGCTTCAATTTGATGTACAAGTTGACAATTTTTTTCATAATCATGAGGTCATGTATGACCTTCAAACCACCTAATGTGACCTCACTTCCTGTCCAAACAGGAAGTTCAACAATTCTAACGCAAAATTGATATGTCTTTTGTCTTATAGTTTTGAATATGAAATTGATATTGTTATTATAAAGATGATAAACCCTTTGCACAATATGATATTGACATCATCGATGATAATTTGATTGAACCGAAGTTGATTCGAACACCATGTGTTTGTTCTAACAAACACTTAAAACTCTAGTTTTTTTCTTCTTCCCCAATAACTGTCCGGTAACAAACACCTTGCAAACTTCAATGAACTTTTAAACTGGCATGCACTTAGAACTTAACAAGTAGATGAAACACGAGTTGTAGTACTATTTGACCTACTTCCTGTCCAAACCGAAAGTCAAAGTTTTATTTAAAAAAATCATATCTCAACAAACACAAGAGGTAAATTACAATTTTGTACCATTGTGTGATCGTTAATTGTCAAATGATATTTACAAAAAATGACCCCAATTTTACCTTATTTTCCCGTCCAAACCGGAAGTCAAAGTTTAACATTAAACAAAGTCAATCTCCAACAACCACAAGAGGTAAATTCAATTGTTGTACCATTGTACAGACCATAATTATCACAATATTTACAAATAGATGACCCCATTTTACTTACTTCCTGTCCAAACCGGAAGTCAAAGTTTTAAAATTTAAAAAATCATATCTCAACAACCACAACAGGGGAAATTCACAATGTTTGTACCATTGTATGATGTTAATTGTCAAAAATATTTACAAAAGGTGACCCTAATTTGACCTTTACACCCTGAACACCTACAGTTTGTGTCAAGACAAACTTTGAATCTCTAGTTGTTTTTAATTTTTTCCCCATCATTCATAGGCCTATTTATTAATGAAACTTACCAATTTTCTTTGTATAAACATAATACGTTTGATTTGTGAATTTTCCACTTTTTACCGGTAAATTTATGCCACCCAAGACTCAATCTACATGTTTTCAAATCGAATGGCCCCGGCCTCACATGTGCATGCCTTCGCACAACCCGTGTGCCAACGATTGCGACCAAATCTACACGTTTTCCAACCGAAAGGCCCCTCACATGTTTTCCACTGGCCGCGCACTGTTTTGTATGTCAACGATTGCGACTCAATCTACGCGTTTTCAAATAAAAGGGTCCTCACACGTTGGACGGGCCCCCCGCACTGTTACGTGTGTCAACGATTCGCCCTAATCTACACGTTTTCAAATCGAATGGCCACCATGGCATGTTGAGCATTGCACGCAATATGGATGAATTGGTTCAATCACAGCGAAAAGTACAATAAAAATGTTTTGGGATACTTTTATTCTGAAGCAAAATTCCTTGTGATAGGTATACAAATGAAAACATGGTATGGGTTTCAGTTCCCAATGCATTTCAATCTTAAAATGACAGTCAAGGAAAACAAAATCACCGACCGACCCCTTCAAATATTTTCACTGGGGGGAACTCAACAATTTGTTTTGGCCTAATAACAATGATGATATATTTTCTGCCGGGGGTTTACACTAAAAATTAAACAGCTTTGAAGCAGTTGGACCAAAGCGCCAGTCATGCTCCATATTCACTAACAGTTGTATTGGGATAAGCGGATTTTCCCCAACAAATGAGGTTATCGTTCTCATAATGCCCAACAATGAATACATTTGAGTTACCCAAAAAGTTGTAACAAAATACCAACTTGAATGACTGATGTATAGCCATTTTTTCAGCTAGAGCTTAAGTTTACCCAAACCGAAAACATCCACTTTTGGGAAAACACGACTCAACAATAATTGTGCGATTTAATTTACCCATCACATTTGTCCATACTGTTTTAAACATCTTTACAAACTATAGACTATAGAGCATGTGCAATCGAAATCACAAACAAAGGATCAACATCCAAATAAATCAAACTAGCGATATGAATGGACACCAAACGATTTAAGATTATCGGTTTGAATATTTAGATTTGTTTACAAATGAAATTGGAAATATGGTCCAGTCCACTGTACAATGTAAACAAGTAAATATGTCTATATGTGGCGTTAGGGAATTCAGTCTATAAAATATCCAAATGCAATTTTTTTCAAAGAGTAGTTAGGTAAGAAGACAACTTGAAACATATCGATAACGATACGACAACGACAACCATAAACTTTAAACGAAAACCCAAACCCACAACGAAACGACAACGACAACGCAAACTAACGAAAACGACAACATACAGGGAACGACAACGCATAAGGGAAAGCTTAACGCAAACGAAACGCAAACGACACAAACGCAACGCAACGCATAACGACAACGAAACGACAACGTAACATAACGAAAACGATAACGACAACGCGACAACGATACGACAACGATAACGACAAGGGCATCAAAACGATAACGACAGCCCCGGCTAACGACAACGATAACGAAACGACAACGAACGACAACGAAACGACAACGCCAACGACAACGACAACGAAACGCAACGAAACGACAACGACAACGACAACGAAACGACAACGACACGACAACGAAACGACAACGATAACGACAACGACAACGATAACGCACAACGACAACGAAACGACAACGAAACGAAACGACAACGACAACGACAACAACAACGACAACGACAACGACAACGATAACGATAACGATAACGATAACGATAACTATAACGATAACACAAACGATAATGATAATGATAATGATAGATAATGATAGATAATGATAATGATAGATAATGATAATGATAATAAAAATAATAATAATATTGTGGACTTATAGCGCACGTATCCACCAACTGAGTGGTGCTCAGTGCATTATATTATTACCCTGCTCATAGGCTCATAAATCATTCCTTGAAACCATTTCAGCCCCCTGGGAGTATGCCTGCCCTCACAGGACCCATTTAACCCGGGGTGGAGAGAAGAAATATGGTTAAGTGTCTTGCTCAAGGACACAGGTGTCACGGCGATCGAACCCACATTCTGCGCTAACACCGAACTTGAGTCCGGTAAGCTAGATCGCTCGGCCACGACACTCCAAGTGTCATGGATTAGTTAAAGCAGAATTTGGATTTATAGTCTCAGGACAAATGGCTGAAAGGAAGAATTTGATCAGTGGAGGGGAACAACAAGTATCATTTCATTAAATCGCAATCATTTTGCATTTAAACATCTTTTCACCAGAACAAGTTGCATGGTTTCTTCTAAATTATTGGTGCTTCCAACTTCATTGTTCCATATATGTTTCTACATAACGTTTCTTGTTTTCGTTGGTTTCGGTCGGTATTTTCCGGTTATCTGCTCTTTTTTAAACATGTATAGCACGTGTTGTATTGGCAATTTCCGAAATGTTTATTTTCATGGGAACATTGATAATTTCCTTTAAAAAGTAATATAAATATTGCAAGTTATATTTCACTAAAAGCTTTAACATGAATTGATTAGGACCCATCTTTAAATTTAAATTTTCCCTTACATATTTACTATAAAACCATGTTTGTCACGATTATTTTGAGAAGTATGTAATTTACAGCATTTATATTCACTTCCTCGAGTAAAATATCAATTTTTCCCAATAAACCCTGTTTATTTTGTAGAAAATTTCCCTGTTAGAATAACGAAACAACAAAGTCGATACAATGATTTGTTTTCCTTATTTGGCTTGTTGTGAGATGCCTCATATTCCCCACACTTTCTTATTTTTCTTGTAATTTATTAATCGGTAAAATGGTGGAATACATGTTCCAGAATCGATATTTAATTAAAATTGATCTATCGTTGATGGTTTAAATTAGTTAATTCAGTTTAAATTTTCCGATGTCCTTTTAACGACACGAGTAATGAGTTACTGGTTGTTTTCTTGACACCCGATATTAAAAATGTTCAGTGGTATACTGCCCACACAGACAAGTGCTACAGTGTCGGACAAGTAATTAATGATTAAAACAAACTATCATTAGCATATATATATATATATATTTAGATTGGCAAACATAAAGTTTGTATTTCATAGGGATTTTTTGATTTCAGATTGTTTTTGTTGGCCGTCTGACGTAACTTATGTAACGATAAATTGGTGGATTGATGTTATGTGATTGAAATTACGAATTATAACTACAATTCCCAGAGTCCTCGTAGACCGTCAAATGTTCCTGGTGCAAGTTCACTGATTCTGTTGTTCTCCATATTTCTAGGATGGGAACAAAAGTGGGGATTGACTTTTAATTAAGCCCATTTATTTTGTTATTTTCACCAATGTTCTTAGATTTTCCTCAAGTGATCTGTCAATACTATGATAAATGTTCTGCCTGCAGTTCAGTAATACTTGAATGCATCAACATTAAAATAAAATAAATTCCCCTCCATTGACAAGTGCGACATACTGTGACGAATAAATGTATTTAAAAAACATGATCCCAATTGAATACTAAAAAAATTTAGAATAATTGGTTACATTTTGATATGTTAAGCCCAATTTTGTGTGTTAATGATCAGCAAATATAAAAAATACAAACAAATATATGAATTGGCAAACATGAATTCCGTACTCCTTTTTAATTTTTTCCCCGGTCAGACTCAGCTAAATTTAAAAATTTGTTGGGTTCCTGATCGATTAGAATTGAAGATACGTTAGTGAGCATTTTGTGCACCATCAAATGCTCTGCGTGAATAGTTTACGAGACAGTAAAAAGAAGTAGGATAACAAACATTTTATGAAGCTCATACATCAGTAATATTCATCAATGAACTCATATTTCCTGAAAGAAAAATATGGAATTTGCCATAATACACAAACACAAATTTGTCGCTGGCTGAGGTTCAATTATTTTAGAAGAAAGAAAATCGCTAGACAACACTTGCATCGATATAAACATGTTCGGTGGCAATCTTCCATTTTTATTGAGTGTTACACTGGACAATATTTTAAATTTTAAAAAAATACATTTTCCACATGTTCTTCTTATACAATCCATTCTATAAGCAACATGTTTGTTAAATCCAGATATACATTCATTAAAGATTTGTAACATGTTTCTAATTGCGTTGTGTCGTCAAACTGCGCTATATATAAACCCTATTATTAATTATCCCCATAGGTCGTAACAGAGAAAATAGTGAAAGCACCCAAATAATTGTTTCGAACCCCAAACAAGAAGTTCTGTTACAGATGGTTAATTCCTTAAGACATTCGGCTGTGTTTCTATTATTGGTTCACCCAAGGAATATTCAAGATCTTAAGTCTTGAGCACCGCTGCGAGAGTATTTAATACATAAAGATATTGTTCATATTGTTGTATATTGTTCTTTAGCACCAAAAATACGGAAGCGGAATGCGTTGAGTTTGGTTAACTTCTATTTAAGACCTGTTCGCCCTATATTTTCCCCTCATCTGAACACGGGGTTCACTTCCCCTCTGCTGATATGATGTTTGTCCCCCTCCATCAGCCTTACCCGTTATCACTCCATGGCTTAGCTAGTGCCATGGTGCGTCGGCCTACAACTGACCAGCAGAGGCAGTGAGTTACACCTGTTGTAATTATCTCCTTCAGTTTGAACCAGCCGGTTCTGGCATTCATCAACGATGGCCTAAACCAGCCCAAATTTTTTAAAACTCCGTAGATGGTCTAAACCAGACCAGTTGTTGACACTTAAAGATTTATTTTGATGGGAAAAATTATGCCGTTTTTGTTTGTCCCGTGCCCTTATTGTTTTAGTACTAGAATTAGGGTTTGTCCGAATTCATCGAATCTCAAACACTTTAAAATCTTCAAAATTATTCATTTGATATAAATAGTGATAATACTATTGTTATGCCACTTGGTACTGTTTGTATAATATGGATATATGGGGTGGTATGGTTTCCTTCAAAACGTTTTAGAGCTGCGTTCAGCTTGCAGTATTTCTGATGGATACTAAAAATGTAACTACAGCAAAATGCAGAACCTATTTCCGACAGTTTTCTGTTCCCAATTTTACATACGGTTTTAATCTGATTTCACAATTTCTTCAAACGCTTAATAATAAAACCCGCAGTACTTTTCCCATAATTATTTGTTTTTTTTACCCATTCTGATTCTCTTTTCGGCCTACATTGAAAACCCTGGCTGTACCAAAACAAGTTTTCAGTCAAGGGGTCTTTGTCCAACCTTAGAGAGGAATTTCGCCTTATAACAATTTGTGTCTTTCGATGAGCGTTCTGATTTACATAATTACCAGTAACTTTGAGGGATACGTCAACTCAATATGTGCTATTGCAAGGGGAAGGATCTTCATTTGACATAGATGTCGTTTTAGGGGTACATGTAATGAATCTATTGATGTGCCTTCCATCGTTTTATTATAGTCGGATTTAGTTTCAGGTCCCATGACCGTGGGTAATTCCCCTTGCTCAAGGGCTTAATGGTATAACACAAGCTTAGGTAACGGTAACTGGTACTAGGGTATTTGCAGAACCTTGTATGACGGTGTGCATGTTCTGATAATAATACTAGGTTACTAGAGGAGGAGTTACCTGGCATATTCCCCATTTGAATTACAACTCGATCCATGAGTAAAACCAAGGCGCTGGTTCATTTGATGCAGATTTAGAAACTTGTATGTCTATTTCATTGATGAAACCTATAGGGTTTCTTTTTCATAATGATTTTTTTCAAATTATTTGGATGATGGATGAGTCCCAAATCCCTCGTGATACTAAGGGTTCAGCATTTATTGTGTATTATTGGCATTGGCCCGCTCGGGAAATGAGTCACAAGTCGCAAATTTGAAAAATTGAGATTTCATGTTTTAATTGGGGATTTTATTGATTGAAATTGATGTCAATTTCAATCAAAAAATATTAAAATCAATGATATTTTGTGAGTAGGTTGTTTTATTTATTTATTTTTTTTCCTAAGATTTCAATGTGTTAAATGCAAATTATTGATCACTGAAATGGCATATCTACATTTTGATTTGTTAAAGGGATATTGGAGGTCCCTCTCACACCTCGTTGCACAAGTTTGTGGTTTTGTGACCTCAGGGTTTATCAGATAAGGTCCTCCCTTTGTTTGAAAAATGCGCCTTCAAAGTTTAATGAAAATGTGATCAAGGGTTTGACAAACACTGAAGTTACATAGATGATGGATGCATTTTCTCGGCATGGCTGGGTAATATCGGAAATTTTGAAGGAATTTTGGATGTTGTTCCACTGACAAAATTTTCTCTAAGAACAAAATAAATTGGTCAGATGAATGCAACCAAGGTCATTTGACTAGTAAAACCATTCCAGCTAACAAACCAGTTTGATGACCCGATTTCACCAAGCCCTTTAAATTGTTCAGTAGATGCCAGTGATGTAGGTATTGGCAGTTTGTTATTTTTCTAAGACAATAAACTAAACATCAGCAAAATTACTCAACCATAAAAGGAGTGTCTTGTTAGTTTGGTTTGTATTTCAAGCATTTTGAACTTGTTTTGGGGTCCAACCAGATAGTTTGTGTACTGATCCGTTAGTTTTCATTCATAAAAATAAAAAAAAAAAATAACCACAAACCGAACCAAGAGTTTGATAAAAAGATCGTTCATATGAAAGGTAAAGATAAGCGCTCTCTTGTTCAGTACATGTATTTGTAATGAGTTCAGTTTCTCCATAGTACAATCATGTGATGATTGAATTATTAATATTTAATTGAATTATAATTTATTGGTCACCGATCTATAAAGTCAATTTTTAAGACAAATTTAATAACAAGCCCATAGTCAATCTTTGTTTACATTGCGGGATATAGCTGGGGAAACAAACCAAGATTCTGCACGACAACTTTTTAAATTTCAACAAGTTAGCTGATTTAGCGAAAAGAAATACAACAACATTTATTATTGGCACCGTGCAGAAAAAGAACCATGGCATCTATTCGCAATATTCGAAATTTTGACGGTGAGAACTGGGTTAACAACATACCATTCTATGTAAACAAGTATAACGTTTGCCGGGCCCCTTTCGAGCTCCCGAAATGGGTCCTTTTGCAAAACCGATGCAATAATTCGAAAATATCGCCAGTCGTTCAACAAAATCAATGACCTGAATGTTCCTCGTTGCAATAGTACTCATGCCTATTATTTAAATTATCAAGGTTTAAAGACAGTTATGTACACTGCAGGCAAAAAAGGACCATCCAATCTCTCGAACTCATTGTTAGACACCAACTGTCCCAGGAGTGGAAGTGTTTGCTATAAGATGATCCATTACAAGCAAAGGTTACAGCCAAAGCTCTTGCAGGCCGTTCTATCAATAAAAGAACACGTACATATATACTGGGTCTTTTGAACCTTCACCGGTTTCTCAAGTATTATGTTAAGCATTTCCGCCCCTTTTACATAATAAAAACCCAAGATTTTAAATTTTTATTTTACTGATGAACATTCTGTGTTACGTGATGAAACGTTTCCTTTGACCTTTGGACACTGTACGTCCTTTCACTGTCTGCTACCCGCAATTGCACTGTCGAAGAGTTGTGCAAAAAATATCTCACTCTGGGTTCTGTCTCGAATGTCCAAACAGCCATAAATCAGAATTACGTCACAGTCACTCGGAAAAATACGAACTATTAACCTACACGCTTATACATTTTCTTAATATTCATCGGTTTTACCGGCAATTCGGATTGTCTCAATTTCATTGGAACATTGATGTTTTATTTATTTATTTATTCATTTATTTTATTATTTTTAAGGAAAACAAAAACCCACATTAAGCTTGGTAAACAGTAAACAAATGCCAACATTAATTTAAGACGTAACCCACCTTGAATTAATTTCCGTACATTTTATTGTAAACCATGCTTCTCAAGATTATTTTTTGAAACGTATTTTTGTACGTAACATGGTTCTATCCCTTTTTTCAAGTTAGAAAGAATGTTCTGATAAAAGAAAGTTTTGAAATTGTTTGACAATAGTCAAAGATATAGCGATACATCTTAACTTCGTATAACAGATTGTCCCCAGCGACTGACAGATAACGTACCGGTAAACCCTCCCTTGCAAACAGGATTAAAACATAATTCAAAACTAGATTGTTTCGGTTTCTGAAATCGTTGCTCAACACTAACGCTGAGTTCTGACAACGGAGACCTGATCTTCCACCCACCACGCAAAACAGCAACGATGGGATTTGATGCTTTTATCGATGATAGACTTCCATGAACAGCGCCCTCCTCCCTCTATCCCATTTATGAGAAGTCGGCTGTAACAAGACGGGCTTATAAAGATTGTCCCTACGCTCACAGACCGATCACTGCGCTAGATGAGAAATCGTTCTGTCCACCTTGAGAAATCGAGTTGGAAACAGACATCCAAGCTAAAAAGAAGCCTAATCCGTGGCGTCCTCATACAATCGTCTATTGGGAAATAACAAATTGCAGAATAATGGGGGAATTGAGATGATAAAACTATATGATTTCAGTCAGTGGCATGGCGCAGCAGAGGGAGGGGTCATCGAGGTTGAACACCCCATGAGCCTGTTTAATTGTTAATCATATAAATAAAACAAAAAACGTATATTGTTGTTTTAAGGGGGTTTGGGATGACCTCCTCCCGGCATGAATGCATCCCTACGAGCCTGCTGATTTTTTTCTGGGGTAAAAACTAACATAAAACAAAATATTACTGTAATGTTGTTTTGCCGCGTGTTTCAGCTCACAAACATAATTGGCACATCCCCCACCCTTAGACGTTCCAGATGCTGATTTCGGGGAAAAAAAAATACCCCCAACAACCTCTGACTCATAACGCGCCTGATTCTAGTCGAGGCTCACCACGGGGGAATCGAAACCAGACAAATTCAAAGAGTAGGGTCAGCATGGTTCATGCCAAAATCAAAGATAGGGGGGATCGTAGACAGGCACCGGGTCATTCAAATCATCGCACAATCGGCAGAACTCAACGCATAAATGAGCGTGGCATCCACAAATTTAAACCAAACGGCTCTTTCCGAGCCAAATATTTTAAGAATGAGATTCATGATCGTGTCCTCAGTTTCAAAATCTTTTGATGTCTTGCAAGGGAGTGTGAAGGACCCCGCCTTTTCAACATGTTTTCGACTCAAACAATTTCAACACGAGTGCAACCAACAACACCTTGACCTCGACATTCAATTAATATCCCACAAAATGCTCCGATCGAAAGATGAGAGCTGTCGCCCGACGCGAGGGGTCCAAGTGGATGTACTGAGCAGGCTACGCTGATGATTTAGTTATCTTTTTGGGCGTTCGAAAAAAATCTGCAGACGTCTCAGATATGTTGTGTCTATACTAAAGGAATATGGTTTAGTTTTGAGCGTGAAACAAGCGAAACCATGCTAATGAATTGCCTCACGTCACCATATCCAGACTCTGTTATCAACATTCAAATATCTGGGAACAAAGATTGACTGAACCTGCCAAAACTCAAAACAGAGCTGAGCTATCGTAAAAGCTCTTGCCTCGTGCTTTCACAAAAACAAGAAATTTTTCAAAAAACACGACGTCGACCTGAAAATTAGAACACAAATCTTCGACTCCCCCTGCAATCTCGGTTAACATACGCGTACAACATTGGGACCATACCAGGGCGGAGTTTAAATCGATTTCCGGCTACTACATCGGGTCCCCCGAAAATGACAAGCAAAAAAAAAAACCCAAGAAAAATATACCCCATAGGCCTACTTGAACATATCTTTAAATCCAAACCCCCTTTAAAAATGATCTCTCTGTGCCTTCTAGACCCAATCAAAATACATTCATTTTATCACCGTTAACTGGCAGGGTCGAAGATTTTAAGAGATACCTAAAGCACCTTAGTTATAGAGCTTTTTCCCAAATTTCCAAGAGATAAGGTCCCAAAACTGACTTTTAATTAGTATTTTCACACAAACTTACTGTTAAATACTTTAAACAGCCATTTTTTCTGAATCGTTTTTTTTTTGAAATCAGAAAACCGTAGTTAATTTTGTTTACATTGGGCATAGCTGTGGGGTGAACAAGATTCTGCGTAGGCCTACGTGTACTTTTACGTAGAATGCGTAGAATGCGTGTACTTTTTCGAGACATAGTCTTTGCTAAACTGTCAGCAGAGCTACACAGACGTACATGAAGAGTTGTTTGGCCCAGAGACATAGTCTGAGACATGTTCAACCTTATACTCAGATTATGTAATGGAAAATGCTCATCTAATGTCCTGAATTTGATTGGGGCGCTTAAGCTCACTATTTGTAATACCCAATTTAAACTTTACGACACAACGTATAGAAAAGTTTTTTCCCGATCAGTTTATGGAAAAAATTTTGAACAATTTTGTTGCACTTTAATTGTGTATGTAGTGATGCACTCGGTTTATCGAGATGCATTTGAATTTTAATTTTAAAAAGAGTGAAACTCAGTTCAAGCAGGATAATTGATTAGACTGTTTGATACCATCACCCATGTTTCACAAATTATAATTATATGGAAACTTGATATATTTACCAATGTATGTAAGTTTTATTGAATGCAAATTAAAAGTTGAAATTAAATGTGCCGAAAGGGGGAATTTGTTAATTTGTTAGATTTTATTTATTTTACATTTTATTTTACATTTTTTGCTCAGACGCAATAATTGTTTTTTCTGAACACAAAAAATTAATAAGCTTTAATAAATTTGTCGACCATAGTGTCGTCCAACAATCACAACAAATTTCGATACAAACCTTTTTTTGGTAATATATTTTAAATTGTCAAAAAATATCGTCATGTAAATTAAATTTAAACAAGTTCAAGTCAATAACTTATGAAAATAAATCGATTTTAAATTGGCTAAGGTTTCATTCAAAAAGCGAGGGGTTGTTATTAACATGTAATTAAAAACTGTTTTTTTTGATCCTAACCTTTTGCAACATTTTGATACCAAAATTTAACTTTTGTTTTTTTGACTGTTGTCATAATATGAGTTTATAATAACGCAAGAAATGTAAACAGACATGGATTCAATCAATAATTAAAAATCAGCTAGAGCAGAAATAGTATCTATGACAAGAATGCTCAATGACATCCCTTCCATGGTGAAAGTTGTCAGAATCGGTTGCCGCTTTAATTGTGCTTTACAACAGTAATTAGAGTGTATTATAATACAACATATATTACTTCATGAATTTAAATCAATAATTTGTACATGACAAAAAGAATTTTTCAGAATTGCCGCTTTGAGCTTTCACACTTAATACTGTTAACAGACGGGATTATAGATTCAGACAACTTCCACCCATGGGAAGGGATGCACCCAACAATTCATTGTTATATTTTTGTAAATATGATATTTTGCATTCCAATGTATTAATTTATTTGAATACTGATTGAATCTTTCAATGGGCTTAAAATATTCGGTAATTATAAAATCGGGGAATTGCTATTTGAAATAATGGAAACCCCCCTCTCCAAACAAAACAAATTTATCATCTTAGATGAGCAACCATTACTGAGTGAAGGTTGCAGTTTGAACACGTACCCCGCGTGGGCGAGCAACCCATGTGCGTGTGCGCAGCTTTGCTGGAAGCTTGGAAAGAAACATAGGTCAGGATTGACAATAATAACCCTTTTCATTTTTTAAGGTAAAATCAAATAGGGTATTCGGGTTTTTCTACCCTTTTTTCTAATTATTTGAAATATCTTAATAGTTTACACTGTTCCTAATGACATTACTTAAGGTGAAATGGTTAAGGGTTTGGGTTTTTAGATGTTTTTTTAATTCAAAGAGGATAAATACCCGTAGGATATAATCATTAAAATTCACATTCTGTTGGGGGGTTTAATCTCACACCCCCCCTCCACCCACCCATGACTACGCCACTTTGAAATATTGCTTTAAGAACATTTCCATTCCTGGTAATAACCAAATTGTGTTTTGTTTAATTACGAAAACTTCCAAAAAGAATAATCTATCATTCTATCAATCCCATTTTGGGGAATTTAAGCATGTCCCTTTAAGGGAAGGTCTTCTTTATTTGGTTTCATTTGAAGGAATGTAAACAGTAACATTGTACATTTATAATTCGTTTTTATACAAAAAGATTTTTTAATGTTTAATACAGTAACATTAGTAGTGAATTTTGGGGGTTATGCATAGCAATACTAGTGGTAGTGTGGCACTGTAGTAACTATGTACAATGCATTTGTGTTTCGTAATTGTACTGAATTAACGTTAGACAACACAGCAACGATTGACATTGTACAACAGATGGAGGTACTGGCAACGTTGGCATTGTCCCCCGTGGCGTAAATCCGATCGAAAATGTGGGGGCGGTGGGTATGGTGGGAGGTGATATTGAAATGTGTGTGTATAATGGACGAAACAGGGCGTCCATCGCTACTTATATAAGTGGGGACCATGAGGCAAAGTCGGATCCAGGATTTGGCCAATAGGCCCCTTTAGCTGGCCGGATCGCACACCCATTTTTGACATCATATTGGGGGAAAACAATTGCGGATCTAGAATCAATTTCTGGAAGCCAAATGCGGGATCTGGCTATTCACTAGGAATGGGGGTCGGGGGACCGCAAATTTAAAGGGCCCCATTTTTATTCTAGACTTTTGATAAATATGATTCGTTTCGGGACCTATTTGCAATTGTTGGGAAACATTGAGGGCGACGAATGATACATTTAAGCGATTCAGAAGCCAGAGACGCGTCCATTTTAGTGCTCGGCGGGAGATATGACCCGGGGTACCACGACACGCAAAAATATATTTGGGCCAAAGGAAAAAATGTCAGAAGAATTGAGGTTTGATGGAAATTGATGTATGGGACAGTGGTGAGATAGGTGGGAGGAAAATTATTTTGATGCAGGTATGGAGGTCGAAAAGGGCATCTGCTTTTCAGCTTTCTAAATAATGCAAAGCAGATTGAACGTTGTTGGCTAGTCATTTTCAACTTTTCTGCTTTTCGTCCACCCAAAAGTAGATTGAACTTTTTGGGAATATCCTTTTTCTACTTTTGATTTTCGCTTCAAGAAAGCAGATTTTTTTGTTCACCCACACTGGCGGTCAAAAGTGGACATCTGCATTTCTGGTTTCCTACAACCAAAAAGTAGATCGAACTTTTTCGACAAATCAATTTTTCTACTTTTTACTAGCCGAAAAGAGATTAGACGTTTGTCAAAAAGTGGGCCTAAAAGTGATCGGAACTTTTTGGGACAACCATTTTTTGCTTCCTGTTCAAAAGTGATCGAACATTTTATTGAATGATTTGATAATTACCCTTATCCACAAAAATAAAGACGAATCCAACCAATGCACCAAAACGTGCAGCGATAACCATCACTGAAAACATCACAGACTGAGAAAGGCTCATGGGACAGATCAAAGGAACGCGACCTGGCGCCTACGTCGGACATTATTTTGACGGTAGGATTAGTCCATTATTTTGTGGATAATGAGTATTTATCAAATCATTCAATCTGCTTTTCTTCAAGCTCAAAGCGACTTGTCCACTTTAGACCACGTTTAGAAAACGTTCGATCCGCTTTTCCGGAAGCAGGAAAGCAGAAAATGATTTGTCCAAAACGTTCGTTCTACTTTTCGTGTTAGGGAAAACCCGAAAGCAGATGTCCACTTTAGCCACTGGGGACAAAAAAGTCTAATACGCTTTTGGGGAGTAGAAATTCACTATAGCCACTTTTGACCGCCAATGTAGGTGAACATAAAAACTGCTTTTCTTGAAACCGAAAAAGGAGAAAAGAAAATGCACTAGCCAACAACGTTCAATCTGCTTTTTTATTATTTAGAAAACTGGGAAAGTAGATGTCCACTTTTCAACCCTATAATGCAGGGGAGGGATTCCAGGATGGTTATATATACGATAGAACTGCATTGGTAACCACTGAATTTGAGCAAGAAACGACGTTTTGATTAACGTTTTTAAAATTTAAACCTTTTCTCCTAACGTGGCGTTTGGAGGCCAGTAAATTAGGCGGCGATTTTCCACATGGTCGGGAATGTATGGGGTAAGGGGCATACTATGTGATAAAGCCAACTCAAAACTAAGGTCGTCTTGTGTGGTGGTAGCAGAGGACGGGCGTGGTCAGTACATTCACATTCACCGGGGAACAAAATAATGGCTTTCAAGTGCAAGGTGCGGAGAGAAAACAAAAATAAAGACACGAAAGTGGGTGAATCCTTGACGGATGATGGAGTTTACATAAGACATGGCAATGATATACAAAATAAATGTATCTAAGACGGATAGTCAATGACGAGTTGTTGAATTTGACAGGTTGGCAAACCTTGGTAATAGGCCTCCAAGAATGATACTTTCCCCTTTTGAATAATCCCAAAAAATTGCATCACAAAGGAGCAACATTATATTTTCAAAGGTCAACACCGCATCCAGAGGCCAAAAGAGGTGTGATAACTTGATTTTTCAAAACCGTTCACTTTTGGTTAAAACAAATGCATCATACTGTACACTGTACACCGATTATTACATAACATTCCAGCTCAGTTTGTCTACGTATTTACGAGGCAGGTACAAATATAAGATCATTTACACAAATCATGCAGAATAGAGTTCGCAAGGAACCTTTTATTCGCAAATTAAATTTTATTTGCGCAACAATGAAAATAGTTACGATGAGTTGAGTTATGTAGAAGGACTTTAAT
>JAQQFT010000289.1:0-31980 GCA_029582265.1 Zoroaster sp. YZ-2022 | reverse complement strand
TTCGATTAAGAGTTTCAGAAAAACACATTTCTACATTTTCATTAATTACGGTTCTCATACCCACGCTCCCATCTTAGATTTTTAGAAGATACAGATGAAATCAAAACTGTTCTCCAGAGTTATTCAAGTTGTATATAGTATAGGCCTAACCGAATTTAAAAATAATAAATAAATAAATAGCTAAGGAAAGCACAGTTTTGGTGGTTTTTAAAAACCACATTTACAAAAACTGAAACCCCTGTATGTATGCCACTGTCCCTTATAAACATATGTACATGTATGACTTTATTTTTGAGTTTTCAGTGCATTTAGAACGTGTTGTCGTGAGTTGTCCTGAGTTGTCGGTTTTGTAGGACCGCGAGGCTACCAACAGTTAGGCCTAATATTACTAGTAACGTTAATACTTTATAGTAGTACTACATTAGTTAAATGATATTGTTTGCATTATAAATTAAGGGCCTACATCATACATGCAGAGTTTGTGCACAAGTGAAGTAGTATACTATTTTGCTTCCTAGCTGTGGTGACTGCAGCCCTAGTACCTGACTTTTACAACTTCTGTCATTAACGGACGGTAGTAGCGCTGCGGTGAATGCCTATGGTAGTCCTGTATTGACAAGTGTCGATATCGAGCAGGCAATGTTCTGTACCCCAAAAAGGTGTCCCAAACATGAGAAATGCTCTTCAAACTCACCTCCAAGTAGGGTTTTCAGTTTGTACGGTTTGACCAAGCCCTCCACACACACATATTACTTTTACCTGTCGAAATCTTACATGTACAGCTCATTGGAAAGCTTATAGTCTCAGCTATCCAACAATGTACATTAAATAGCAATCGGAAGTATGTGCGAAGGCTAGGGTTTTTATGAATGAACCACCTCATCCCGCCCAGCCTTCGCTGGCAGCCCGAGATCGGGCGATTCGCCCAGAAATATGCCGCTGGCCTGCTGAGGGCATCCACTTCAGAGCTGTCTCGCACCCGAGTACATTGTGATTGACATGAAAACGGGTTTCCATATTAAGTCAAAGGGCCTTTACATACCCATGCTTGCTCGATCTCCACAGCTACCTACAACCGGTTATGAAGAGATAAAAAATTAAACAATCGCCTTTTCGAGGTGACATTTTTAAGTTGAAAGGTAAGAGCAATGTTCGAATGAATTTTACACCTCTTTTCTATCATATGTGAAAGTTTTGAGTCAGTAATTGTGTTTAGTTTTGAGCGGAGAGTGTATTTTTACACCCTTTCAAAAGCTCTTATGAGGGAACGAGCACGAACGCTTGCGTGTGTATCACGGTGTGTAGGCTGATTCAACGGTTTTATTGCCATTACGGATGTACACAGTGTATGGACAGTCGGGTTTCATCGAATGCTGTATACTTGATTAAATAAAACAGGATTCCTCAAAACTACTCGTCCGATTTTCTTGATTTAAAACCATTGTATTTTCATCAAGACCTTACATGTAATTTGATATAAATATTGAGCATATTGGTTTAGGAATAATTTTTCACCTGAAAACTCACTGAAGATTTTATGTTACAGATGTTCTTTTCGAGTCTATGTAATTAGATTTTATGGAGTTTGAAAGCTTGGGAAAATGCAAGATTGAACCAGAACATGGAATGTTGATTGCGACGCTCTCATTTGCGCCGATAAATGACTTTCTTCGTAAACGAAATAGAAGTTACCCAGCGATTTTTAGCATACCAAATATATGTGGTTGGTACGCTAAAAATCGCTAGGTGGCGCTATACTGCCTGTTTTTTGTTTTTTACCGGTAGCAGGAGGGTAATTGTGTATGCGCGCAATGCATTGTTGGGAAAACGTCACAAGTCCTGCAGTTTCCATGTTTACTATTACTACTACTAGTAGTAGTACTACTACTACTACTAGTTCAATCTTGCATTTTTCCAAACTTAAAATGTCCATAAAATCTCGCCAATGCAAGTTGCATGGTTTTAAACTTCAGAAGAGGCATCTGTAGGTGGCATAGAATCTTGGAGGTGAGTTTGATGAGCATTTCTCATGTAGGCTACAGTATGGGACACCTTTTTGGGGTACAGAACATTGCCTGCCCGTCCGTTAACCCTCCTATGTACAGTGCAGTTTGCCATAGAATTGTCAGACCTTCAAAACCCTTTCAAGTTTGCTGTACTGAAGGGTTTTGAAAGGTGAGAAAACTGTCTGACAAAAGGGACCTATGAAAGGTTTCGAAAGGTGTAGGCCTAACAACTCTCTGAACAAACTGGTGTTGAAATGTTTCAATACCTTTCAAAGACAAAGGGTATTGAAAGGTGTGGTTGTTCAGTAGCAACAAATTCTGGAGGGTTTTAAAGGGTTCATAATTATTGATAGCCATTTTGGCCAGTAAGCAGATTTTGAAAGGTTTTGAAAGGTCAAACCATAGGAGGGTTAATGACAGAAGTTGTAAAAGTCAGGTAGTCAGTAGGGCTGCGGTCACCATAGCCCCATAAATGTGGCACGGACACGCCCCCCCCCCGCGTATCCTTAGCCACAGGTTGGTCTTATTCCGCTAACGGTAGTAACTAGTATTAATTCGAAATTCCAGGCGCTGAAATTGACGATATTTGCGACTATTTTGACAGTCTAGATACGTTCCTTACATGTTTAACTATCTAGGCGCCCAAAAAAATGGTGATTTTACTTACATTTTATATTTCCTGACATATAGGCCCGAAAAATTACAAGACGATCGTCATTGTGCAAGTTTCAACGAGGACGGCCATATAATAGTGTTGAACGGGAAAACAACCAGTGCGCAACAATTTTACAACGGCTGTTTTATGTGCACATACTTGCTGTATTTTAGCGCGCAGAGATATGACCACGTGATGTCGCAGATATAAACTTTCAAGAAACTAACATTGAGCAGTTTCATCAAATTAACCGTACTGCATGGTAAGTTCATCCCCTTTTAACTATCATATACATGTACCACGTTATTTAACTGTACTTACATTGTACATAAAACAAGAGAGAATGTTCATTAAAATAAAATGATAATGTAATAAATAGTCTATTATTAATTACAATAGTTTAATACTAATTTTAAATAGTAATTTTAAACAACATACAAATTTTCACTAATAATTTTAATATATGAAATATTATAGTGTTACGTTACTATTACTATTATTAATAATAACAATATTAATGGTTCCACCATTTTTGTAAATCTATAAAAAAAAAAATTTGAAATTTAAAAAAACAGAATGATTGTTTTATCTGACAAAATATCTGTGAATATAGTCTATGTAATATCTATGTAATATAGTACAGGTAATATTTTTACAATTTTTCATGTTTATCTGTTTTGTGAGAATATAAAGGCGGTAACTTCCAGTACAAAGGTGGTTTATTTTCTAATAAGAGTCTTCCCCTGGTTATTTCACTGTCTTAAATTAAGATGTAGACCCCTGTTTGTTTATTTAAGCAAAGCTAGCATGTGTACTTTAAAGATTGCACCTTCATGAGCACTCGGACCAGACAAATTGCAAAGATGGTTCAAGCTAATGGTTTGGGTCTATGCTATTTGGGGTCGTGAATTTCTCAATAAAACCCATGGGTACAGGGAACGGTCCCAATTATTAACATTTGGCCATCCATCATTATCAATAATACTGATAATATTATTACTATTACTATTATCATTTTGTTAAACAACAATATGCAATCTAGTACGGTATCAGCGATATCCTCAAACATGAAACACTTCATTTGATTCGATCGGTCCATTACTGCCTGTCACTGAACGGTATTTTTAACATTTTGTAGTGCTGAATTATATTGTGGATTTTTGTTACTTTTGTTTCTTTTCACCATTAACAAAGAACCCCCCCCCCCCACACACACACAAACAAAATAAAATTAAATTAATAAGGTGTGTATATATATATATATATATATATAATATATATTATATTATATATATAAATTAAATCGGGAGGGTGGCCTTAGCTTTCGATCCAATCATTTATGCTTACTTATTATAGGAAAAAGTAAATAATTGAATGCAGGAACTGACATGTTTTTTATTATTTATTTTTATTATATATATTTGATTTTTTAAAGTAGTTATATCACATGTTTAGCACAAAAAATGCTCTGACTACCGACAACACGTGCAACCCTGAAACGGAATACTGCGCGCTAAAATACAGCGAAGTATGTGCACATAAAACAGCCGTCGTAAAATTGTTGCGCGCGCAAGTTGTTTTCCCGTTCACACTCTTCATACATTCAAGATGGCCGTCCTCGTTGAAACCTGCACAATGACGATCGTCTTGTAATTTTTTCGGGCCTATGTCAGGAAATATAAAATGTAAGTAAAATCACCATTTTTTTGGGCGCCTAGATAGTTAAACATGTAAGGAACGTATCTAGACTGTCAAAATAGTCGCAAATATCGTCAATTTCAGCGCCTGGAATTTCGAATTACTACCGTTAGCGGAATGAGACCAACCTGTGGCTAAGGATACGCGGGGGGGGGGCGTGTCCGTGCCACATTTATGGGGCAACGGTCACCACAGCTATTTGCTTCCCTGAAATGATGGGATCAGATCTATGATATAAACTGATGTTACTTACAAATTACAAATTGAAGCCTATAATTGAGTACAGTAAGTCGTTTGCAGGACAGCACCAGCTTTTTGATGAAGGAGTCTTGAATAAACGTTATGCTCTGATCGATCTGGTGAAACAGATGGTGCACCAACACCGCGCCGACGACTCGACTAGACTAGATCTAGCTACCAGACTGAAGCTAGCCGCGAATTGGGCCAGAAAAAGCCATCCGCGAGTTTGCAGCCGCGAACTCGCGGTTGAATTCCCAACCGCGAATTCGCGCCAATTCCCGCGGCCAGCTTCGTCTGGTATCTAGCTAGTGCATGCGCGCTGACATGTACGCTGGTACCACACTCCACACCACTGATACTGTGATAGAGATCAGTGGCTGGTACCCTATCGAAGTAATTATTGTTGACACTTGAGGGCGGTAATTTATTTAATTTTGCCCTACACCGACGTGTGTATAGCACTGTATGCCCAGTGCTTTCCGAGTTTCTGTGAAAAACTACACAGGTGACTGGGGTGAGACTCGAACCCACAACCTCCCTGCTTTCTAGTGCAGATGTCTTATAAATAACCCCTCGACCACCGAGCTTGCCCTATGACGATTGACCGGATAGAATCCTATATAGCAGCGGGTTCCGCGATATATATAGATTGGTGAAATTCTTGCGTCGGGAGATAAACAATTGATTTAATTTTGCCTCACACCGACGTGTGTGTGTATAGCACCGTATGCTCAGTGCTTTCTGAGTGTCTGAGGGGCGGTAATGTTTTCCAGGACGAATGCACACACTGAATATGTATAATAATAATAATAAGATTTTAGCGCGCACATATCCACCCTGCTGGGCGCTCAAGCGGAAACAAAGAAAAACATGAATACACAAACAATATACAATGATAGCATAGGGAAAAAATTTTGGTACCGAGATACATGTACCTACAATGCCATTTACAAATATACCTCATCTTTGAAGAGTTGTGACATAAGATGAGTTTTAAGCATCGACTTAAATCTGGTTATACTATGACAAGATTTGAGTTTAGTTGGAAGATGATTCCAGAGTCTCGGAGCTAGCTGCGACAGAAAACGACCTATCACCCCAGTTCCGTTTTGAAGTTGGTTCCTTTAGGAGTGACATGTTGCTGGAGCGCAAATTCCGTGATGGAGTGTAAACTTAAATTGGAGCAATGTTATTAAAAGATTTGTGAACAATTAGCATAAGTTTAAAACAATTCTCTGTGAAACAGGAAGCCAGTGCAGTTCTTTTCAAGATTGGCGTAATTAATATGGCATGACTTTCTGGACAAAGTCACAACACGAGCTGCTGTGTTTTGTATGTGCTGAAGACGAGATATTTGATTCTGCGGGAGACCGTAAAGGAGAGCATTCCCGTTATCGAGCCGTGATGTGACAAACGCATGTATAATTTGTTCAGCAGCACTTTTATTCAAGTATTTCCTAATTCGGCTTATATTTCTGATATGAAATGATGATATGCGAAGAATGTTGGAGATATTATGTGGTTTTAAAGTCATTGTCGAGTCAAATATAACACCCAAATTACGTGCATGTAATGAGGGGGTTATCTGCGAGTCACCAATTGTAATAAATGGAAGAGAAACTTTAGACAATTGCTGACGTGATCCAAATAGAACAAATTCTGTTTTTTCATCGTTCAATTTCAGGAAGTTTTGTCTCATCCAACTTCGAATCTCTTGAATACATTTCTCCAGTGTTTTAATGCAGGAATCGGCAGGTTCTTGAGAAGATTTAAAAGTAATGTAAAAGCTGCGTGTCATCAGCGTAAACATGGTAAGAAGCTACATGTAGCCCCCAGAGGCTACACTCTAGCCCCAGAGGCTACATGCTAGCCCCCCACAGTTTTTTTTTCGTCGGCCCTTTTCCGATCTAACCCTCCTGGAAGACGAGACAAAAGGAAATTAATTAATGTTAATTAACTTTTTTAATTGATAATTGGCAGGCCGCTTTTTAGCCTTTTTGATTAGGGACACCCTAACTGTAGCAGCTTTCTTCTAGCTTTTTACTAGCTTTTCGAGGCTATATAGCCGCTATGTAGCTTTATCAGCTTTTTGGCTACATGTAGCTTCTGGTGGGCTACATGTAGCTTTTGGGGGGCTACATGTAGCTTTTCGAGGCGAGGGCTACATGTAGCTTTTCGAGGCTATATAGCCGCTCGCTATGTAGCTTTTTACTAGCTTTTTTGGCTACATGTAGCTTCTGGGGGGCTACATGTAGCTTTTGGAGGGCTACATGTAGCTTTTGGGGGGCTACATGTAGCTTTTCGAGGCGAGGGCTACATGTAGCTTTTCGAGGCTATATAGCCGCTCGCTATGTAGCTTTTTACTAGCTTTTTTGGCTACATGTAGCTTCTGGGGGGCTACATGTAGCTTTTGGAGGGCTACATGTAGCTTTTCGATGCTATATAGCCGCTCGCTATGTAGCTTTTTACTAGCTTTTTTTGCTACATGTAGCTTCTGGGGGGCTACATGTAGCTTTTGGGGGGCTACATGTAGCTTTTCGAGGCTATATAGCCGCTCGCTATGTAGCTTTTTACTAGCTTTTTGCTCAAAAAGTGTAGCTTTTTGTCGAAAAGTGTAGCTTTTTGGCTCCCAAAAAGCTAGGTTTTAAAACACTCTGTTTTTTTCACTCTAGCCCCCCACAAGCTACACTGTAGCTAATGGCGATACTGGGGGGTTCAGAGGTTTTTTTTCGTCGGCCCTTTTCCGATCTAGCCCTCCTGGAAGACGAGACAAAAGGAAATTAATTAATGTTAATTAACATTTTAATTGATAAAATTAGCAGGCCGCTTTTTCTAGCCTTTTGGATTAGGGACACCCTAACTGTATTTCTCTTCTAGCTTTTTTACTAGCTTTTCGAGGCTATATAGCCGCTATGTAGCTTTACTTGTTTTTTTGGCTACATGTAGCTTCTGGTGGCTACATGAAGTTCTGGGGCTACATGTAGCTTTTTGGGGGCTACATGTAGCTTTTCGAGGCTATACAGTGCGTATCAAAAAAAAGGTAATCCGAATTCAGGGGGTTAATATGCCAAGGTTATTTAGTTTGACAATTTACATGTAGTGTACCAAAGAAGAGGAACTCCTCAGCTTTCCATTGATACCTTTATTGACCCATTGCTGTCACACATGACCGAGTACATTGTTATTGAAAATGACAAATTCAAATCGCATTTTTGCAAGTTTGGTAATCAGTTCAAGGCAGTCTGAAATGGACGCATCACTTGACTGCCTAGATGATTATGTAAGATTTTAAGCTGGTGCGGTAATCGTCGAATTTATAGACATAACTGAAACCGAGATTGATTCTCCCATAGATTTACAATCTAGTATTCAACGATATCAAGATGTTTTACTATACGCTCGCAGTCAATTAAACTTTGTCTCGGAGAAAATGTATACATGATGCCCAGCGATATGAATTTACGAATAGGCACGTACTCAAACTACAACAATAATATTTTGATAGCGACGAGCGATTTAGCGTTGGGTTCAAATTTAGATACAAATTCAAAGGTCGTAGGTTGCTCCTGTTTTACAACTACTAAATGAAAGCGACGCGAAGAGCGAAACGCAAACGCATGCGCAAGATGATGAAAACATTAGACGTTACAATAGCGCATCCACAAGACGCTCAAAGCGAAACTCGAGACTCTTTTAAACGATAACCACCGAGAAGAAAAAAATGCTTTTAATACTCGGTTTTGCAATTTTAACCGGACTAGGTATTATGATTTACGAATTGTTATTTTAGCGCGTAAGTTAAAATTAAAACACCGACCGCGGTCAAGGTTAACCATAAATGTTGCGCTGAGTACGCGACCACACCGCTAACCGTTTTAAATAACCAGTTTATAATCGATCCGATAATGTTTGGTAAAGCGACTAAAGCTTTTGCTCCTAGTTTAGCTAATACGTTCGCAAAGTTTTTTAATGTTTTTTGTATCCACCCACCTATATCTGACGGTGCGGGAGTTGGTTCTGGTGGTATAGGAGTTGGTTCTGGGAGAATAGGAGTTGGTTCTGGGAGAATAGGTGCGTGTGTGGGTTCTGGGAGAATAGGAGTAGGTTTGGGTGTGGGTGTAGGTGGTGCGGGTTTAGGTATAGGTGTTGGTAAAACTGAATTCGCGACTTCACCTATCGATTTGGCGATAAAAGCGATGGTTATACCAATTGCTGTCAATACAGTAACGATCGTTATACCTTGTTTTTAAACAAGCCTATAATTTTTTCACCCAACGTGCGCTTTCTTTCTATTTATCGCAACTAACGATTCTTCATTTTTAAATAAAAGGTTAGATATTTCTCTTTTTAAATCTTCCATAACTTCTTCGATAACCGTTGTTTCATCTTTTAGGTTTGCTCTTTCTTTACGTAGTGAATCCATCGCATCTTCATCTCCTATCTCATTTTCGTTGATTCTTTGTTCAAAATCAGCTATTTTTTCTTTATTTTCTCTATATCTAAGCAATAATTCTAATACCGCGCCTCGTTTCGTTTCCATAAGTTTACTAATGCTCTGCAAAGTTCTTTTTATCGTAACTATCTTTAAAATCCGAGTTTTCTGAAAGAACTCTTATTGTATTTTCGTTAGCTTTTATAGTTTCGCTAAGCATTCGCGTTAACTCGTTAGGTTCTGACGTTGTTGGCGCTCCTTCTTCGCGATAAACCGTTTCATCAACAACAGCGGTAGGCCCTAACGGTATAGGTTGCCTTTGCGCTTCTTCTACCACATCGAAATTATCGTTTATCGCTTTTTGTTCGCGCGGTGGTAATGGTTTTCGTTTATAATCGGTTATACCTAAATCTAATCTTGCAAAATCGATGCCATATTTATTAACGAGAGTAGATAACTTTTTAAATTTGCTTTTTTCTTTTAAATTACTTAAAACTAATTCTTTTATACCTTTTTGAAAAACTAATAAATTTTCTTTATTTATTTTAAATTTAGAGTAGTCTTTCACAACTGGTTCGTACCCTACGCTCGCGTAAAAATCATCAGCGTACATTTTAGTTAGCTTTTTTATTTTCTTTGTAGTACCGCTATCTTTTATTTCTTTATCTCTTTCTTTTTCTATTTCTCGCCGCGTTGCTCTTTTTTCTTCTCTTTCGAGGTTTCTTTCTTTTGCTTTTTCTTCTTCGTTATTGAACCAAGTTGTTGTAGGGCTTGTTGGTTTATCATCTTCGTCATCGGTAAACGTATCAGCTATTTCATCATCTTTAATATCTTCCATCGGTATATAACCTCCTTCCGCCATTTTACAATTACTTTTTATCTTTTTTATAGTTTTCGTCGCGCGTAAGTTAAAATTAAAACACCGACCGCGGTCAAGGTTAACCATAAATGTTGCGCCGCGTACGCGACCACACCGCTGACCGTTTTAAATAACCAGTTTATAATCGATCCGATAATGTTTGGTAAAGCGACTAAAGCTTTCGCTCCTAGTTTAGCTAATACGTTCGCAAAGTTTTTAAATGTTTTTTGTACCCACCCACCTCTATCTGGCGGCGCGGGAGTTGGTTCTGGTGGTATAGGAGTAGGTTCTGGTGGTATAGGTGTGGGTGTGGGTGTAGGTGGTGCGGGTTTAGGTATAGGAGTGGGTAAAACTGAATTCGCGACTTCACCTATCGATTTAGCGATAAAAGCGATGGTCATACCAATTGCTGTCAATACAGTAACGATCGTTATACCTTGTTCTCTATAAAGTTTTAATTTTATCACCTAACGTAACGTCTCTTTTCTAACATTTTTGAAACGTTTCTTTAATTCTATTGATTTGGCTACGAAAGAACGTAATCCTGCGCATCAATTTGTTTAATCAAAACTTGTTTGTCTTCTTTTAGTTTTGTAATTTTAGTTGATCTTTTTCATCAACCTCAAACCCTCTTTCTTTCAGCATCGCTAATTAATTCTTGAGTGTCAGATATTTTTTGGTCGACTACTTTTAATTTAGTTAAAAGATATAATTGTTCTCCCTCGATTTGAGTATGAGGGTATGTCTGACCACATTTTGTGGCGGAGCAGTGTGCAGTTGTGCAGTGTTGGATCGATAGGCACACAGTGCACTGCACACAACCTGCACACTGCTCCGCCACAAAATGTGGTCAGGATACGCCACACAAATTTGGGCTAAGGGCGCGGGCGCGCGCGCGTGACTCCCTCCACACAAAAATACACAAAAAGGGAGGACCTCCTCAATTCCCTCCTCAACACAAAACTGCACAGGGGTCAAGATGCTGTATACGTGATTGAATTTTTTTTATGACGTCATGCAAGTGGTTCTTAAAATAGAAATCCACCACATAAGATGCTGCATACATATTGGCATACATGTCTGGGCGCGCGCGTGACTCCCTCCACACAAAACTGCACACAAAATACTTACTCCCTCCTCACAAAATACGGGTTGAGACACGTCTGGGCGCGCGCGTGACTCCCTCCACACAAAAATACACAAAAAGGGAGGACCTCCTCAATTCCCTCCTCAATGAGACACGTCTGGGCGCGCGCAAAATCAGTTTGTGTGGTGGAGAATACATAATACATATATATACATATACATATATATATACATATATATATATCCTCACTCAATGCAAGATTCCCTGTTTTGTGTGTGGTGGAGGGAGAAGTGCAAGCGCAGCATGCATATTGATATTCGTCTGTCTTGGTCGTTTCTCATCAAATTGGAAATGTGCCAAATTGGAGCGTATAAGACATGTAGTGTCTTAAAAATAGAATGGACACATATGAGCCGATGTTATTGCTTAGATTTAAAATGAAGCTATATTCAAGTATGATTTGTTAAATATAATTTTAACACCAACAACAATCTTTGACATCAATATATTTACAGATGGTTTTTATATTGGTTTTAAAACTCATTGACTCATTGAGTCTACTCCATTGAGTCTTTACTTATTCGAATCTTTACTCATTGAGTCATTGAGTTCACTCAATGACTCAATGAGTCTCAATGGTTGAGTTCTCATTGAATCTTTACTCATTGAGTCATTGAGTTCACTCAATGACTCATTGAGTCTACTCATTGAGTCTTTACTCATTGAATCTTTTACTCATTGAGTCATTGAGTCTACTCAATGACTCAATGAGTCTACTCATCTTTACTCATTGAGTCATTGAGTCTACTCATTGACTCATTGAGTCTACTCATTGAGTCTTTACTCATTGAATCTTTACTCATTGAGTCATTGAGTCTACTCAATGACTCAATGAGTCTACTCATTGAGTCTTTACTCATTGAATCTTTACTCATTTTGATGGAAACCAAAAAAGTAATAAATACAATGCTTACCCCTTGTGATTTTGATGGAAACCAAAAAAAAAATATAAATACAATGCTTACCCCTTGTGATTTTGAGAAAAAATTAAAATATATAAATGTGGATACGGTTGTCTCAATGCTACATATTTGCTTCTTAAATATATGGTTTGGATAATTTTGAAATCGAACATCCTGATTCAACGCAAAATCTCTAATACACTGTAATAAAAAACAATACGAGGAAACTTTTCTTGTTTTCATGACCTCAGCTCTTGGCTGCTTTATTCAACTTCTCAATGTTGGAACATTTATCAAAAGTTACAATGTACATGTATTACTCCATCAATTCGGTTAGTTTAATGAAATTAAAGGTAATGTTGAAAAATATTGACAATTTATTTTACAATTAATTATGTCTGTATTTTCTTTTTGACAGAAACTGTATGTTTTACCAAAACAACAATAATAATAATAATACAAAATAATAAATAAAAACAACTGGTTAGGCCTTGCAAGTACAAAGTTACTGAAATTATGCACATTATGTGAAATACAAGTACACTTGTTTTCATTTGCCAGATCAGCACTTAATGATAATTGTTCCAAAAGGAAAATAATAACTAGTATGAAATAAATAAAGTTGCATCGCCCGATTTTCGCAAAACATAATAATAATAATAATAATAATAATAATAATAATAATAATAATAATAATAATAATAATAATAATAATAATAATAATAATAATAATAATAATAATAATAATAATAATAATAACAATTTGATAAACTGAAAACATTAAGTATTATTATTATTATTATTATTTTTAAATTTTATTACGGTAGTCTTTCTGAAACATCTGGTCTTTCATCATCAATCTTCCTCGTTCTCTTCATCCTCATTTTAGTTGAAGTAGTCCGTCAAATTTGGTATGGAGTTTAGGCATTACTCTGTTCAGAGCTTTGTTTACCCCATGCCTTTATTTACTTTTTCTTCGAGATCTTCCGCAATATCCTGATGAGTGTCATTATCTTTCAGATGTAGGTAACTTGACAAAAATCCTTGTATTTGTTGAAAAGATTCGCTTGACTACCCAAAGGGTTTTCCTATTGGCTTTTTCTTTGGCTTGATCTTCACTCATACCCCCGTTGACGTACTTTTCATATTTTTCACACCACATCTCTTCTGTTGCCTCTCTTTAGCCTCTTCCAACCAGTCTCGAAAAGTGGCATTGTCTTCCAATTCAGAACTAGACTCATCGTCTTCCGATGAGTCGTCATATTCAACCTCCGTATCGGATTCTGAATCATCTTCCACCTCGGTATCGGATTCTGAATCATCTTCCACCTCGGTATCGGATTCTGAATCATCTTCCACCTCCGTATCGGATTCTGGAATCATCTTCCCCGAAATCTTCGTCTTCATCCTGGGTAGAATTCTGTTTCACAAGTTTCTATTTCCGAATCTTCAAATCTATGCTTTTTAAAATTGGGTTCAGAATTATCGACGTCAGAATTGTCAGCTTGGATAGCTTTAATTTCAGAATCATCGTCAACTTCATTCATTTTAGATTTCTCTTCATTATGTACATGTTCTGCATGCCTCCGTAGGTTATACATCCGTTCAAAGCTTTTGCCGCACTGGTGGCAAGCATGGGTTTGACAGCAGAAACAACATTCATGTTGAATCTCTGATGCTTAATCTCCGATTGACAAGAAACGGAAGAAATAGTTTATATATAGGCCTATAAATGAGTAAAGACTCAATGAGTAATCTTTACTCATTGAGTCATTGAGACTCAATGACTCAATGAGTAAAGATTCAATGAGTAAAGACTCAATGAGTAGATCATTGAGTCATTGAGTCGACTCAATGACTCAATGAGTAAAGATTCAATGAGTAAAGACTCAACGAGTAGAACTCAATGAGTCAATGAGTAGACTCAATGACTCAATGAGTACAGATGAGTAGAGACTCATTGAGTCATTGAGTAGACTCAATGACTCAATGAGTAAAGATTCAATGAAAAGACTCACGAGTAGACTCAATGAGTCAATGAGTAGACTCAATGACTCAATGAGTAAAGATGAGTAGACTTCATTGAGTCATTGAGTAGACTCAATGACTCAATGAGTAAAGATTCAATGAGTAAAGACTCAATGAGTAGATTTCAATGAGTCATTGAGTAGACTCATGACTCAATGAGTAAAGATTCAATGAGTAAAGACTCATCGAGTAGATTCCATTGAGTCATTGAGTAGACTCAATGACTCAATGAGTAAAGATTCAATGAGTAAAGACTCAATGAGTAAGACTCAATGAGTCAATGAGTTTTAAAACCAATATAAAAAACCATCTGTAAATATATTGATGTCAAAGATTGTTGTTGGTGTTAAAATTATATTTAACAAATCATACTTGAATAGCTTCATTTTAAATCTAAGCACAACATCGGCTCATATGTGTCCATTCTATTTTAAGACACTACATGTCTCTTTATACGCTCCAATTCTGGCACATTTCCAATTTGATGAGAAACGACCAAGACAGACGAATATCAATATGCATGCTGCGCTTGCGCACTACTCCTCCACCACACAAAACGCGCGCCAGGGAATCTTGCATTGAGGAGGATATATATATGTATATATATATGTATATGTATATATATGTATTATGTATTCTCCACCACACAAACTGATTTTGCGCGCGCCCAGACGTGTCTCATTGAGGAGGGAATTGAGGAGGTCCTCCCTTTTTGTGTATTTTTGTGTGGAGGGAGTCACGCGCGCGCCCAGACGTGTCTCAACCCGTATTTTGTGAGGAGGGAGTAAGTATTTTGTGTGCAGTTTTGTGTGGAGGGAGTCACGCGCGCGCCCAGACATGTATGCCAATATGTATGCAGCATCTTATGGTGGATTTCTATTTTAAGAACCACTTGCATGACGTCATAAAAAATTCAATCACGTATACAGCATCTTGACCCTGTGTGCAGTTTTGTGTTGAGGAGGGAAATTGAGGAGGTCCTCCTTTTGTGTATTTTTGTGTGGAGGAGTCACGCGCGCGCGCGCCCGCGCCTCAGCCCTCCAAATTTCAGTGTGGCGTATCCTGACCACATTTTGTGGCGGAGCAGTGTGCAGTTGTGTAGTGTTGGATCGATAGCACACTGCACTATCGATCCAACACTGAAAATGTGTGCTATCGATCCAACACTGAACACAACTGCACACTGATCCTCCACAAAATGTGGTCAGGATATTACACATACTACTGATTTGTAGTCATGATTTTATCAAGCGCTTCTATTTCTCGAATATTTAATTTTGTTTGATCTACCGAAAGAGTCGTTACCGCTATTTCGATGGCTTCTTGTACTTGTTTTTATTTTTCTACGCGTTGCATCGGTACAGATGGTAACCTTCCACCGCTACCCGTTTGCTCTTCTATTGGTTCGTTTGATTTTTCTATAACATTTTTTATCACTTCATCAAATTGATATAGATCTTTATTGGTTAATCCCTTTTTACTTTTTAAAGTAGATTCCGCGTAAAATCCGCCGCCGGGTTTATTTAATAGTATATTTTTATTACCTTTTTTAAAATAGAGTATATTTTGTCCTTTTTCATTTGTTCCATAATAGAAATCATTATGCTATTGTACTTGGTTTACCTTTTTTACGCGAATCGTAAAAACAATCTACTACAGATCTAGCAAATATAGTTTTTTGAGAATAAGCTGGTATACTAAAAGACATTTCATCAACTCGCTCTCCTTCATTATCTTCGTCAGCGGTAAACGTATCATCTATTTCATCATCTTTAAGAGTAATTACTCACAGGTTACTCACAGGTCGTTAGTAATTACCCATAGGTTAAGAGTAATACTCATAGGAATCATAGGTTAAGAGCAATTACCCATAGGTTGCCCATAGGTTAAGAGCAATTACTCATAGGAATCATAGGTTAAGAGTAATTACTCACAGGTTACTCACAGGTCGTTAGTAATTACCCATACTCATAAGACTCATAGGTTGCTCAGCAATTACCCCTAGGTTGCCCATAGGTTGCTCAGCAATTACCCCTAGGTTACTTACAGGTTGTCTCGTATTTTAATAAATATTATAAAATCTATTTATAAATATGAATGCTGAACGAGTAAAAGTTATATTTACGAATATATCTGCTGAACGAGTAAATGATTTTATATATAATCTTAACCAACTTCTCAATACTGAAAAAGAAAGAAAAAAACTAGTACAAGTTTTAAACGAGAATACTGAAAAAGTAAAAGGTTTATTTAATAGTATAGATGATGAACTAGTAAAAGATCTAATGTTTAATCTTAACGAGCTTTTAAACGTCGATGGGTTATCTAAAATTAATTATTGGTTTCTATATTTTTTTATAAATTTAACCGATTATTCTATAAATACGTATAATAAATGGAAGAAGTACATAAACTATTAAACGAAAATCCACGGGCGACACTCGCGGACGACGCTAGCGATACTAACGATAATACGTCGTTGAAACAAAAACTACGTCTTTTATCGGTTGTAGTGGGAGGAGATTGAAGCTTTGTCTACTGAAGAGCGAGACGCGCTACACACGCAATACGAAACTAAATTAGGTCGCGATATTACTCAGTCTTTAGGTAGCGCCATTCTAACGCTATACGCTAAACTATTAGGATTTAGTTTAAATCGTATAGATTTGTACGGTCATCGATTTGAAATTGACGATGAAGGTAAGTTAATTTCAGATTTAGAAAAAGATCCGTTCATTTCTAGCATGCTTAGTGCTGTAGCGTGTGAAATATACTACAAGTACGGTATGTTGATCGCTCCACTCAGCGCTTCGCTAATTACAGCAAAACATTTAAAAAGAAAAGAAGAATCTTGTATAGATAATGAAAGCGATGGAAACCAACGAGACAGAGAATGCGCAACCGATGACTGCAACGCAAGTTGTAGAAAAGAAACCAGCTGCAACGCCAAAGACTGTAACGAAAACAGCGACTAAACCAAGAAACCCAAACAGAGTCGCGGCTGGAAAAAGACTCGCCGAAATTAATAGAAAGAAAAAACTGCAACTCGCTAAACCCGCAAAAAGCGTCAAAACGTCTAGCGATGCGTCGAGTTATGAAGTAAACAACTCGTTGAGCAATAAAACGAGCTATTTTGTCTATATAGTTATTAGTTTAGCTATTGGGGGTATCGCTTATTTATTGTTTAGACAGAGTGAAGAAGAACCAACATTTAAAAACGAACCGATTAAACCCGCAATCGTTAGAGAACCACCGGCAACGAGTTCTCCCGTTGTTTTTGAAATGGAATAAAAGTTTTTTTTAAATATTATATTTAACGACTATAAAATATGTCTTCAATGCCAATAATAGATACGAAAACAATCGCCGATTCTGTTTATAAAAGCGTCGTTTTGGAGTTTTATAGTTTTATACAGCATGCTCGGTAAAAAAGTATTAAGCGTAGAACCAGCCAACTTGGGAAAGTTTAGTATAAAAGACGGGTTAAAACTCACCGTGACGGTCGCATTAGCCGGTGGAACTCAAATGGCGTTAGTTAAACAAGGAATTTTACCAGATTCACTCATGCCCACGCCCACGCCCACGCCTAATAATCCTAACGAATAAAAATATATGTTGTACAATATTAAAATGAATGAGAGAAAGCTATCTAACGCTTATTATAGTCCGAAAGGATACTACAAAGGTCTCGATGCGATTAATAAATTAGCTAAATCTACAAAAGTAAATGTAAAATTAGTTCGACGATGGATAAAAAGCGCTGTGGCAAATTTATTTACCCTATCCTAAATACATTCCAAGACCAACCAGTAGTAACAGTACGTTAGAAAAACCGAATGAGGTTCATCAAGCAGATTTATTGTTTCTTCCACACGATATTATAAATAAAAAGACATACAAGTACGCGTTAACCGTCGTAGATGAAGCCAGTAGGTATAAAGAAGCAGAACCGTTAACCGATAAAACCGCCGTTCAAGTAAGTAACGCATTTATAAAAATTTATAAACGTTCGTTGTTAACTTGTCCTAAAATTATAAAAGTCGATCCTGGAAAATAATTTATGTCTAGCGTAAACGTATTAATGAGCAAACAACATGTTGTAATACAAAGAAGCGAGGTTGGTAATCATAGAGCTCAGGGTATAGTGGAGCGATTTAATAGAACTTTGAGCGAAAGATTATTTTCACATCAATACGCGCAAGAAATAGCGACTGATACGAGAAATAGAGAATGGGTTAAAAGATTGCCGGCGGTCGTAAAAGCGTTAAACAACGAGACGACGCGACTAATTAATTTAAAAACCTAAAGACGCAATTAAATTACGCAGTGTTGAGCAAAATCCAGCCTCGCCAGGTAAAAAGAACGAAAAAGAATCCCAAAACAACAGCGTAGTTCGGTATTTATACGCGCCCGGTGAAGCTGAAAAAGATACGAGACGCCGCGCCACAGATCCTATATGGAGTATAACAGTATATAGAATATCTAAAACGATAAAAGCTGTGAATCAACCCATATTGTATTATTTAGAAGGAGGCCCCGCCCGTAGTTTTGTAAGAGAAGAATTACAAATTATCCCTCGAGATACAGAAAATCCCCCTATTGTTAAACGATGAGACTGTAATGACCGTAAGCGTGAGTGCCTATTCCGTCTTCTAAAATGTGTCTCTTTGTGTCTAAAGGTGATAGCGATATTTTATTTATTCGAGTTGTATATAGTCGATGTTTTTCGTGCCTAATAAAATTCATAGGGTGATGTAGAGTATTTTTCAGAGATAAAACTTGTTTATATCGGTCGTGTATAATATATTGTTCTAAAACTTGTTTTTTAACTCCTTTAGCTTTTCTTATTTGTTTTTCGTCTGATAAAAGTATCGAATACATTTTGGGTCTTAAACAAACAACTTCAGAGATTAGAGTTCCCGCGGTCTCGTCTTTCATTTTACCGATCACTTTTTTATTTTCTTCAGAAAATAGAAAATGACGCTTATCATAATTACTAAAATCGTATAAATGCTTGTCTTTTTTCATATCTTTAAAAACATCACGAGTTTTAATTTCCAACAACAAGCTATCTGTATCCGTGTATACCAACTCACACTCGTCTTTTGTATTTCTTCTTTAATTGATTGTAATAAAAATCGTACATTAAATGTTTAGATAAATCCAGTATGCTTCATTCCTATGTAAACCGGGCGGTTGAGAACTAGTTTTGTTTTTGTGCATGTGAATCGCTACTAGATCGTTATCAAAAATCCTCGCCTCTGCAAAATTTGGTTTGCTGCGATGAGTCTTTAATTTGATTTTCCACTTTTCGTCGTTTAACCGCTTCAAATTTACGTTGACGCGTTTTCGTACATTTTCCATCGTTTTTCCAAAACTGAATTGTTCATGAGTTTGTATAAATTTTTTCAAAATCGCTTTCGTCGCGAGTTTTCTGAGTTGAGTGTTTTATCGATGTACGATTCGTCAAATTCTAAAACGCGATGAATTTTAGTTAGTTTCATACCGAGTTGTAAATACAATCGCAAATTACGATAATGGAGCACGTAATTGCGTTTATTGTACAAATTGGAACTAATTTCACAACGTTTGGGGGCTGGCTTGTTTTTAGTAAATTCTTTTGATAGTCGCTCATCCATTCTTTCGGTACTATCAACGACTCTGGCGCGAGTGGAAACGCGTTGTGAGAATCGTGTAAATCTTTGGGATATTCTAAATCAACTTCTAAAAATATCCTTTTAGGCCCCTCGCTCTCGAGTTTGTTTATTCGTGAAGGTGTCATCCATTTAAAATTACCCGTCGGCAAAGGTTGACTCATCGCGTAGCCGTATAAATTATTTGCGTCCAAGTACGTAATGTAACCTGCTCGATGGTTTCGATTCGTCGTAGTCGTCTAAGTAGACATTGTTTGCTTTCGCGTATCTTTTACTCGCCATGCACGTTCCTCCGCGCGTACCTTTCTATAAATAAATGCATGTCAATATCTGTGAGCAATTCTAAAGTTTGTTTAGAATGTTTCAATAAAGCGTCCCAACTCAGACCCGGACTAGTATAATAATTAGCCGGATCTAAACTGTATTGTTTAACGCAAGTAGCGAAATTTTCAAACACGTCCGCCAATAAGCAAGTATCGGTACGCACGTATAAATCGTGATAGTCTCCTAAATTTTACAATCAAAGGTATTAAATACATTCTTTGCGTGCTCGTATTGTTCTTTAGTAATGTGTTGGTTGTTTAAACTGCTGTAAAAGATTCTATAAGAGGAAGTCGCGTTTCTTCGAATTTTGAAAAACTGTCCATGTACTCGTAAGGATAAATAACTTGCTTTTTTAACAGATTAAATTTTTTGGAAGAGGGTTCGAGTTTGGTCGTAATCGGAAAGAATTGTTTGATTTAACGAGTTTATCCAACGACGCTAATAAAAATTGAGCGCTGTCTATAAATCGTAGTTGCGCTGATTGAAAAGAAATATACTTTTTCGATATTGTTGTCGGGAATACACGTTAAATTTCCAGTCGTTTGACTCGCTGCCTGCATATAATGAGATGAGAGTCGTAGCCTCGCAAATTATGAAATACGACCGGAATAAAAGTTTTGTCTGGTTTTAAACTCAGTTTTAATTACAATAATTATGCGCCGCGCTCTATATTTTCCGGTAATGTGACAATGATCTCTTACCTTCTCATCACACTTTTTTCGCATATCCAACACTCGCTTTAGCAGAGTTGTGTAATCTTCTACATCTTCTTTAGTCATGTTTAATTTTTTAGGGTTTTTAAATATCTCGTTAATTTGTTTTGATTATTTTTCTAATTCCAATTAAAAAGTGTTCAGCCGCATCTTCTCCTCTGTAAACGATGGTTCCGCTAGTTTCGACTCGTCGCAACGAACGACGACGTACGAATAACCGGGCAGTAAACGACGTGTTCTTGTAGTTTTGTAGTACTGTAGAGTTTTACATCTACGGCTACGTACATTTTAATAATACTTTCAAAGTCGGCGTATATTACGTGAAAGGAACTCGCATCTTTTTATGAAAATTTATAAATTTAAACATGTATCGTTTTTACTCCTTTTCCGGCATCACGATTGTCGTCGGTCTGTTGCCTATTTATCTCTTACCACAATTTTACGTGATTTTCGAGATACGCTTTGCTGAAAAACCCTGTGTAAACATCTCTTCAAACAAAAATGTTTACGTTCTTGTGCATCTCGTTTGAGTCGATAAAGTAATTTGTTCCACATCTTTATCCAAACGTAGTGAGATCTGGTTCCTTTTTCTTCTTCCTCGTTAATCAATAATAAATTAATACGATCATATATTTCTTTTAGTGTTGATCACTAAGTTTGTAAACTAGAATCGGTTTTTTGATTCACAACCAAAAACATTTTATCGCTATATTGTTTTTTGTTCTCATCACGCTTTAATTTGGTTGATTGGTGTAGGAGCCTCGATATTGTTAAAAATTAAACCTGTCCTCTATCGGGTACTTACTCGTTCTTTCTGGATGAAATTTTCACGGGAAAAGAGCGCTGCGAAGCGCTCACGCAAACAATCGTCGTCGTTGTTTTGTACGTTGATGCGCACGGCTTTATTATTTTTATGAAGTTGTATAGCTCGGATATAAGAAACCGCTCTCTCAAAAGGTTGGGATATCTCGCGATTGAGATATTCATTTCCTACGATACGATCTACCTCCCATCCGCTGCCCTTTTGAGTCCATTTTTCTAAAGCCTCTACAATTTGTGTGAAGAAACAGTATCGAGTATATTTTCGATACGTCATCTAAATTCAATAAAACAATTTTGTTTATTATTAGTGAAAATTTTGGTTCGGCTTAAAAATCGAACGTGCCGTCTAATTTTTTCTTTTGACGTAATTTAACGCGTATAAATATCATGCAAACTTGTACGCGTTAAATTCCTTGCAAACTCTATAGTCCAACTCTGGCGATTATCTTTTGGTTTTACCGCTCGCGCCAAAATATATATTTAAATATTTTTCTTTGCTATGATTCAGCGGAACCGTCATTGTTCGTTCGCGTAAATATCTGCCACCGTCTTTTGATGAAGGTTAAATCTCAACTCTGTTTCTCGTCCGTGAAACCTTTAACAGCGTTGATGTAATCTTTTTTATCAACTGCGCTCTTCGCCCGCGCTGTGCGTGTGGCAGCTCAATCATTTTCAACCGCTATACGCCTCTCAATTCGGTTAAATTTAATTTATATAATGGGTTTTTGTTTTTGTCACGTTTTAAATATTTTTTCACCGCGTTGTAATAACTGTGTTTATCTACTTTATTCTTATGTTGTTTTGCACAAGAATTATTCGGACCAATGTGTTCTCGCGCAAAACTCTTTCAATTCTGGTAATGTCCATTTCGATAAAATATTTTGTTGTCATCTTTATTATTAAACTGTAGATAATAATTTTAAATTTTTTCTTCACTTTTTTAACTTGCTTTTTTAAAACCGGCGATGCCATAAAAAGATTTAATGACGTCATTGTATTAAAAAAAATTAAAATAACGTTAGATGGGGGCCGACTACTTAAAGGGGAATTCCCTTAAAAAATGATTTTTAAAAATCATTTTTAGTAGTTGTCCTAGGACCCCCATCTAACATACTACTGCTGACTATTATTACTGTAAAAGGGTATATTAAATATGGTCAGATTTGTATCACGATGATGTACTGCATTGTTCTGTTTTTCTTATATGAGATGCAGCCCCTTGCAAAGTTGCACCCTTTGTAGAGCCTGTTTAGGGGTTCCTTTGTCTCACGAGATTCCGGTCCTTTAGCTGCTGTGTAGTGGTTACTCCGAGCGCGACGACTGTGCAATAATACTCTGCCGTATTGGTGGCTGTGTACTGTGTTTTGGGCATGTACTTTGGTATAGTCGGTTAAAGCACGACCGGGGTTATACATGGGACGCGATATGAGTGCTGCTCTCTCCCTTGGTTTTTAGTACCCCCACCCCTCTAAGGTAGTGAAGTATATAGAAAGTGGAGGAAGATCTAACAAGTGAGTTAAGGTAATTTAACAGTGCTTTTCTACGGTGGTGTCATATTGCTGTCAGTCTATTAGCAGCTGTGTGTAGTCACAATCCACAAAATCCCGGATATGGTCGTCGCACTCATGGCAAATCCCGTGCGAATTTCTTTTAATCTTATTTTTTTGTTTTGTTTTTTTCTGCACGTAAAACGTTATTTATAGTATGTATCCTAAAGTCCATATTTTCAGGCCTGATAGAATAGGGAGCCCATACATGTGTATTTTGACATGTTTAGTACATGAAATTGCTGTTGTGAAATAGTTCTCCATTTTGTTTAGAGAATGCTTGTATTTTGTAGCCTAATAATTTAGGTATGCATTGATAATTGTCAGTGTATTGTTAAATATTTATGTCATGGGTCGTAATAAGTCATGACTGTACAACAAGGTATTGATATATTTTGAATGGGTTAAAAGTCAGGAATTAATCGATAGTTACGTGAGTGAAAGTTAGTCTCCTTCGTATTGGGTTAATAGTGGTAGAAATGGTCCGATTTTAGACGCAATATACCCACGTATTAACATAATTAGTACTAACTTTTATGCTGCCCTGCACTCATTGAAAAAGGTGTTGTCCTGCGTGATCTATATATTAATGTCTGTACATAACTCGGATTCTGGAACCGAATTCGGTACATGGATATGTTAATTCAGACACTATGTAAGTGATTCGGAAAACATCATGGCAAAATAAGTATGATATGACAAAATGCGGTGTGTCATACTCTCACAGGCAATCCGGGTAGATGATCTACGATCGTTCACTATATCCAAATTTAATGATTATGCAACTCTTTAGGGATTTTACGGATTAAAAGAAATTTTGGCCCCTCAATATTCTGTTTATCTGGTCATGCTCGTGTATTTTTGGACACAGGGGTTCAGAATGACAAAGAGATGGTGTAACTAAGGTGAGAAACTCTTTTAGAACAATTTTGTGCGTCTGTCATGGAAGTGGACCATTGAGTCACAGCTTTTAAATCGTAAACAACAAACCCTCTAGAAACTCTTGATAAATTATGCATCTGACGTAATGCTGTGGTGTAGACAATTAAAAAAGTCTGAGCAGAAACTATGTCACTTATTTTTTAAGAGGTTTACGTCCCATCACTTCGTGCTTTTGTGATGACAAAACAACCCTGAACTTTTTCGGGACGCATTGGATGCAGCTGGGTTGGGTGTAGCTGTGTACAAAATTGAAACCAGCCAATGAACCCCGTTCAATTCAGCTCAGATTAATGTAATTAATTCACCTGAAGCAAATGTTTTTCAATCAACTTTGGGGGAAACACTCACTGGATTAGTAGCAAATATGTCAACTAGACTAAAGGATGGAAAGTACTGGAAGAAAATTAAAACACTCAACAGCCCAGTAACCCAAAACTCGAGGCAATAGGTCAAGTAGTATCATTTGCTTTCGATGTAGGTTTCGGGGCATAAACGCACAAATTGTTATGCAATTCGAGATAAGAGATGGCCGTCCTTAAAACTAACATATTCCCCATTTGGTACAACAAAAGTGAACGATAAAGATGTTACACATGTTGAATCAGAAATACAAATGGGAAGGTAGTAAATAAAATTCAACATGAATCTGGACCAAAAGAAGAGAGTTAGGAGTGCGAAGGAAAGTTAGAAGAGCTAAATTGGGACAACCTGTTCGTTTACGAACCCAAATTAAGACAAAATTGGAGGCACACGGTAATTCTGAATTTGTAAATAAAAGGTTACGAAAAGTTAAAATTCATGTTGTCAACTTTGAATAATATTTCAGCAATATTTTTGACAAGACTGTCAAGGTGTTTGATTGATACTGGTGCATCTATAAATTTGATAGATTATGAAATGGCTTATATCAAATTTTCATAATGGCGATACAGATTAGAAAAACCCGTTTTAATTCAGCACGTGTAGTAAGTTGGCTGCTTTGATATGCCCATTGAAGGTTTTGTTGTTTGTCTTTATCAAATTGTCCAATAAAATTCCTGTAAATGTTATTGGCGTTATAAGGGCGGACGCCATGTTGCACCTTCTGGGTATAATGGTAGCAAATACCATCTATTATATTAGAAAAACAATTGTGTTAATATATTGGCAATTTGAATTCAACTATTGAGACAATTACTTTATATCCACGTACCAAATTGGGCACATTTACTGTGATAAACCCTGATCTTATTCCAATACAGCCTTTGATGTAGATGATAATGTTAACCTTGTAAATTCAACTGAAAGGAATAATTCCGTTGATCCCCGTGTAGGGAGAGTGTTGTCCAAAGGGTTTGAATTTGAAAAGGATCATTTGACAAAAAGACCAAGAGTCGATTTAAAAACCTTATTATCTGAATATGTAGATGTATTTCAAACTGAAGGTGGTCACAGAGGTCGTTATTCAGGGGTGAAACATGATATTAACTAATGGCCATCCCCCTATCAGGTCACATTATAGACAAAACCCGCACATACAAGCGGAGGTTAGACGTCAGGTTAAAGAGATGCTTGATCGAAGATTATTAGAAGTCTCACAAGTCCATGGTCATTCCCTGTCTGCATGATTTCCCAAAAGCTGATACAGGCACTTACCGTTTCTGTGTCGATTTTCGCAAAATTGAATGAGCCATTTGTTCAAGAAAGAAGCCGCTTTCCAAATTTCCCTAATAATAATGATACCCTCTCGACACTTTGGGAAACTTCCATGCCCAAATATTTTTCTACTCTAGACTTAGCGCATGAGCTGTTAACCAAATCGATTTGGAGGAAAAAAATTCCAAACCTAAAAAGCGCTTTCATTACCCAAAGATGGTCTTTATGAATTTAATGTTATGCCTTTGGATTGCATAATGCCCCTGCGACCTTTCAACGAGCCATGCAAGAAGTTTTGCACGTGGACTAAACTGGAAGTTCGTATTAGTATATCTTGATGACGTCATCCTGTTCTCCAGTAGCTTTGAAGAACATTTAGACCACTTTAAGTGACAAATCCTAGAAAAGATTTAGGTCAGTGGGGTTGAAAAATTACAACCAACTTTTGGTCAACTAGAGGTTCAAAGTACCTTGGCCATGTAGTAAGTAGAAAATAAGATGGTGTTGCAACAGATCCCGAAAAAATTGCAAATAATTTGCAGTGCCTACTCCCAATACCAAAAGTTACTGAGGTCCGTTTTTTCTTGAGCTGCCTTGTAGGCTTATTATAGAAAGTATATAAAAAGACTTTGTGTAAAATTGCTGAACCTCTTACCAATTTGACGCGTAAAGATATCCCCTTTGTTTGGAATGTGAAATGTAGAAAAACATTTGAACTTTTAAAACAAAAAGCTCTTGGAGCCTCAATTTTGAAAGCGCTTATATCCACGATTTGATGGAACTGAGTTTATTCTCCAAACAGATTAGCTAATTATAAGGGGACTTGGTTTCATTTCGGTTGGCTGAAAAGCATGATGGGATAGAAAGAGTAATTTCATACGTGTGGTAGAGGCTTTTCACTACATAAGGCCGAAAAAATTGAACACATGAAGAGGGTACATTTTCTTTTGAGTAAGTGCAATCATGGTCGGTATGTGTACAATATACCGCATATTGAGTAAGAAAATGTCGTCTATTTTAGCAGCTAATTGGCCATTTAAATTTGTGAACCAAATTAGCCCCTCCAAAATTAAGTGTGTACCCAGTGGTATGGTCTTTAAGATTATGATGAACACAAATTTCATAATTTATTGAACATAGAAGGGTACATTTTCTTTGAAGATAAGCAAGTGCAATCGCCAGTTTGGTATGTGCACAATATACCGGCATATTAGTGAGAAAGTAATGGCTCTATTTTACAGCTAATGGTGGCCATTAATTAGTGAGACCAAAATTTGCTCCCCTCCTCAAAATTAAGTGTGCCCCCAGTGGTATGGTCTTTAAGATTATGAAACAAAATTTCATAATTTGATTGAGTCATGAAGGGTACATTTTGTTTGGGGTGAGGTGCAATCATAGTCGTGTGTGTACAATATACCGCATATTGAGTGAAGAAAAATAGCGTCTATGTAGGAGCTAATGGCCATTAATTAGTGAACCAAATTAGCTACACCTCAAAATTAATTAATGCAGCTGAGTGGTATGGTCTTTAAGATTATGGGAAACAAAATTTCATAATTTATTAAACATGAAGGGTACACATTTTCTTTGGGGTAAGGGTGCAATCATAGTCAGTATGGGTTTGTACAATATACCGTATATTGAGTAAGAAAATGTCGTCTATTTTGGCAGCTAATTGGCTATGTTAATAAGTGAACCAAATTAGCCTCCAAAAATTTAAGGCATGTGCCCAGTGGTATGGTCTTTAAGATTATGAAACAAAATTTCATAATTTATTGGAACATGAAGTACATTTTGTTTTCTTTGGGGTAAGTGCAATCATGAGTCGGTATGCATATTGTACAATATACCGCATATTGAGGTAAGAAAATGTCGTCTATTTTAGCAGCCTAATTGGCCATTAATTAGTGAAATTCAAATTAGCCCCTCCAAAATTAAGTGTGTGCCCAGTGGTATGGTCTTTAAGATTATGAACAAAAATTTATAATTTATTGAACATGAAGGGTACACATTTTTGGTTTGGGGGTGAGTGCATGTCATAGTCGGTGTGTACAATATACCGCCCCTTGTTGAGCCAAGAAATGGCGTCTATTTTAGCAGCTAATTGGCCATTAATTAGTGAACCAAATTAGCCACCTCAAAATTAAAAGTGTGCCAGTGGTATAACGGTCTTTAAAGATTATGAAACAAAATTTCATAATTTATTGAACATGAAGGGTACATTTTGTTGACTTGGGGGGAAGGTGTTGCAATCATAGTCGGTATGTGTACAATATACTGCATATTGAGTAAGAAAATAGCGTCGTCTATTTTAGCTTAGCCTAATTGGCTATTTAAATTGGTGAACCAAATTAGCTCCCTCCAAAATTAAGTGTGCCCAGTGGTATGGGTCTTTAAAGATTATGAAACAAAATTTCATAATTTATTGAACATGAAGGGTACATTTTGTTTGGGGTGAGTGCATGTCATGAATCGTCGGTGTGTGTACAATATACCGCATATTGAGTAAGAAAATGTCGTCTATTTTAGCAGCTAATGGTCCCATTAATTAGTGAACCAAATTAGCCCCTCAAAATTAAGTGTGCCTAGTGGTATGGTCTTTAAGATTATGGAACAAAATTTTCATAATTTATTGAACATAGAAGGGTACATTTTCTTTGGGTAGAGATGCAGTGCAAACATAGTCGCAGTATGTGTACAATATACCTGCATATTGAGTAAGAAAATATGGCGTCTATTTTATGCTAATTGTGCATTAATTAGTGAACCAAAAGCCCCTCCAAATTAAGGTGTGCCCAGTGGTATATTCCTTTAAGATTATGAAACAAAAATTTCATAATTTATTGAACATGAAGGGTACATTTTTGTTTGGGGTGAGGTGCATCATCATAGTCGGTGTGTGTAAACAATATACCGCGTATATTGAGTAAGAAAATGGCGTCTATTTTAGCAGCTAATTGGTGGCCATTAATTAGTGAACCAAATTAGCCCCCTCCAAAATTAAGTGTGCCCAGTGGTATGGTTCTTAAGATTATAAACAAAATTTCATAATTTCATAATTTATTGAACATGAAGGGAATTTACATTTTTGTTTGGGGTGAGTGCATGTCATAGTCGGTGTGTGTACAACTATACCGCATATTAGTAAGAAATGGCGTCTATTTTAGCAGCTAATTGGCCATTAAATTTGAAAGTGAACCAAATTACTACCACCTCCCAAATTAAATAAGCTCAGTGGATGGTATGGTTCTTTAAGATTATGAAACAAAATTTCATAATTTATTGAACATGAAGGGTACATTTTTATTTCTTTGGGGGTAAGGGTGCAATCATGGTTTCGTATGTACATGTGTACAATACTGCCACCATATTGAGTAATGAAAATGTCGTCTAAATTATTTTAGCAGCTAATTGGCCATTAATTAGGTGAACCAAAATTAGCTTCCTCCAAAATTAAGTGTGCCCATGGGTATGAGTCTTTTTTAAGATTATAAACAAAATTTCATAATTTATTAAACATGAAGGTACATTTTTCTTTGGGGTAAGGCAATGCAATCATAGTCGTGTGTGTGCAATATACCGCATATTGAGTAAGAAAATGGCGTCTATTTCTAGGAGCTAATTGGCCGTTAATTGAGTGAACCAAATTATACCTCAAAAATTTAAGTGTTCGCAGTGGTATGGTTTTTAAGATTATGAAACAAAAATTTCATAATTTATTAAAACATGAAGGGGACATTTTTTTGGGGGAAAGGAACTTTTATTCAATATAGATATTATAAGAAAATGGGTTATTTTTAAAGCAATTTTAAAAAAAATTTTAAAAATTACCCCCTTTTGTGGTATTTTTTAAAATTATAAAAAAAATTTATAATTTTTAAAGAATAATTTTTTTGGGGGAAAAATTGGTGTAAAATAGATATTATAAAAAAATTTTTTTAAAGGAATTGGGCCAAAAGTGCCAAAAAACCACCCCCTTTAAGGGGATGGATTCTTTTAAATTTTGGGAAAAAATTTTTTAATTTTTGAATTGGGTAATTTTTTTTGGGGGCAATAAGGGAGTTCAATTGATAGGTAAATGCATTTTGCACAAAAATTTAACCAAAATTTCCCCCCAAAAAGGGCCCGGGTATTCTTTAAGATTAAAAAAAAAAATTTTTAAAAGAAGGGACATTTTTTTGGGGGTAATCATGGGTTTTATGTGGCAAAAATATTAAAAAATTTGTTATTTTTAACCATCCCAAAAATTTGGGGAACCCAAATTAGCCCTCCAAAAAGGGCCAAGGCTTTAAAATTTTAACAAATTTATAATTTTGAAAAGAATCAGGGGGACAACCGGGAAAAAGCTTTGGAAGAAAAAGGGTTATTTGGAATTGGCCATTAATTATCCAAAATTTCCCCCAAAAATTTTTGTATTTTTGTTTTAAAAAAAAATTTTTTTATTAACATGGGGTAAAAATTTTTTTGGGGGGAGGGACATTGGGGAAAAAAGTATTGAAAAAATCCTATTTTTTCAGAATTGGTTAAATGAAAAAAAAAATTAAATTCCCAGGGGGGTTTTTTTAAAAAGGGAAAAAAATTTCTTTTTTTAAAAAAGGGCATTTTTTTGGGGTCAAGGTGTTTAAATAACCCCAATTTAAAAAATCGTTATTTTAGCAGCAACAAATTTTAAAACCAAAATAAAATTAAAATTCCCCGTTACTTTGGGGCTTTCAAATTTATTTAAATGAAGGGGTTTTTGGGGGGGTTAAATTTATTGAAATTCCCCATTATAAAAAAGCCTTTTTTTAAATCCCAAAATTGTGCCAAATTACCCCCCAAAAATTTAACCATAGTCGATTGGCAAAACAAAATTTTTTTAAAAAAATGAAGGGCATTTTTTGGGGGGGTTTTATGGTTTTAAAAAATAACCGGGAAGGAAGAAAATGGGGTTATTCGGGGGCAATATTAAAGGGGCCTTTCCCCAAAAATTATGGCATTTTGGTCAAAATTATGAAACAAAATTTTAAAATTTATTAAAAATAAAGGGCATTTTTTTTTTGGGGGGAACTTTTCTTTAGAGAATAAAAAGGGGCCGTTTGAAATTATTTTTTAATTGTAAAAATTCCTTTTGTACGTATCCCCGGTTTAAATTTTTTAAAAGGGTTGGGAAAAAGAAAAAAAATTTTTCAAAAAAGAAAAATTGGAAAAAATTAGGCTTTTTTACCATTGAATGAGGATTTTAATTTTTTAAAAGGGGTGGGATTTGTAAAGGTAAGGGGGCCCCTACCGCAACCCGTTGGACCCCCCGGGCCTAATTTTTCCCCCAAAAATTAAAACTTATCCATGGGGTTTCTTTATTGATTATAACTCAAAAAAATTTTAAAAAACTTTTTAATTAAAATTTTTTTTACGAATTTCAGCAATTTAAGTTTGTTTCAAAGAAAAAAAACCCCCAAGTAAAATTAAGAAAAAACTTGAAATGCCTTAACCCGACGAAGTACAACCAAGGTTAAATTTGGAAGGAATTTACATGAATTCAATTTCCAAAAGAAATTTTTTTTTAAAAAATTTTTGTTTTTACAAAAAACTTTGTCCTTTTTTTTTACACCAAAAACCCAACTTAAAAAAATTGGGGGAAAATTTGGGTTCTTCAACAATTTCCCAAAAGTGTGGCCCCTTTAAAAGGGAAAAAGGGCAAAAAATTGTATTTATGAAGAAAATTTACCCCATTTTTAATTTTTTCGTTTAACCCCCTTTCCCCCGTGCTTGAGGAATAAGAATTTTAAAAAAAATTTTTTTAAAAAAACTAAAAAAATTGTGGGATTACCATGTTATAATAAAAAAAGGGGACCCAATGGCATATTTAAAATTTATTTAAGGGATGCCCCCCTACCCATGTTTGAAAGGTTTAAAGGGCCTTCCCAATGTGGAACCATTGCATAAGGGAGTAACGTAAAAAGGAAGGGTTTCCCATGTTACATGTTACAAACCCTACCCCCAAAGCAAAAATTTTTTTTAAAAAAAATTTTTTAAACCCATCCACCGGGGAACTATCAACCAGTTTCCCCTTTGGGGTAATAAAATATATAATTTTTTAACCCCAATTAAAAGAAAAGGTACAGATTAAAAATTTTAATAAAGTCCTTATTGGGACAACCCAATTTTCCAAAATTTTAAACGTTGAAGGACTAAATTGCACAATAGACCCCCCATCCTTTCCTTGTTAAGATGGCAAAAAAGAAGAAAAAATTAATTTTAATTCAATGGTTTAAAACCCACATCTCGGCAACACGTTTTTCTTTAAAAAATTTAATATTTTAAATTTTTTTTCCCTTTCCCCCAAGCAAAAGGTTTAATTTGAAAGGGACAAAAAAAAAGTTTTTTAAAATTTTTT
>JAQQFT010000288.1:0-32028 GCA_029582265.1 Zoroaster sp. YZ-2022 | reverse complement strand
TAAGTCCATAATGAAAACAATTTTAACAAAGTACATAAGAATTATTCTATATTGCATATAATCAAAACAAGAAGTTAAAGACATGGATAGGTATTAGATTTCAAATATAACCCAAATGGTCAGAGTTATAAACTACTCGGTAAAGCTGATGATGGAATCAATCTGCCATAAATATAAGTTTTGTTCGAGGTGACACATGTTAATAAGTTTATCAAAGAGCCTGATAATACGCAGTACAGGCCAGATCGGTTTATGTTAACGATAGTCTAGTATCATGAAATGCCTCCGTGAATGAAAGCACAATGTAATAACAGGTAACGATGATAAGCAGCTGGACAGTACGCGCTTAAGCCTATGGGGACACAGACCTTCAGACAGGTTATCGAGATGGTAAATTGATGTCTTTATTGCATAAAGACAGCTGAAACAACAACATCGCTCGTGTGTTTACCGGACCAATTTTGAAATGGATTTTTTCATTTGAACATTGATACTCTCTTTGAAAGGAAACAATTGCTTTGAATGAGATATTTTAAAATGTTTACAATTTCTGGAAAATAGGTCAATCATGACAAACATGGTTTAACGTAACAACCCAAACAACGATCATGATTCCGTCATAGGCATTTATTTACCGTTAAAGACGTCGTCAAGCTGGGCTATTTTAACGACAGCTTTGGCGTTTAAACAGACATTTTATTTGTCATCAGATATTGAATTCAACCGGAAATGAACCTTGAAGATGGCGAGTTGGACGCAATGTCCATTTGAATCTACTGTCCGTAATATCTTGAGGATCGCGCCCAAAATCTGAACCGTTAACCTACAATCTGAATCCTGGTTCACCGGATATATCCAAAGCGGTAGCGAAAATCGCCGTCAATTTGAGCGAAGATGGCGTGACAATGGGAAACTTGGAGTGTCGGCAAGAATACTGGGAATCAACGTGATGGTTGTGGAAGAACATGATTAACTATGTAAATAATCACTACTATCTCAGTGTGGTAAAAGTCGGTGATCAAAAAAACCTTTAAGACGTTGAAAAGCGTTTTACAAACCTAAAGCCCCAGTGCCCATCTACACACCCGACTGTGACCTCGTAAATGCTTTTTCAGACTTTTTGTCGCAAAATTGAGAATATCCGTCAGCCCTTTCCTCAGTCTGTCATTCATCAAAATGACATTATCATGCAAGGATCTGCAATGTAATTGACTGTCCATGTTTTGAGCCCATTAGTGTTGCGGAGATCTGTACTCATCATGAATGTCAAAATCATGCGAACTTTGATCCAGTGCACAACTTCGTTACAAACAAAAGGTTGATGTTGTTTGACATATCGCAATTATTGTAAACAGATCCTTTCTTCCGGTTGTTTCTAATATCCAGTGTTGTCATGTTAAACCACTCCAAAGAAAACCCACTTGGACAAGGAAGTTTTCAAAATATCCCGACCAGAAGTGAATTTTAAAAGTACCTTGAAAACAATCGAGCGAGTTGTTTCATCACGGATCTCTGACTACACTGAAAGAACCTGTCGGACACATCAGTCACTTCACAAACCATATTTCATGGAACGGAAACTGCTCTTCTTCGCGTCATCAATGACATTTTATCCGCTGGTGACAGGGAAATCACTGCATTGGTTTCACAGACTTGGCGCCGCTGCACACTGTCGATCATAAAATCTTTCTCCGCTCTTCAATATCATCTTAAACACATGACAAGCCTGGGATTGGTGTAGTCTCACCTTTTAAATAGGCCCCACTGTATTGGTAACGCCATTTGTTTTGTTACCGACTATTCTGTACCCCAGGTCGGTAATGCCCATACTGTTTATACCTTCCAGTTCGTGATACTTTTGAAGCACTTTTTAAAATTTGTTTACCAGCGCTGATGACACGGAAGCCACATTACTTTTTAAATCTTCTCAAGAACCCTGCTGATTCCTGCACTAAAACACTGGAGAAATGGTCCAAGAGATCTGAAGTTGATGAGACAAAACTTCCGAAATCGAACGATGAAAAAACAGAATTTATGTTCTATTTGGATCACGGTCAGCACTGTTCTAAAGCTTTGCTTTCCATTTATTACACCATTTGGGACTACAGATAACTCCCCATTACATGGCACGTAATTTGGTGGTTATATTTGACTCGACAATGACCCTTTAAAACCACATATTCTGAATATTGTCGCATATCATCATTTAATCAGAAACATAAGGCCTAATTAGGGGTATTTGAATAAAAGTGCTATGGAATAAATTATATATGTATTTGTCACATCATGGCTTAATAACGGAAGCCCTTACGGTCTTCCGTAATCAAATATCTCGTCTTCAGTACATACAAACAAGCAGTAGCCAAAGAGACTTGTCCAGAAAGTCAGTGCCATATCACGCCAATCTCGAAAGAATTGCACCTGGCTTCCTGTTTCACAGAGAATTGTTTTAACCATTGCTAATTGTTCACAAATCTTTTTAATAAATATTGCTCAATTTGTGCCTCTGAACTACGAAGTTCACACTCCATCACGTAACTTCAGCCCAGCAACATGTCACCCTCGGCCAGCAATCAAAACGGAACTGGGTGATAGGTCGTTTTCGTCGCAGCCTGAGACTCTGGAATTGGTCTTCCCAAATCCAAACCCAAATCTTGTCATAGTATAACCAGATCTGCCGATGCTAAAACCCATCTAAAATAAGAACCTTTCAAAGATGATGGCATGGTAATTGCATTGCAGGCACATGTATTCGGCATACAATTATTTTGTATACACAATACTGACGATAGATTTACATATGTTACCGTATCCACTAATCCAAGCGGCGTCAAGGCGCATTATAATATTATCCCTGCTCATAAGGCCATCAGGCGTCATAAACACTGAAACCATCTCAGCTCCCTTGGAAAGCATACAGCCCAATTCGCGCTACTGAAGCGCATAGAGCAAAACCATCTCGCCTTCACAGGCCCACGCAACCCTGGAGGAGAAGGTCATATTAAGGTTCAAGCCTGGCGATACAAGGTGTCACGGCCGGGCCCGAACCATACTGCTGCTGGCAACACCAGAACTTGAGTTCAGGTGCGCTAGACCGCACGACAATCCACCTGGCGCACAGGCCAACACACGGGACCCATGGCTTTACGTCCAATCCGGGCTGACGAAGCAATTATGGTTAAGTACCCGTTTGCTCAGGTCGTCAAGCGTCACGACCGGGCTCGAACTCACTCCCTGCCGCTGGCAAATACCAGGTCTTGAGCCCGGTGCGCCAGACCGCTCACACGATACCCATGTTATCATTGTATATTGTTTGTAAGTTTACCGCTTCTTGTTTCATGCCTTGAGCGCCCAGCAGAGTGGATATATGTGTGCGCTAAAAATCTTTATTATTACAGTTATCGCTATTTATTTGTCATCAGAATATCGTTATTTTATTTGTCATCAGAATATCGTTATTTTATTTGAAGAAGTGAATACAATGTTAAATTATACACATTTCTCAAAAAATAATTGTACGAAATATGGTTCTGCCAGGCAACATGTACCAATGAATGTATTGATGGTCCCGTTGGCAATTCGTTTTAGCACTTTTTACTACACAACCCGCTTATAGACAATTATTCAGAAATATATTATTTCAAAGTATTCCTTCAAAAGGGAAAACCCATCAATATTCCAATGCAAACCATTTCCGGAAACCGGGTTGAAACATCGCATGACATTGTCTTTAAACCATACCTACTATTATTTTAATGAATATATCATTTCAAGCATTTTAATACCTTTCTATAAGGAAATTGTTGATGTCGCCAGCTTTTTTCGCCTTAAAAAGCACCCTCTGTTGTCGAAAGTTGCAACAGCATGCAAATGAGGCGTTAATCCGTCATTCATACATCGCGGCTTAGGCACGTGTGTGGTTCAAATCATTTTGGTTTATTTACATATTGCTTTGTGATTGGTTTTCGTTAAATATGCAATTTCTTTATGAATATACAACGTTTATTTAATAATCAGTCACATGATAGTTTTTCTCCGCTAAATTTGGGAGGTCACTATATCATTGTGGAATCAAGCCGGTGTTCATGGTAGTGGAACGCAGCTACTTAAATGTCGTCTTGCCTCGAAATATTTGAATATCTTTTTCAGCTGTCGTCGGATACGTCCGACTTTTATAAGCACACCTAATTTAGTAAATCAACGATGATGGTATCTTACTTTTATTTTTATCCAATAAAAGTAAGTCTGGGACAAGATTACATTTCAAAAACTTTCCCCAAAAATCAGTTTATGCTTTGGGTTGTTTAACATTATTGTGTACAAATGGCGCTTAACGTACATGCATGTTTAGTAATCCATCGTAACGCATTACATGTTTACGCACACCATACACGGTTAACTCGTTTTGATCGTGTATTCTGAATGCATAGTAGTGATGGAAGCGGCATTTATGAAACAGTCAGTATTGTTACCGTGAATTCTTGCAAAAGACATGTACTGCATCACGAATATTCAGCCTGATCCCTGACCATGAATACATTTACCTCGCAGTTTTTAAGTTTATTAATAACACACAGTGAGCGTTAAATTAATAAATGATAGAAACTTTGTCGTTGTTAGCACAAAGTGAAACTTGTTTCAACAATGTTTGTTTAGCATGTATTGAATTCAGTAGGTTCAATCGATAGCCTAACGTTAAGAACGTGAATGCAACTTCACACTGTACATTATTGTACATTACGGATACAGTATTTTCATCTTCGCATGTCAATTTTGCACTATATTGGCATGTAGAAACATAATGGTGTTGAAGATATCCAAGAGAACGGTCTGGATTGCAGTAGTTGTTTTAATGTTTACAACAAATATACAGCTCTTTTATATTGTTTTATTATCATTTTCAAACCCAGGAATTGAAAACAGTTGACAATATTGGCAGTTGGCTCCTGTTAACGAGATACTCACGACAACAGGTAATTTAACTGTAGCTAGTATTCAGTCTAATTTTATTTACAGGGTAGGCTACTTGTTAATGACGATTTTCGTTTTTCAATTTATTTGGCTTTCCTCCATTTGTCCTTCATGTCCTCTGTTGTTATTCTCCATGATAGTTCAAGGCAACCTGTCTGATTCTCATTTTCGTTACCAATATTATCGTTACACAAAGGCTCTTGTACAATATTTATAAATTCTTTACATTGTAAATGCCCGCTCCAGTTTTCTAAAGTTCTTTGAGTATTCAATACTGGTCCTTTTGAAATGATAAGTGCAAAACTTATTTAAAACAATATTTTTCTTATGTTTTGAAGGCTCTATAGTTTGTCTAATGGCAACTGGGAAATTGATCTCCAGGTTACTGCTTTTGAGAAGGTTAATAGTTCATGATGCTGTCACTAGATCAGGTTTCATCGGGTGTTGTACTAGGCTCCATATAGGTCTGTCTCAGATGTTTCTTTTCTGGCATACATGGTTATTAGTTGATGGCGTACTCTTCCAAGTGGAAGACATCGGTTCCCAGACAACCACCATACGTTTTAAGTTGAACATGCAGTATTCTAGACTTTTGAGACTTGAGCCAATTTCTTGTCGCCCAGACAGTTGGCCTGTTTGTTGAATCAATTCACAAACCCTTTGGTAGTTGTCTACCTCATAGCGAGTACTGTTAGGTGGACTGATTGTCAAAGCCCAAATCTTTCCTCAAGCATATACATTTACTCATAATATATTTTTGATTTATATGGACGTCCAAAATGTTTTTGATTTATGCAATATATAAAATTACCAATCATATTGCATATAAATTTATATTTATTACTTTATAATCACTTTAAATGATTAATTATTATCAGCTTTCATGTTCCATTTTACATTCACTTAATAAGCCGAAAACAACATAATAAATTCACTTTTATCAATCTTGACCATCTTAGAATGGTTTGCTTTGTCTATATCCAATAAGGTTGTTGTCTACATTGCCTTTTATTTCAGACTCATATTTATTATTATTATTATTATTAATCATTTCTGGCAATGAAACCAAGGATGCTCTAGAAAAGCGTTTTAAGCACTGTAAGTTTTAGTGCCTGAGGAAACTTGCAGAACATGGGCGGTTGCAATGTGAGCCAGAAACACTATCAAACTCCTACACCTTTCAATATAAGTGCTCTATTCCGGACGCAATATTTAATCTAGTATAATATTATTCTTTGGTTATAACATTTTTATTTTATGTTACACACCCTCTTTTCTCCTGACTCCAATCCTTTGTTCAACTTGTATACTCTGTTATGTTTATATAATATCCATATAAAATTACAATGTCTATTTCTCTGTAGTGTTTGCGATTGCTGCATTTTTGGCCAAATAAATAATGACAATAAAATAATTGATGGAGGTTGATCAGAATGTCGTCCCATATAATCCTTAATCCAACACATCTTTTGGGAAAAAAGGGCCCTTTCCTGCGATCTGAATAGTTAAAACATTGTGCTGCTTATTCCACTGGCCAGCGTTTAACGCTTATATATAATCATACCAAGTTCACTATCATTTATTCTTTTTTACGATTACAGTATTTTGACCGAATAACATAATAATATTATATTTGATAGTGTTAAGTGAAATTGTGGCTCCATACCTCCCACCAAATACCCTAGAAAATGCCTTCTGAAGTCTGAACACCTGCTCATCTTAAATACTTTTCATGTAGCTATAATCAGTCTATTACCATAATTTTCATAACTTTGTTGTGAGCATTTTGTAAAAGAAAATCAAAAATCATCTCCAGATAAACAGGAATGAAAACAAGGTAACATACTCGGTGATTTCATAACTTTCAATAATACCACCGCGCATTGTTCACATACAAATGAGCGCGACGGCTACATAGACGTCCGTGTATTACACGTATAATCTGCACACGCGCGCTGGTATGGAAATTTGTATTTGTTTAAAGACGTCACAAAGACTAAAACCCGCGCAAACACCGACACTCAACGAACAAAACCTTAGAAAACTTGTAAAAGCCTTGTCCCAGGAAATAATATTTAAAACATACTTAGAAAACATTTAATCTCATCAATGGAAATGTAGAAGTATGAATGAAAATTCTGCTGATACATGTTATATAAGAGCATATTTGAAGGGTATAATTAAATACGAATGTTAAGAAGGCACACAATGAAAATCGTTCTTTTTTTCAAGTGTATTTTTTAGGTCCCAACAACACAACATCGAAAAAAGAAATGTCAGCATAAGTGAGGAAAACATGCCCATTTTATTTCAACACAACTACAAGATTTTCAAAGCGGGTACGATCTATGATCCGTTCATGCAAACTTTATGGACTATGGAGGCTAATATGTTTGGCGTGACGACATGATATTCCACTGGAGTACGGGAAAACAAACGCGCGTTTGTTGGAACTTTTAATACTCATTAACGCACGTAAACGTAAACAGTCATGTTCCGATGAAAACGCATGTTCAGAACACAGTTGTGTCAAAATCAGAAAGACGTGCGATGAATTTTAACCTCCCCATTGGTTGATTTGAGTTAACGCTGAAGATCAATGTGAGGACAATAGCAGCCAAGAAGACAAACATCATCAAACCTTAATATAAGAAAGCGTGAAGGTTCGCCTCATCACGTCGTAACAAAACAGCGAATTCCAAAACTGTTAACCAAAATTTCGAGCAGCAGAAATCATTAAAACAACTAATGGAATTGTCTTAATTATTAAAACACTATTGTCCCGCCAACAAAAGCATGAACATGGCGAGTATGTGTGTAGAGTCGAGGTTACACCAATTTTTCGCCTGCCGATGCCGATGAGCTGATTAGCTCAACATTTGCAATACAGATCGTGAGGAACAACTGCGTATACATGGATGTATGTTGAAAAGCATTGAACTAAATGAGCCTTGTCAACCAGATGTGTCCATAATTCACAAAAGACCGAAGTTTTGCGCACCACTACTAAAAAGTGGTCGAAATACCCCGTCTACTACGGTAGCACGTACTAGTAGTAAGCCTTCCGCAGGCAAAGGAGATGGCTATAAAGTTAGCCAAAGAGCCTGCTTCACCTATGATCACCGGATTTATAACTGAGGGCATAACAGCGTTTACAACCATCAACATCAATACCTACCAGCTAGTCAATAAATTGATAGTTACAAGAAACCTGCGTTACAGCTTTTGCACACCGCGCAACATCAGCAGAAGTAGCCAGAATCACGCATAGCTGGTAATAACCGGTTCCCGTTTCGGCAAGGTTTGGCATTCCGTGGTCACAATGCAGTATAGGAAATTCATATACAAGGAAACTTTGGTCAGAGGGATGATGAAGACCGTATTGAGCTCATGGCGGACAACCAACTTATATCACAGCACAGCAAGAGATATGAACCTCTAGTCACACAATACCTGGCCATGATAATGAGGAATGACCAACGAGTGTTCGTGTTGCGGTTGATGGAACGCAAAAGTTTCGGCAAAGAATGTACCGTATGTACCGGCATGACTTGACTTGAATGTCCATGAAGATTTCATCGGATTTTATGAATCGTCGACACAAGGGGAAAGAATTGCAAATATGGTGCAGGACGTCTTTATCGCATACGTTCTTATCTCGAACATCTAAGAAGCCAGACATATGATGCATACACGACGCGTCAAAATAAGAGAACGCCAAAGACGGCCTTTATCATCAGAAAGCACCCGTCCGGAACCCATTGTTCAGCAGTGTGTGACGGAACGTACCTGGTTCGGGATGCACCAATGGCGCGATTGTCATCTTCAACATACGTTGGAAAGTCGGCTGCATGCGACCAAATTATCACTCATACCAATCAGCCCACCGATTACAACTAAAAATCCTCGTCTTAAATAACGCTTCAATAACCTTGAGCACTGTTACGCCACGTTTTCACAGAATGCAACCTTTGCGGTTGGAAATGTGTAAAATCAACTTTTACTTTTACCAACCCATGCCCTCATTAAGACGATTGCATCTGGCGCAATGGCAACCATGTCCGTACCATCAGACCGATAACCACCAGCGCTGTTGCCAGTCCACGATTGACACCACCACACAGGAATTGCTTGAATTAATTTGTAGTCAGAAAAACGTATTAATAAAGTATATATATATATATATATATATATATATATATATTATTTGCAATAGAGTTCTAATCACTTAACCACGCGCACCTCAATTGGATATGGTGAAAACCTTTTCTAAATTAGATTTATGTCAATTTCTAAACTTTGACGAAGTGTTGGTATGTTGGCAGGTCATTGTCTGCCCTGCTATTCTTTTTCATTTGTTGTATGTCCTGTAAACAAGATGAAGAACAACCCAGACATTTGCAGTATCGAATTGCCAACAACCACAACACAAATCTTCGCATTTGTATGCAGACGACACATTAATTTTCACCAGACATCAATTCATCAGTATCAATGCTAGAAAGTAAACAAATTGGAAAATTGTAGGGCCAAACCGAACTCAAAATCAAAATATGATAGGAAAGATATCCCAAACTAAAGTCCACGACATAATTGATTGGCAACAGAGTCTTTTGAAGACACCAGGCGTTTGTATTGCAAAAATATTAGTCTAGTGTTATGAACGTTCAGAAGAAAATACTATCAGAATATAATTTCAATCAATGATAAAGATGAAATCAATTTACTAGGACGTAACTATTACATCTGTATACCCACTTTTACCTTTAGGTCCGCCCCATGGCACGTTTTTAACAGAAAACAAACTATTTTCTTTATATGGAATGGCACAATAGACAATATATCTAGGGTAAAACATCCGTAACCAATGTATGGCTTTATTCATTAGAGGCTGAAATACACACACTTTATTCTGAAAATCAATTACAGTTATATTACCTATCAATCACAGAAATATGCTTTCAGATTATTATTACAGTTATATGGATCTACGACACTTTACCAAGTTATACTACAGTGAAGTGTCAACAACAACACATGACTTGGTTTTATTTTATAGGAACTATATTTGTTTTGTATAAACTTAATCAAATACGTCCAGAAAAACAATATTTACATGCTGAAATAAAATTGGCTATTAGGTAATATATTAACTGAATAAAAGTATTTTATTTTTGAATGGATTAACTAATATTTTTCTGTAGAAAATACAAAAACAAACGCCAAAACGTAATTTGGATTGTTGAATGTATATAAGAGCTATCTGTGAACAGAAAATATTATACACCAAATGTAAAATAATTATATAGTTACAGATTATCCAATTAACAAATATATATAATACATAAATATGTAAATGTCACCCTAAAAAATATTTATTATTATTTTCACTTATAATTAATATAATGAGCCGACAAAGATATTATGAGGAATATTAAACATAAAATTTATTGACTAAAATTATATATGACGTCTGAGGACACATAAGCTAAATATGCTCAGACGATCAATGGTGATGTTTTCGTTGTTACGTATATGAGCATTTACGATATACATTAGACAAGAAAGGAAACACCAATCATAAGAAGAATGATAGAACAATATCCCATAAAGACCAACTGAATTTACTGAGAAAAATCAAGAGATTTTAATGTTGCAATTTGAGTGTACCAAGACGTCACCAACAATGGAAATTAAATACACCATAAAGCCCAAATGCGGTCTGAGTACCAACATCACATTTGCGGTTTGTGAACACAACAGAATTTTGTAACTATTTCCTCTACTTTCTGTCAACATCATCAAAATCGAACTGGATTATGAAATTCAACCACATCAATGATTGACATAGTAACAGTATCCATATACTGATCATTAACACATGAATCTTGCTTTATTCTATTTAAAAGCAAGGTTATTAGCTACAATGATAAACGGGATAGACATTTTGAATTTTTTCCAAAACAGTCATCATAGAGCACAAATACAGAACAATTTTGGTGTCATGTTTGATGAAAATGTTATCTCTGTGTATGTGCCATGAACAATAATTGATGTTCAGGTACAATGTTGAGGAATTATAATGGGGGTGTAGTTTGATAAAAACCAGAAAATTCAAAGGGCAAACGCAGAAACAGTTCATCTATCATATGTAGCCCAAAACGATAAGAGAAAGAAAGGATCCTGACAATGCTTTCAACATTGTATTTTAAACATGCTTTATTATGTTATAAATCTACAATCACAGTTCTTATTTATTGAAGTTCTAATGTATATAAAGTTAGCGTAAAATACTAAAATTGTCAGAAGTTTGTTAATGTTTTCAGATAGTGTTATATTGATTGATTTCACATTTTGTTCAGGTTTTGTTTAGAGACAACCGTTACTACCTGCTGGTACAATGTCGGTGAATGTATACTTTTAAAATTCTATTTCGAACAGAAATCATGAATCTAAATAAGGAACTGTATAGTTACTCCTTGTTAGCGTTTGATGGAGGAATTTTTATCCTAAATTCCATACAGCAATTAATGTATAAGCTGAATGTCGCTATCGTTATTGCTTAATGTCATATTGGTTCAACAGACAAGCATACCTATAGAATCACGAAACTATCCTCTATTGTTTTGACCCACTCCCCTCACACACATTTCTGAAATAAGTTAAAACGCTGTTCTACCTTGCATGAAACGGCACCTAGGTCTGCTAGATTATAAACCAGATGAAAGATCCTCTACAGCTATAACCATTCAATTTAATATGAGGAAACAATTAGTTTTAAGAATTAACGAAGGTGATAACAAAATCATCCTAATGAATTTTTCGTTAAAACGATTATTCACCAATTAGAAAAACGAAAATTACTCTGTAAGGATTACGGTTTCAAAAAGCACTTCTTCTCATTATATAGAGACATTGGTAAGATACATATCTCTGAAATACCGGTTTTGACGGTTTCAATATATTGTTAAAGATGTAAACAAAACTATAAAACTGTAGCAGCGTGATATACCCTGTCTCACATTTATAAAGTACATCACGTATACAAAAACCGTTTCATCGGTCGGTCAAAATTCCATTATTCCCCCAACAGAGAACATGTGATAGCTGGGATAAATAAAGTGGGGAGCAATTGCATATGTGTTAAGGGTGGGAAGAAAAGGGCTTCACAAATCGTAATGTCTTGTCCCATGTGAAAAGTCGTTGTGTTATATCACGGCAGAATTCCAACGATCCAGCTTATTCTTTACGCAATTGACACGTTTATGAAAAAAGAAAATTTGCCGACGCAGATTCTGAAGACAAAGTGAGACCAGAAACCGGGTTTTTGGCCTTAAAGAGTATATGCATGAAAGACAATACTAACAAAAATATCTTCTGACAAACCAACAATATTACGCATGGCCTGGTTGACTGGGTTTTCATCTTTACTTAAAGGACGCTTGTACTAGTGACTCTAAGATTATGATAATTATCACCTTCAACAACTGCAAAGCGCGGGTCTACTTCAGCCACTTCATCACCTTGCATTGCATCCCCACTGTTTGCGACCATTTGAAACTATCTGTACCCACTTACCAAATGGCTATTGGTTTTGTGCACATGGTGATACTTATTTGAAAGTACAGAACAGTTTTACTACTATTCAGTCGGTCTTGAATGGTGGATACACTACACTTTTTATGTGTGTTTCATAAACAATGTTTCAGAATGGTGAATGTACTACACTGTGGTTTATAAACTGGTCTAAATGGTTTTATGGTGATACACTGACCTTGGTGTGTTTCATAAAATGAATAGTTTCAAATGGTACCAATTGGTTCAGGCACCAGCGGAGGGCACGATCTTTCTGTGTTACTGCATAGTGATCAAAATGTCGGTATGTTGATGACATGTTTATTTTCGCCAACCATTAAACTTATTAATACACTGAATAGAGACCTTGGTTATCTAAATGGACAGACGTGAATTTTTTGTTAAACGTAATGTAACAGACGGTGCATGTTGTTTAGAACTAACCGAAAAACTATGATGTAGTGTGATGAGCACTATGTAAGGTAACAGAAATATTGTTACCGATAATGCTACTCAATTTTAACATCTTATGGTTAGATTACATCTATTTTGGAATGTATACGATGTGAAAATGTTGCTATTTGGGGTTTCTCCTGAGGTCAGAAGTGTTCTACCCGCACAATTGAATACTATAAATGATGCTCTGCTAATTTGATTGACAGATATTGCATATATACCATCAGTCCGCAATTGCACCACCGAACCAGAGGATGGTATCGTTAGCAAAATAATTCAGATCTCTCGATAACCCACTGATATTCTGTTACTCACTTGGGTGGTAAACGCTTAAATTATTATGCACTTATCACCCAATCTGTATTGTTAAATAAAAGTCTCGTTCCAATTTCAATGTACACATGGTTTCCAGCCAAAATAGTCACTCTTTAATGGTATGTTCTGCTGAATCCATTCTCCAAGAACTAACTAAATATAAATTGCCGTCTTGTGAGAGATTTATTTAATGAGCTCTCATTAATTAAATATTCAGCGCCTTCACTTTATGTTTAAATTTCTAAAGACTGAGGTTTTAATTATACACTTGTATAAAGTTAGAGCAGTGAAGTGCCTATGGGTCGCCTTTGGGGCTAATCATGTTTAGCCCGATACCCGTATTTTGATGGTGTCTCTTTAGGGATGCTTCTGACAGTTTGTTTGGGAATATCACTGTAGGGCCTGATTAAAATCAGGAAAGGGCATTTACCTGGGTCCGAGTTTGGGACAGGGTCAGTGGAACCGTGTTGGGTCCCAGAGTGTTGCAATGATATCCAAAGATTTTACTATTTTAATCCATAATGTGATTGACAATTATTACTATTCTGGTACAGACTAAGCGGTGCCACCAAACTTGTATTCCCAGCTGTTTGCTGTGTTAAACTTGCATTTTCTGACTGTTGAATTTGTTAGCCTAGTAGTGAAACAAATTGAAGCACCAAAACATTTCCAAAAGGTCAACATAACTGCGTTCGTAGACGTTTAACGAAAATATCACCTGAACTATTTAAAAGGGGTATAAATAGTGAGTTTATGGGGAAACACGCGAAAGTAAGGCAGATGTGCTAAACTCAAGATCATTGAAATGGCTATAACCTTACTCATGGAGGGCGTGGAAGCAGGTTTATCCAATATATAAATAATATAATAACCTTTATATATATATATATATATATATATATACATATATATATATATATAAACTATGATATCGATTTTTTTAGAGCCGATAACTACAGGTACATACCCTCACAAGCGTCACAACAAATCACAACCGTCGGTAGAGGCACTTGATGAAGTTCGCCTTTTGTTTCGGTCATCAAGTCAAAAGACTGTTCTAATTTTGTTTCCATGTAACTTCTGACCTGACTCATAATGATTTGTTTTAATCATGACATATTTTAATCGCATTTGCTGATATCTTGATAACTTGCAGGTTCGACATCGTAACGAATGTATCAAGGATATTCGACATCGTGGCATCACCCGGCTGGTGGCAAAAAACAGCACATGACGTTGGTACGAGGCTACCTTTTTAAGATGGTAATTTGACTAACATGTACTGAATTGTCTCTAGAAGCTTTGCAAATTATTTCAATGTTATGAACGTAGAATATTGCTGACTTTGAAGCTGGATTATTCAGGAATTGATTTGATTCATGCAACATCAACAAATACAGATAATAAAAATTGTTCATAATTCGAATAATGTAATAATATATTGGATATATTGACATTGGTCATTTCCTTCAAATACATTAATAATAATAATAATCTGGCTATCTAAAGGCGTCAGACAGCCTGATGACATGTGTGCCTCGCCTCACCATATTAGGTGGATGATCCCATGACGTTAAGGTCGTTCTCACTATAATAGGTGATGATCCTGGGTTACGACCATGTTAATTCTTTTCCATACAGGTGGATGATCCCATGATGCCGTTGTTCGCCCACCTGGGCTAGGTGATGATCCTTTACACAGACGTTGTTGCCTACCTCTTTACCTGTTGCTGTGGATGATCCACATGACGTTGTTGCTCGCCTACTCATAGTGGAGACTTTACATGACGTTGTTGCCGCCTGCCTTACCCATACACAGGTGGATGATCTCATGATGCTGTTGCCAATTTTACCCATAATAGGTGTGGGATGACCACCACGACGTTGCCGCTCACCTCACCACACAGGCGGATGACCTGCCGCATCAAATGCGTTGTCGCCTGCCTCACCCACAATAGTGATCCCGCCGACGCTGTTGTCCGCCTCACCCACGGTGATGATCCCGGCCACGACGCAGCCAGCTGCCCGCCTCACCCAATAGTGGATGATCCTACGACGTTGCTGTCCTACCATAATAGGTGATGATCCCAAGATGATGTTTAAACTTTTGTTCACTTTATTTTTATTTGAGATTATCGGCTTATACATTACTAATGATCAGGTATAGAAATTGTGCGCCTATTCAAGATCGATGACGTATTGCGTAAGAACCGCTCATATTTGCGAGTTAGTACATTTAACGCACTATGCATAACCATGGGTTCCACGTTACAGCATACATTGATCTGAAGCAAATTATTATTACAGTGCTACGTCAATTCGATAGACCTACCTCCAATGGTTTCCATCGGCCCATTCACGCAGAACCAATCATTTCGTCACTGCACTATTTTATATACTTTGTCCATTCCTGCACAATCATACCAGGTGATGATGCCAGTGATTGTAACGACTGATCCTCCAGTCCATTAATGAACTATCGGAGTCTGATTGTACCTGCACACCAGGCAATTCGTACAACAGAAGACCAGACATTCACGGATTGCTGTATATATAACGATATATAGTGCAGACGAGAACAGAGCATTCCCATCAGGTTTTTTTTTTCATTTTTCGTGTTCCTGACACCATCAATAAATTTCATACACCCAAATATTCATCAAAACCATACAGAACCGAACTAAACCAATACAGCATCCGTAGATATCTGATCCTCTGATCAGGCTGGTGCCTGGCGCAGTGGGTAAACAATCGAACCCATCTGTGTGGACCCGGAGGACCAGTCTGTTACATCATCATCATCATGGCGTATTGATTGTCAAACGGACAAAGTCATATAAAACAGCACGGTGACAATGAGGATTGGTCTTGGCTGTGAATGGTCGAGGGAAACCATTGGAGTAAGGTCCTATCAAGATGATATACTTGTACTGCTGTCATATTTATCTAACTGGCTGAGTATCAAGCAGCAAATGAGACCCATGTAATATTATTCACATAGTGCTATTGCTAAATGTGTAACCAATCATAATAGATATGGCATAGTTCTACAATGCAAAATGTCAAATCTGAATAGCCGTGTTTTATACCTGAACTGCTCACACGTATAGCCGACACAAATAAGAAAAGAAATCTCCAAAATAAAAGAAATAAAGGAACAAAAGTTTAAACAACGTCAGTGTAGGATCAGCACCACCCATGGGGTGGCGACAACAACGCATGTAGATCATCCACCTATTGCGGTAGGGGCGGCAACAACGCGTAGGATCATCCACCATTATGGGTAAGGAAGTGACAACAACGTCGCGAGGGATCATCCACCATGGGGCGGCAACAACGCCGCGTGGTGATCAACCACCCACAGTGGCAGGGCAACAACGTCAGCGTAGATCATCCACCCGCTGCGTAAGGCAGGGCAATAAAACGTCGCGTGGTGATCATCCACCCACAGGTAAGGGCGGCGGGCAACAACGCTGTAGGATCATCTATTGCGGGTGGCGGCGGCAACAACGCCGCGGGATCATCCAATGACAGGGTGGCAGTGTAAAGTCATCAAACGCCGCGTGGTGGATCTACTCATTATGGGTAGGGGGCGGACAACAACGCTGCTGGTGGATCATCCACCCACAGGGTAAGGAAGGCTTCAACGTCGCAGATCATCACCTATTATGGTGAAGTGGACAACAACGTCATGTAGATCATCCACCGGCTATGGCAGGGCAGGCAACACATAATATCAAATTTTGTTTATGCCTTTCGTCAGATTGTTTATTATTATTAATATATTGAAGGAAAATGACCACGTCAATATGAAGTCCAATATGTTATTCCTGTTATTATAAATTATGACATGATTTTATTATCTTATTTAGCTGATGTTGCAGCAGATCAACCACTTCCTCAGCATCCAAGTTTGCAAAACAATAGACCCATTGCATAACCAATATAAAGAACACGGTAAAACTACGAGACAGTTCTTCAGTACATGTTGATCAAACCCCGTCTTAAAAAGAAGAACCTCTGACAATATCATATTATATTAGAGCAGCAAGCCAGATAATACGATAACATCGAATATCGCGATACCTTTTTATTCGATTACGATATCGAGAACCGGTTACCGGGTGACATCAGCAAATCGCGACTAAAATATCGCGATTAAAACAAATCGCCATTGGTGAGTCAAGTCAGAAATTCCAAGGAAAATGCAAAATAGGTCAGTCTTTTAGCTTTTGACGTGAGACAAAGCGAATCACTTGTAAGGCGACATACACTCTGCAAACGAATTTAGGATTTATTAGACGCTTGTAGAGGGTATACCTGTGGTTATTTATTCAAAAAAATCGATATCGCTTTACCTTATATATATATATATATATATATATATATATACATATATATATACATAAAATTGTACTTACTACAATATATATTGATATTACCACTCCTGCCTCCATGAGTAAGGCTATGTAGCCATTCGTCTTGTTTGCACATCTTCATTTTCGGCGTGTTTTTTCCCTTGACTTCTCACCATTTACACCCCTTTGAACACTCTGAAGTGATATTTTTGCAAGTAGTATTCTCACGAACGTAATTGTAAACATTGACTTTTGGGAAATGTTCAAAAAATCAATCTATTTCAACCTACACTAGGCGCTCACTACTGGTATTTCATTTTAATCAAGAAAATGTGTTTAACAATACAAAATAGCTGAGAGGAATACTGTTAAATTTGTGGCACCCACAGGCCTATTGCCAAGAATAAGTAATAGAATAGTAATTGTTGATTAACATAGATTAAAATAAATAAAAATTAGATATCACTGCACACAACACTCCATAGGACCCAACACAGGTCTCTGACTGACCCTGTCCCAACCCCGGACCCAAGTAGTCACCTCTTTTCCCATACAGAGAGACACCCTTAACCAATACCTGTGAAAATGTTCCCCAACATGACAACAAACATCCTAAAGAATTATAAAAGAAACAGCGAACTCATCAGGGCCCTAAATAAGACCCCCATAGATTACCCCAAAAGAGAGCACATTTACATGAAAAGTAATATAACTAACTTTATACCCACCAGAATTAACCATAACAAAACCTCAGTCTAGAAATTTAAACTACAAAGAAGGCATGAAGGAATATTTAATTAATGAGGGTTTATTAAGAACAGCCCACCACTGAGACATGAATTTATGCGCCGACAGATCTAGTTTAACTCAGGAGGAAGTACAATATGGGAACATGCCCTAGGCACAGAGGGGACTATTTGCAGCCGAATATAAAATATTACTACTGAGGGGAATTTGGAGACGAGACTTCCAGGCCAACAATGTAGTTAGTGATAAGGCGCCGTGAACGAAGGTTTGCCACCGCAGTAGATAACAGAACACAGTAAGTATCTCCGAGGAGACGAGAATTATTTACTAAAGGGTATTTTTAGTGTCTGCTTTGGTGGTACTGCCAGTTGATGAGTATAACCCATACAGTATCACAGTAGTCACCAATGGTGGAGCATCGTTTATATACTGATATTCTTAATAAAGTGAGGTGGCAGCCACGGACCCTCAGGAGAAACCCTCAACCTCGACACTACGTTTATCAATATGCATATCTCCAAGGTAAAGAAGTGTAATCAACCATACACAAGATATTTAATTGAGCATTATCGACACAATATTTCGTTCATAACACGTAATTATCAATACTAGCGTCGTAGTTTAGGTTGAGTTCCAAACATACTTATACTATTTACGTTATTTTTAACAAAAATCTACGTCTAGTCATTTAGATATTAGGTCATTTCCATTCAGTGTTGTGTTATGTTCTATTGATTTAGCTCGAAAATAGAAGGTATCATCAGCACACAAATACATTTTTAGAGTCACTATTTTGAGTAACACGAGAAATAAGTCATTAACCCTCCCATTGGTGCCTTTTTCAGACAAGCAGGCACCATTTGAAACTGCCTGTTTTTAGAAACACACCATATGTAGTAATTCACTATTCGAAACCATTTGAATGATTTATGTCATTAGTGTAGTACATTCACCATTTGAAACCATTTTGCTTATGGAACACAATTATGTAGTGGTCCACTATTCAGCACTATTGAATAGGTAAAGTTTACACAATACCTCTTTTTCAACAGAATACCATGTGTAGAAATCAATTTATTATTTTGGTAAGTGGAAATTTTGAATGGTTTCAAATCAATATTAAACAGCAGGAGGATTTAATGCAGTGAATACAGGAAGGGCTCTGTAAGTAGACCCCAGGCACACTAAAGTTCACCCCTGTAGAAGGTGTGAAGTAATTATCACCACCTTAATACCCGTTATCGGTTCATGTGCGGCAGACAAAACCAGTCAAACTTCGAAGGCTATGCACTTCAATATTGTTGAGTTTGTTACAGATGTTTTCGCTGAACGGCATCTTAATACACTGCCTTTAGGCCAAAAGCCTCCCGGTTTCTGGTCTCTGCGCAGCGTCATTTCAGACCAGTGCGTTTGGTATTTTTAATTTTCTTTTTTTCATGAAACGATGTCCAATTGCACAAAATAGCCGGGACTGATTGAATTCATGTGATATGTTTAAACGATTCACATAGGATATGAACATTTGCCCGATTTATGAGGGGCCTTTTAACCAATTATATACTTATATGCGAAATTTAATTTCATGCATAACGTATCACGTATTTACCTGTTTTGGAATGGCTGATTTAGTCGACTGACACTGCAGAACTGATTACCTTGGCCCATAAGTGTAGTTATAACGGGACAGGAGTATATCGCATGTGCGATGTGTGATTTATTTACATCTTTTAACACATATTTTGATTGGAAAAAAAACCCAACAAACCAGAGAGTGTATTTTGCATATCTACCAAATGTGTCTCTGTATATCGTAATGAAGAAAAATTAACTTTTTGAAACCGTAATCCAAACACAGAGTACCTCGTTTTAATTGGACAATCGTTTTGCTTGAGAAAGAAATTGTAGGATGATTTTTATTTATTACCTTAAAGACAATTCACCTGTGTTTTCAATTGTTTTTACCTGATATTAAATTGTAGGTTATATATATGAGAAGATCTTTCATGGTTATAATATCATTTCCAGGAATAGCACTGTATGCTCTGTGCAAAATTGTTAGAACTGACATTTGGTTATTTCAACCGCGTGTGGCGTGGGGGGAGAGTCAAAACAACAGAAGGTGATTAGTTTCGTGATTCATAAGTATGCCAGCCTGTTTGAACCAATATACAACATTAAACAGCCAACGCGTGAACATTCCGCTTATTATGTCTTTATTCATTCTGATGTGAACTTGAGATGATTTCACCTCCATCAACTCTCGCTTTCAGATAAATTATATACAGTCTTTGCTTAGATTCATGATTCTACATCTGAACAAATTTTAAAAGTATACAATCACCGACATTGGCCTACAGCAAAGGTAAATAAATAGTTCTCTAAAACAAGAACCTGAACAAAATGTGGAAATCAAATTGAATATATACTTATGAGAAAATATCAACAAACTCTGTTTGGACACCCAGTATTTTACCCTGCTTTTATATAATATTAGAACTATTAGAAACAGAACTTATGGTGGAGTTATAACAATAAAGTTCTTTATTAAAATACAATGTTTGAAAGTTACATTGTCTGATCCTTTTCTTTTTTCTCTCATGAAACGCTCTGAGGCCACTTGTAATCTCTCAATATTGAACTGTGAGCCGTTTATATGTCCGTCACAATTATTTTACGTTTTTCTACATGATTTTATGAAGCCAATTCTTCCCCATTATATCTCCTCAACATGTACTACAAACATACATCAGATTATTGTTAATTGTTTCTGTACGCTTTATACACAAGTAACATTTTCCGTAAAACTTATGGACACACCAAAGATTATCTTTATTTTATGCCTGCATGATATTTTGGAAAAATTAAATGTCTATCCATTTATTATCATTGTGGTTATTAACCTTGCTTTAAAACAAAGAATACAAGAGAACACTGTGTTGATAGTGTTGCATGGACCATGTTACTATGTCAATCATTGATGACGACAATTTAATCGGTTCGACGATAATCGGCATAGAAATGGGGAAATGGTTATGTACCCCTGTTAAAGTTCACAAACCGCAATGTGTTAAGCAGTAATCACTGATAACGTTGTTGTCATAGGGCGGCTATCGGATATTATTTCACTCCATTGATGAAAGAGACCTTATATAAATTTGATAATAAATTTTGATGCCTGTAAACCAGACCTAGTTTATCTTTCTTTTGGAATTATTTGTTCATCGTTCCCTGTACAATTACAGGTTTCTTTTCTTGTTCATTATGTGTCCATAATATATGACAGTGTATAAAACGTCACCCCTAAATTTTGATAAGTTCGAGAACAGCTATTTATGTGTCTCAGACGTCAGCGCATGCTATTTTACTTGAGGTCAACCAACCTCACACATTGTGTTTAAAGTTACACCATACCTTATAATATTCTCATTAAATAAATTATATTAATTATAAAATGAAAATAAATATTTTAGTGATTTGCTTTGCTGTAGCCTATATATCGCCTTTAAATTGATAACATAACTAGAGCATGAACTGAGGCACAGTTGTTTGGTAACATCAATATTTTCGTTCTCAAATATTTAACACATTTCAACAATCCACATGTTTTAAAAGAAAATGTTTTTGTGTTTTATATAATATTAGATTTAACCACTAAGCAAATACAACACTTATTCAAGTTAATGTTAACATTCTAATAGTTAATGATTTTATTTCCAGCAGCATAAATATTGCCTATCGTCGTGTTGCTGAATTAAGTTTAGAACAACAAAATATCGTTCCTCATATAAAATGAGTGGCAGTCATCAATATTTATTTGTTGACATCACTGTATTCTCGCCAGCTGAGAAATTCAACACTATGTCCATATAACTGTAACAATCAAGCCAAAGCTTGTCCATTTTTCTGTGGGATTGTTGAGCAACATAACACCCAACTACTTTTGTTTCGTGCGTGAATATTCAATGTCTATTAAGGTGTCATCCCCGCTTTCGAGTTTACGACACTGTTTTACTAGATATGTTGTTCATTGTACCGTTCCATATAAAGAGAGAATAAGTTTGTTTCATTCATTAAAATCGTGATGTTTACGAATGACGGACCTTAAAAGGTAAAACAAGGTTTGAGAGTGTTTCAGTACAGTTACACGTCCCAGGGTTATAAAAAAAAGAGGTTCTTTCTATCATTGATTAATTATATCTTGAAAATTCAGTAATTTTTTCTCCCAGACAAGTCTATAACACCGTTCATATTTTCGAAAACCAACACCTGCGTCTAAAAGACTCGGCCATGGTCCACCGTTGGCAGCCAGCAAGGAGAGGCGTGTATTTCATAATAAACCCTTTGATTTTGGGGGCGTCTGCCACCCCACACCCAGTTGAGCCCCAGCGATTATTTTATTGAATTGATGTCGACAAAATTAATGTGTCGTTCGTGACATGAGAAAGTGAAGACTAGGAGTTGTACAGCACAATCTTGATACCTAAAATGTCTGTTTGCCTCATTTTATTTAAAAGGACTTCTGCAACAAGAAAGAATAGCAGGAGCATAGCTATTTCTGCAGACTGGCACTTCTGTCAAAGGAAGCCGAAATTGGCAGGAAATCTACTTAGAAAAGGTTTTCACCATATCAATTGAGTTGTATGATAGTTAGAAGTGGTTAAATTTCGATTGGTAAAATAACGATATATATATATATATATATATATATATATATATACTTTATTAACGTTTTTCTGACCATGTTCAATTTGTATAAATTCCTGTGTGCGGTGGGCTGTCAATCGGACTGCATGGAAAGTTATGTTGACACATCGGTCTGATGCATGTGGACACAAGCTGCCATTACTTAAGCCTTAGATGCAATCGTCTTAACAGAGCCTGGGTTGGTAAAAAAAGCAGTAAAGATTTACACATTTTCAATCAAAGGTTGGCCCCAGAAATATTATAACAAAATTATAAAGGTTATTGAGAAGGTTAAGACTTGAGGATTGACTGTTCGCCGTTAGGTTGATCCGTGTGGAAGGATAATTAATTAAATATACCTTAAACCTTCCAGATATGCTGAAGATGACGCCCAAACTGGCACCCATTGAACTGTATCATGAACTGTGTTACATTCCGCGTCACACACCGCTGTGAACAACAAGTGTTTGGTCAGGTGCCTCACAGTAAGGCACAAATGCTGCTCTCTTATTTTACTACAACTACAGCGCCACAGCGTCTGGCTTCTTAGATGAGATAGGGTTATGCGATCACACGTTCAAAATCATATTTAAATCATCTTTCCCTCAGTTTATAAGTTCATAAACGATGAAATCTTCTATGGTTTATCTGAAGTCAGACCACATGCCGAATGCATGGTACACATTTCGTTTTGTTATAAACTTTTTGCGTTCATCAACTCGATAACCGTGAACTGCTCATTTTGATGTATTCTCGATATCTGTGTGTGAGATTGTGTGACTGAAGAGTTCCATTATCTCTTGGCGCCTGTAGATATGAAGTTGGTTGTCCGCATAAGGTACGTCTGAGGCGTTTCCCGTCATCTCGCTATCTGAAGTTTCAGCAACCGTATGATTTCTCATCTGCACAGACCACGGAACAAACCTTTTGCCGAAGTTATGGAACTTGATTGACGTGCAAACTGTATGCATTGATTTCACATTTGCCGATGTTAATTTGGTCGTACATTGTGTTGGAAATCGGGTTTTTGATACATCAATTTATTGGATGGCTGATGGGCGTTGTGTTGATGGCTGTCAAACCTTCATAGCCTTTTTCCAATTGTCAAACCAGTGGAGATCGAGGAAGGCAGGTCCTTTTTGATTTGGCTAACTTTGGCACCCATCTCATTGTTCTTTTTGGTGGGGTGAAACATCACCGGTACACATTCTTTAACAAATGGTGGACCCAGGGTAGTCAAACCACTTTAGCAGACGTTGGCTTTGGTCCAGAATTATGGATACACCAGTTGACATGTTTTATTTAGTTGTTCAACGCTCTTTCAACGCATACATCATGCATACTGCCGCCGGTTGTTCCTCATTTGCCAATCTGTAATACCGATGCTGGAGCTAACGGGTCATCGGCACGTGGCAGGAGCCGAAGGAAATTAGTTATTTTTGTAACTCGACTTTCACTACCGCCATGTTCGGCGTTTCGGCAGCGGGGACAATGAATGTTTAGTACTAAGACTTAATTCGTAAATTGTTTAATGAGGTTTTCAACACTGAGAAATTTTGCCACGGTTTTGGAATTCTACATGGTTTATTGCGCCGACGTGATAGGCGTGAGCCTACGCTTTTCTTAGGCTATATTTGTTGATGCTTGTCTTTAACCCGGTTGTTGCTGTCCTGATATCAATTGGTGTCATTCAAATCACTGTTGGCGAGAGGTTAAAATTACCTACCGCTCTTTTCTGGCATTATTTTGACAGCACTTCGAACATGTTTTCTATCGGAACACGCGGCTGTTTCGTTTACGTGCGTTGTGAGGTCATGTTCCAACAAACGCGTCGTTTTTCATTACCCAGTGGAATATCATGACGTCAATGCACAAACACGTTAGCCTTCATAGTCTATAAAGCCATATGAATGAATCATGAATTGACCCGCTTTGAAAATGTTATGACAGATTTGAAATAAAATGAAAACATGCTTTTTCACTAGGCGGACATTTTCTTCAAATGTTAGGTTTAATTAAAAAGAAGCACACTCTGAAAAAGACCATTTCATTATCTGTCATTAACGTTCATGTTGAAATTGAGATTCTTCAATATGCTCTTTGTTAACAGCAGAATGTCTTTATCCATTTACATATCGCATTAGTGAGATTAAACAGTTTTCATAAGTATTTTCCAAATATTATTCTCAGACAAACTTTTTACGTTTTTATATGCTTGTTTGGTTGAGGTTGCAAGCCATACTTGAAGTCTGTGACGTGCATTGTAACAAATAAATTCATATACAGCGCGCGTGTGTGTGATCATACGTGCACACGGACGTTCATGTGGCTGCGTCGCGCCATCAGGCGGTGACAACGCGTTGTGACATTAGAAAGCAGTGGAACCACCAGAGTATGTTACCTTATGCCCACATTCTGTTTATCTGGAGATGAGTTTTATCATTTAAAAATGCTCAAGGTTATGAAGAATTATGGTACACTGATTTATAGCTACATGAAAATGCATACAGATGAGTAGGTGTCTAGACTTTGAAAGGCATTTTCATAATTATTTAAGGGAGAACATGGACCACAATTTAAGCAACACCATCAAATATTATATATATTTATTCGTCGTACAATCATACAAAGAATAAAATGAGAAATGAACATTGTAATTATATATAAACGTTAAACTTGATAGGCCAAGATACAGCACACATTTAACCATTCAGATCGTATAATATTTTTTCTCAAAAGATGTTTGATTGGTATGGGACTATATCGATCAACATCCATCAATTATTTTATTGTCATTATTTATTTGGCCAAAATGCAAATAATTCACAAACACTGAGAAATGAACATTAATTTATATGAATGTTATATAAACATAGAAGAAGTTGGAAGGATTAACAGAGAGAAGGTGGTGTAAATAAAATAAAAAAAAACAATATAACCAAGGAATAATATTACCAGATTAAGTAATGCACAAAGAACCCAGAACACTTATCGTGGAAGTGTAAGGAGTTTATCTGGCAGCTCTGGCTCACTGGGCGCTTGTTTACAGAGCCTCGCTTTGAAGCATAAGTGCTAAGGCGCCTGAGGCATCCTTGGTTTATTACACGAAATGATTACACACACACACACAATGTGTCACAAATAGCAATGTAGACAACAACTAGATGATATAGATAAAAAAACAACACTTAAGATGGCTGGGAAGATGATAAAGTGAATTTGACATGTTGATACCGAAAATCAAGTTAATTGAATCTTAAAAATGGAACATGAAAGATGACTACATCATTTGAAGTGATTATAAAAGTAATAACATATAAATTTATATGCAATATGATTAATAATTGTGTATATACAGGCGAAATCAAAATATTCGGACATCCATATAAATCAAATAATATAGGTAAATGTTACTATATGAGAAATTTAGAATTGACAATCAAATAGCCCAACTGGTATAAATACGAGAGGGTAGACAACTACCAAGCGCAGAACAGTTCAACAACAGGCACAACCAGGACATCAAAGAAATTGAAAATAAAAATTCCAAAGTCCTAGAATACTGCATGTTCAATTTAAAACATGAGTTGTTCAGCATCGTGTCTTCCACTGGAAAAAGTGCATCAACTATCTGCCTGTGGTTCGAAGAAACATTCCAGACAGACCCATATGTATACCTGCACAACTTTTTGACGAAGTGTCTAGTGACAACATCCAGGCTGCCAACTCAAAAAAGTAGTAACCTGAGATCCAATTCCATGTTTGTTAAGCTTATAAAGAGTTTGAAACATAAGAAAATATTGTTTTAAATAAAGTGGTAATTTATCATTGTAAGACCAGTGAATATCAAAAGAACTTAGAGAAAATCAAGCGGAGCATTTATAATAAAGAATCAGAGTAAATAATGTACAAAGGCTCTTGTGTAACAAACAATATTGAAATGACGAAATGAGAATGACAGTTGCCTTTATCATAGAGAATAAATAACAGAGTGACATGAAGGACAATGAGGAAATATAAATAAATTAAAAAGTAGAATGTCTGATAACAAGTAGCCATAAATAAGAATTAGACTGAATATTGGCTTTCTAGTTAAATTAATTTGTTTTAGGATGTCCCAAATTAACAGGAGTTAACCAATGTTAAATTGTCAATTCCTGAAGAAAGAATGATAATAAAATAATAGTAAGGTTTCAGTTGTATGAAACATTAAAAATAACACTGATCCAGACTGTTTCCGATATCTTCAACATTATTATCGTTATGTAAATATAGTGTGTTGATATGGATGAAAATGTAGTATACCGTAAATGTACATTAAATAACAGTGTGAAGTTACATTCTACGTTCATAACAAAGAATTTATCGATTGAACTACTGAATTAATACATGAAAACAAACATTGTTGAAAACAAGTTTCACTTATTAATAACGAGACAAAGTTTGCCTATCGTTTATTAATTTAACGCTACTGTGTGTTTAATAAATTTAAAGACTGTAGGCTAAATGTATTCATATCAGGATCAGGCTGAATGTCTATTTGATGTAGCATATGTCTTTTGCAAGAATTGTAACCGTATTGATAACTGTTTCAAAATGGCTATCCTTTCTATATCCAGAATATTAATACGATCAAAACGAGTTAACCGTGTATGGTAAGTACGTAAACACGTACGCGTTACGATGGACAACAAGGTACGTTAAACGCCATTTGTACACAACAATGTTAAAACCAACTGCATAAACCGATTTTTGGGGAAAGTGAAGGAAATAATCTTGTCCCAGACTTAGCCTGCAGGGATAAATAAAGTAGATGCCACTATCGTTGATTTACCAGGTCGATTGCGCTTATAAAAAATTCGACGTATCCATGACGTGATGAAGCAGTGGTTCAAACGTTCGGTAAAGACGATATTTAAATGGCTGCATTCCATCACGCAGATTCTACCCAAGAATCCAACAATGTAAACAGCCTCACTGCGAAAGCTATCATGTGACTGATTATTAACAACGTTGTATAATCAAGAAGAACTAGCATATTTAATCAAAACCAATCACAAGAAAGCAAATGTAAACAAACCAAATATAGATTTGAACCACACGTTACCTTTGATGCGCGCTGACAAGGAATGACGGATCAAATGGCTCATTTGTATACTGCTTAATCCTCAAGACAGTCAGAGGTACTTTTTTAAAAGGAAAACAGTTGTGAATATCAATATTCCTTATAGAAAATGACAAAAATACTTTGAAATGTTATTTTTCATTAAATAATAGTAAGAACCTTAGTTTAAAGACGTATCGTCTGTGTTTTTACAACCCCTGTTTCGGAAATACTATGTTTGGGAATATTGATAGTTTTTAGAAAGGAATACTTTTGAAATAATATATTTCAAGAATAGTTGTTTATGTTTGGTTTAACAGTAAAAGTGCTTAAACGAATTTATGACGGGACCATCGGAATGCATTTTGCAATATATTTATCAGTTTTCTGTAAACTATTAAAACAGTACAATTGTTTTGAGAAATGTGTATAACTAACAGTATTTGTATTCACTTCTTCAAATAAAATAGCGATGTTCTGATGACAACAAAATAGTTGATGTTCTGAGCGACAACAAATATGATATTAATAATAAAGATTTTAGCGCACATACCATTTCTGTTGGTGCCTCGGCGAAACAAGAAAACATTACTGTCAAACAATATACAATGATAGTACGAGCGTCGGCCGATGGGTTTCAGCGCACCGAACCCTCGTTCTGCGTTGGCGCAGCAGGGTGGCTTCGGTTCCGGGTCGACACGGTGTTCTTGAGTGCACTTAAACCATACTTGCTTCGTCCTTCGGACGGGACGTGTGTCATGTAGGTCCCAGAGATGTATAAGCATAAGTGATTCGTGGGGTTTCGCGCACTGAACTCAAGTTCTGGGTTCCAGCAAGGTGGTTCGACCCCCGGCGACACCCAGAAGAACTTAACTACACTGCCTTCACCCAGGGGTTACTCGGTACCAGGAAGGCAGAGATGGTTTGCTCTATATGCGCCAGAAATGGCAGTAATTGAGCTGCTACTCTAGGGAGCTGAGATGGTTTCAGGAATGATTTACAGCCTCATGAGCCTCATGAGCAGGGATAATATTATACGGTGCCTTGAGCCCATAATTATACAGGATACGGCGCTATATAAATCTCATACACATACATATTACAGGAAACAAATTATGTACCGAATACATTACCTACAATGTACTACAAAATATACATCATCTTTGAAGAGTTGTGACATAAGATGAGTTTTAAGCATCGACTTGAATTTGGTTATACTTAAGACAAGATTTGAGTTTAGTTGAAGATGATTCCAGAGTCTCGGAGCCAGACAGAAAACGACCTATCATCCAGTTCCATTTGAAGTTAAGCCTTGAGGAGTGACATGTTGCTGGAGCGCAAATTGGTGATGGAGTGTAGACTTTAAGTAAGTTCAGAAATATAAATTATAACAGCAATGTTATTAAAAGACGGTGAACAATTAGCATGTTTTAAAAAACACCGGTGAAACAGGAAGCCAGTGGAAGTTCTTTCAAGATTGAAAGATATGGCATGACTTTCAGACAAAGTCAAACATGAGCTGTTGTGTTTTGTATAAAGAAGACGAGATATTTATTCGACCGTGAAGACCAAAGGAGAAAGACTCACATTATCAAGCCGCGATGTGACAAACGCATTGTATAATTTGTTCAAGAAGTACTTTTATTCACATTTTAATTCATTATATTTGAGGCGAAATGATGATATGCAACGTTGAGATATGTCGTGAAAGTCATTGTCGAGTCAAATATAACACCCAAATTACGTACGTAATGAGGGAGTTATTCAATATGAGTCACCACCAAGTAAATGGAAGAGAACTTTAGACACTGCTGACGTGATCTTAAATAGAACAAAATTTTACTTTTTCATCGTTCAATTTATAGTTTTGTCTCATCCAACTTCGAATCTCTTTTAATACATTTCTCCAGTATTTTCAATGGCAGGAATCAGCAGTGTTCTTGAGAAGATGAAAATAATGAAAGCCGCGTGTCATCAATAAACATGGTAATTTAAATTATACTTCAAAAGGATATCAATGAACTGAGAGGTATAAATGTAAATCATCAGGCTTCGAGCACAGTTTTGGGTACAGAATAGTCAAGAGCAACAGGCCCAGATAATGTTACCAATACAAACATGCTGAGGCCTATTTAAAAGGTAGGACTTACAATCAATCCAGGGCTGTGTCAGTATTCCAAGATGATATTGTCATGAGATGACTTTTGCGATCGACAGCGTCAAAAGCGGCGCTTTGTTCAACAAAATTAATGCAGTGATTTTCCCTCATCCATGGCAGATAAAATGCCAACAGCGACGCGAAGAAGAAACAGTTTGTTCCATGAAATGGTTCAGGCTGACCGAAAAAGTGTCTGACAGGTTATTAAAGAATGAACATGGTCAGAGATCCGTGATGGAACAACTCGCCCGATTGTTTTTCCAAGGGTACTTTAAATTCACGTCGGTAATTTTGAAAACTTCCTTGTCCAAATTGGTTCCTCAGGTGGTTTAATATGAGCAAACTCTGGCTATTAGGAAACAATCCGAAGAAAGAGATCTGTTTACACACTGGGAGTACTGAGCAAACACATCAGTTGGTTTGTCTTATTGAAGGAAGTTGGCACCGGACCGGGTTCATACGATTTTGATGGCGATTCTTTACGATGAGTTTCGATCTCCGCAACACTAGTAGGCTCAAACACGGACAGTTCATTGTGGATCCTTGCGTGATAGAATGCAGATAGAATGACAGGAACTGAGGGGAAAAGAACGATGGATATTCTCAATTTTAGACAAAAAAGTCTGAAAAGCATTAGAGGTCCTGATCGGAGCAAGTAGATGGCCACTGGCGCTTTGGTTTATGAAGCAGCCAACAATGTTAAAGAGTTTGATCACCAGAGCTGTCTTCCACAAGAGATGAGAGAATATTTTGCCTGGGTTAATCATGTTCGCCATAACATCACGTTGGTTATGGTAGTCTTGCCGATGTACCCAAGTTTCCGGTTGTCACGCCATTACCTCGCCGTTGTTGACGGTGGATTTTCCAGGTGCACGGATATCATCATTGAACCAGGGGATTCAGATTGTAGTTTAACAGTTCGAGTTTTTAGTGAGCATGATCATCCAAGACAAATATGGGACAGTAGATTCAAGAGACTGACACAAGAACTCAGCTCACCATCTTCAAGCGTTTGTTTATTTTCCAGTTGAGATTCAATATTCGATGACAACAAAATGTCTGTTTTAATAGCAAAAGTTGCTGTTAGTGTTGAAGGAAAACACGAGCTGACACGTCTTTAACAGTAAATAAATACCATGACGGAATCCACCGTTGATTAACTTGGGGGACATATTTGTCACAAACCATGTTTATCATGATTAGCTCATTTTTTAGAAACAAACATTTTAAACATATCTCATTTCAAGTTAGTTAGTTTCTTCAAAAGGAAATTATCAATACCATGAAAGACATATTTTCGAACACGGTAAAACACGAGCGATGTTGAACATTTCAGCTGTCTTATGCACAAGACATCAATTACCATCTCAGTAACTCTGTTCGGCAGTCTGTAACCGGCAGGGCTTGCCATCGCACCGTCCAGCTGCTTATCATCGTTACTCAGTGCTGGCTTACTACATTGTTCTTTCAATAAGGCATTTCATGAGCCCAGACTCGTCGTTAATACAAATACATTCTCGTATATAACACTGTATTATCAGGCTCTTTGATGTCTTATTGGCAATAATATCACCTCGACAAAACTATATTATATGGCAGATTGATTCCATCATCAGCTTTACACCGAGTAAGTTTTACTAACTGACCATTTGGTTATATTT
>JAQQFT010000287.1:0-32032 GCA_029582265.1 Zoroaster sp. YZ-2022 | reverse complement strand
CTTTTGCTTAATAATAACAAAACAACAAATGTAACCCTAGCTCAGAAAAACAATGTGCCCCTATGACAATATATTGTGGCTGCTAGCAACTAGCAGATCAACCAAGCAAAGACTCTCTTTAGGTTGGAGTTAGGGAATATTTCTGCTGATATCGAAGAACATGCAGAATTGCAGAAGAGACAACAACATTATCGAACATGTATATATTTACATGGATTTGCAAAGCACATGTATATGTACTGTACTATTGTGCCATTGTCATTAATATGACCCTGCGGATAAGCCAGGAGAACACTAAAAATCTACATTAAACGAGAGATTGTGTAAGTGAATATTTTGACTCATACGACTACAACCCAAGGTACCGCAGATTGAACATTTCCCTTCAAAAGAATGTGAAATACACCATCTATAACACACGCCGTCTTCTAGGGACCTTTTGTCAACTGTCTGTGGACAGTACGTCATCTTTCTTCCTTTTTACATCGATGCTGAGAACTGAGCATGAACAAGATTAATAAATTGTTTTCGTCGGATATACGAATGGATAATGATTTGATGTAAATAACTTTATTAGGAAACACTTTCCTCGTATTAAAACATCGAAGTGTATGACGAACAATTTATTATACGTCAAATATCTAGGGCTTTGTTACATCAAGTTTTTTTACCAAGTAGGGTTTGTTTTGTTTGAAGAACTGTAGTTAGCTGATGCGTTATCAATTTTGTTCTTAATTTTATTGATAATCACTATCACAAATTTGTAATATATTGTATGTTTTGATAATGAATAAAATACTTGAAACTCGTATATCGCCCGTTGATCCACTAAAGTGAATTCTGATGAATTCCGGTTGGTTTTAGGCACCTCTTGTTGTCTTCTTTTATTATGCGTGTTTATATTTATCTCTATCCAACTCCTATAGTTAACCCTATCCAACTCCATTGTAATACCCTATGACATAACGAAACCCTTTAGTCTCTTTCTACTCCTACCCATTCCCCGACACAAACACTCAATCTGCGTCTTTTACATACAATGACACCAGAATAAAACACACAAATATTAACAATGTTATATTTCTTACATTTATTTTAAGAAACCATTTCAACAAAAGTAATACACACAATGTTATGATTGCTTTTATTTATTAATTTAAAAGGACATCATTGATATTTTCAAAACCAATTACAGTATTACATTAATAAAAACACTTTAATTTTAATCAATCCATTAGCAATATTAATAAACAAATGAAAGAATAAAACGATTTCACAATAATAAACTTATTCAATGGAGACATCTCAAAAGTAAACGTGATACATTATGCATCCAACTGTTCACTAATAGTGCTACCAATCAGTTCCGTTAAATTGTTAAAAAACGTAGAGTAGAACGAACGGGCATAACATCGTCAGGGTCCGCTCCTCCACTCATTTAGATTTCCCCAACACAGGTAATGTTTATTAATGTTCAATCCTCGTCGCTTCGATTCACTAACATTTAGATAGGTGTTGACTATATCAAGAACGTCAATAACTTTGTCCGCGTCTCCACAATCTCCGCCGCTTCTTCTGCTGTAATAATCAGATACATAGTCATACGCAAGATTTGGCATGGCGGATGGCAATTCGAAAACGCACACTCCATGATCATATACAGATTCGCCAGTTATTCTCATATTACTTCACAACCCAGGGGTTGTTCCTGAGCAGCATACACGAGCTTCGTGTATGTGATCCGTAACGATCTTGGTCAGAATTCTTTGATAACTATTTTGGTGGGTGATGCGTCTTCACGATATCAACGCTGGCGGGTGATTCAATGTCACCTGAAATGAGTAGTAAACAAAGAAAGTTAATAAAGAGCTGTGTTTACACTGTTCCCAGGGTTTTGGTAATGTTGGCGCTCTGTCCGGCCAGCATCATCCAATTTCTTCGGTGGTAAGATTCAAACCCTTTCTTCCCAGCCAGCAATCGGGTCTGTGTTCATGTTCCAATACTCTGATATTTAAACGTAGGGGCGCCCCTTGAAACGTTTTGCATAAGCGTGTAACGCTTCCAATTTTCTGGATCTTGAATCTTTTGGTATTCTTCTGGTTGTCCACCTCTTCGGGGTCTGGGTTGTAGCTCTTCTTTTGACGGTGTCCTTTCCCTTCACGTAGGGTGAACCTGAAACCCCATGGTTGGGTTCTGCCTGCGCCTGAGAGTGAAACTCTCTGTCTCACAGCGGCCGCCAGAATGTCCACTCCGGTTGAGCTTCAACCAGTCTTCTGTTCACGCTGGATCGGTATGGTGGTAGGGATGGTCCAAACACTCTCTCTGGTAAATATGTTGTAGAAGTAAGATTCACACTCAGTCGAACTGTACGCTTCCCACGCCCTCCGCTTTTTGACTTGCTCATGTGGGATTTTTTTCACACACTCAAACGGTCCACTTATCCAACAGAGACGTTGGGGAGTTGGTATGCTACTGACATCGATACTGCATCATAGGTTGGAATTAAGATTGGAAAAGTTCAGCCATTTTATTGGAGATACACTATACACCAAACGTATATCTCAGTAGCAGAAGTCAGCTTCTCCTGGGGTCGTCCGGCATGGAATGAGTCGATATGGAAACAGTTTATCCTTTTATTAGTTTCAGACACCAACAACAGTCAAATTGGCAGAAAATAAATTATTTCGGGTTAAACTGGGGTTAAACTAAGGCGAAATCAGCACCTGCTACATACTACTATTCATTTATGCAAAATAACACCCTGTTTGCTCCTCTGATCACTCCGCCATTTTCTTTAAAATTTCCAACTACCTCGGCTAATTTCCGGTAGCGCCTACTGGCATTTTAATAATTCACTTCTTCAGGATGAAGACAAACAAATTATAACTTGTTTCTGGGGAGAATGGCGTCAAAAACAGTCCGATTTCCCAATTTAAATTCTTTGGGACTTTGGCAAGTCCCACATCAAATCTTATTACTCAAAATTTTCAAAAAAATTACTTTTCGAAAAACGGGAAGCTTGTTTAAAATAAATCGGACTATTGACGACCCTTCAGTCTGCGCCAGAAATCACACCAGAGACAAGGCAGGTCCTTCTTGAACAAAAAGAAAAACTTAACTCTATTCTTAAAATCGAGCGCAGGGCGCCCTCATCAGGTCGAGAGATTTAAACACGTTACTGAGGTAGATACAATTTCATCTTCATTATTTTTTAATCTTGAAAAATCAAAATCTCTTTTCTAAAACTTATCATTCCAGAATCCGCTTGATTCTGGAGAAATTACTCAAAAATTCTCTTGCATAAAAGCTCATGTTTCCAAACTTCTACTAAAAACCTTTACTCTAAAGACACGACCGATGAGTGGCGCCTCGCGAAAAACATTTTAAGGGACCTGCCTCTAGCCTTGATCCTCTTCTAGAGGCAGAGGACCTGACGTCCTCTGTCTCTCAGAGGAATTAAGAAATAGCTGTTGGCCAACTTAGCAAGATAAAACGCCTGGCCTGGACGGCCTGTCCGGTGAATTCTATCAAACGTTTTGGCATATTCCAAAAAAACGACCTACTTTCTGTTTTAAATTATTCTGTTCTCACCGGCGGGCTTCCTCGTTCGTTCAGGAGGGCGGTAATTACTCTTTACCCAAAAATGGACATCTGGCCGACATAGCCAATTGGCAGCCAATCTCCTTCTAAAACAATGATTACAAAATCCTTGCAAGGTTGCTCGCCAACAGACTGAAAGAGTGCATCGGCAGCGTCGTAGGTGAGGATCAGACCTACTGCGTCCCTGGACGCTCAATCCATGACAACGTAGGTCTGATAGGGACATCATTGACTATGCCAATGAAATGATGTCCCTTTAGCCGTGGTCAACCTCGATCAGCAAAAAGCGTTCGATAAAGTTGATCGCGACTACCCTTCGACACCATGAGAGCTATGGCTTTGGAGACTGTTTCTTGACTACATAACAATCCTGTACAGCGGTTCCGAGAGTTTAGTCAAAATCTGCGGCTCTCTGACGGCCCCTTTCTCCGTTGAGAAGGGCATTCGTCAGGATGCCCACCTCGGACTGCTGTACAATTGCTATCGAACCTTTCTAAATCGCCTTAGGTGCGAAGTCGGGGACGACGGTTTCCGAACGCCCGGCGCTGACGTCTCTTGCTCGGTTTCGGCGTATGCAGATGATGTCTCTTGTTTTTGTCACCCTCCGAGCGCGGCTTTGACGCGATCAGAGACACATACATCTTTGGTCGCGCCTCTGCGCGCGCCAAATACGAGAAAAACCCAGGGGTTGTGGGCAGGATCGTGGATCGGACGAAGCGATCAGCCGCTTAATTTTTCGTGGAATAACGACGGCTTGTCTTCCTCGGAGTTCACTTAGGAAATACAAAACCTACAATGACGAAAATTGGACACTTTGCAAAAAACGCTTAACTGAAACCTCGCTAGTTGGTTCATCTCGACCTCCCTTTCATTTAAAGGAGAGTCTTGATTGCCAACCAGCTAGCGCGCATCAAAAATTTCATTGTCTGGCGGTACTACTCCGCCAGACAGTTTCTAAGTGAACTCAACGGCGGCTGGTTGACTTCGTCTGGTCCAACAAGAGACACTATCTTTAAAGAACAAATTTTTGTATCAGAAACCTGACGGAGGGGGGTTCGGCCTTGTCAACCTCCAGGCACGTGTTTCACCTTCAGACCTCTCATATTTTTCGTTATCTTAAAGGCGCTTCCCATCATTCTTTTGATTTTCTTCAATGCAACCTACATCGCTTCAAAAATTAAACTATGACTATCATCTCTTCTACCTAAATACTGATCCCAATTTGACATTGAATGCCATCCTTTTACGGTGAGTTAATGCGTGCCTGGAGGTTATCTGAACTCGATTAGAAATTATACACGACTCAATCAGCCATGTTCTTAATTTACTCCATAAATATTCCCTCAATCAAAATGCAACTGACGATGGTGCATCCCTCTCCTAAGCGGCCCCGGACACATGGGTCGGCCCTGAGGGATCTTCTGAACTTCACTACCGGATCTTGGAAACAGCTAAATGACATCATCTCTTCCAGCACTTCTCGTCCTCCATCTTCGCGACTACTTCAAAACAGCTTTCTTCAACACAAACTACCTCATCGGATTGTTCCTTCTGTTTCAACCAAAGAGGATTTCTCCTGCCTGTCTCTACACTCGAAAATCTTTCTTCAAAACCAGATCGTCCCCTGAACGTCATCATCAACAACTTGGACAATGCCATCTCCGCACCATCCAAAGCTCTCTACAACATCATTAATACAAATCTCAACCTGATCCTTCACAGGAGACATCTCACTGGCACAGTAATGGAGTACTGAAAAACAACACAAACATTCAATGAAACAATATATACAGTCCCCCAACTTCTAAAAAAGAGGGAGACTTCCAGTTTAAACTTCTGCACAACATCATCCCGTCGCTTCCAGTTCTACATCATCTAAACCCAGCCATCTCGTCAACGTGATGGTGCGGACAAGGACGATCTGCCATCTGTTCATCACCTGCCCATCTATCCAACCGCTCCTCAACTGTCTTCACAGTCTTCTACACCGCCTTCTTCCAGAACTGCTTCTAAACTTCGACCTCTACTGTATTTATTTACAATTCTTTTATTGTATATTTTGACTTTGTAATTTGAATTTTAGAAATTGTAAATAAAGATATTCATTGAAAAGTCTCTCTCGCTCTCGCTCTTCCTCGCTCCCCTCGCTCGCCTCGCTCGCTGCTCAGGCGGTAAGACGTGTGTTATTTGAGCCCGGTAAAATCACTATTATTGGCCGTTTATACTATAAGTTTATTTATTTTTGTATATCATTGTATTTCCTTATTATCTATAGATTTATATTATTCGTCCTCTGTCAGATTATTGGTATTTTTATGTTTTGGAGGTTTTTCGGGTTTGGTTTTGTACTGTAGACGGCCACCATGGCCAACCAAGCAGAACCATTACAAAAGGGCGGTCAAGCGACAGCTAACAACAACATACCCTACTGTTCCTGGTGGTAGCATTCCTGAGCCCGTCTCCAGGAACAATGGGGTTCTTTTTCCTTCCTCCATGCTTCTACGCACAGGACAACGTTTCTGCGCGTAATTACATTGACCATTTCTCAAAATCAATTTCTCCCGCATTATAACCGACGCATCACGAATTAGAAATGGCCAGCATTGCGCCTCCTCTACATGTCCTCGAGAGCAGCAGCCTTCGACGTCCAGTAGAAAATGGCTTGGAATACGATTTGCAGGTTCCTTTTCTCGAGGTCATGCCTGCTTACCACCATCCGCCCCACTCACTCGCATGGACTCTTACTGTCAAATGTTTTCCCAGAAAATACCTCAAACACTGTGTTGAATTAACGAAATCTCTCAACAACATTTTGTAAGGTGGTGTCACAAATTCGCTCCGTTCCCCTGGGATTTCAACAAAAAACAACTAGGCTTCATATCATCGGTCCTTCAGGGAGACAGGTTAGCGTGTTATTGGACGAAGAACATCGCACCGCCGGCTTCCACATCAGTTTATTAATACGCCGGGCGAAAACCGCCTCGGGGTTTTCTATTTCCAACGGAATCCACCTGGTGTTTCCAGTGTGTGGTGTGGACTCGGCCACATCGCGCGTTCGTGCAGGAAGGCGAGACCCGACTAATGACAACGACGACAATGACAACCCACTAAATCCACGTCCAGTTTTCATTCATGGTAGTCTGATCCCAAACACCCTCCCAAACAATCCAAACCTGTCCCCAAGCCCACTGACCCCAAGCTTCCACCGTGGACCCCCAAGCCCACCGACCCCAAACCCATCGACCCCAAACCCACTGGACCCCAAACCCACTGGACCCTAAACGCACTGACCCCAAAACGCACCGACCCCAAAACGCACTGACCCTCTAAAACGCACCGACCCCAAGCCCACCGACCCCAAACCCACTGACCCCCAACACGCACCGCTGACCCCAAACGCACCGCTGACCCCAAACGCACCGACTGACCCCAAACCCACTACTCCTGCCCTGAACCCCCGCCTCCCCTGCCCGAACCTCCGCCTCCCGCCCGTATACCCGCCACCCCTTCCCAAATCCACGCCACCCCTACCCGAATCCACGCCACCCTGCCCGCTGAATCCACGCCACCCCTGCCCGAATCCACGCCACCCCTGCCCAAATCCCTGCCACCTCTACCTGAAACCCCCGCCACACCCACGCACCACACACCCCACCCTCCATCCTCGACACCCCCACAACCAAAACATTCACCCCATCCACTCCCTTTAAAGTCTACTCCACACCTTCCAAACCTACGACCTCCATTCCCCCAACACACCAAGACATATATCCTCCGCACCCTCCACACCTCCTTTTTGTATCCCAGACTACTGGGACCAGGACACTGACACAGACATGGAAGATCTCAGGGCGACGACCTCGCCTCGAGGGTCTTCCTCTCCCTGCTCCACCAAGGCAATTTCTCCCTGCGCGAGAACTGCAGCGTTTCCTGTCTGCTGTAAAGACCAAAAAGAAACCCGCCATAATAGCAAAAACGTTCACGTCCAATATCCCTAGCCTCCTGTCAAAACAACTCAAACAACTATGAACCACCCCCAACCCTCACTTAAAAAGATTGCAGCAGAGACTCCAACGAAACTCATAAGAACTTTAGACAAATAACTTCTTTAAACTTCTCTCAATGGATACTTTTGCTTTCCTTTCCTTTCTTGCGATGACACTGTCACTCCTCTCTCCTACAATACTGGAGGCTGCAGTTCTGCCATACAAAATGCCTCGATTCATACTTATATCTCTGATTTACACAATAGCCCTGATATAATTTTTCTTCAAAGAAACATATAATTTAACCGAAAATAGTCCCTGTTGGAAACATGTATGGTCTTACACCCCCATCTGTGCCCCTGCCCCAATACTGGATCTGGAATCACTACCTTATAAAAAATAATAAAACAATTGACATTTTATCTTTCTCCAAATTGGCTTTTCTTGATGGTCACATCCTGTATACAAAAATCTTCCACAATAACACCTCTTTTTTTCACCTCTATAATTTTTAATTCCCCAAGATGATAAACTGGACCCTTAAAATCAATTACTTCTTTTCGCGATCATTGCGATCACGCGGCCGACAGCTGACTGGTGTCATCGTCAATCGGAGGCGACTTCAACTGTACGGATAACTCCCCTTCTAGATCGTCTGCGTGTGCCGATCGAGCGTAGAAACAAAATGTCCATGGCCCTCAAAAGATGCAGTGAATCACTGTCCTTGCGTGATGTCTGGCGCCGTGACTCAACCCCACTGAACAAAAATTTACTTGCATCGAAAAATCCGTCTTCTCTGAGTCTGGCTCATCTAAAGCTAAGACTCAGATCGTTTTACTCACACTCGGACTTTCTTCCTTCTATCACACACTGTGAAAATTACACCTGTTCCCTCTCCGATCATTCTGCCGTTTCTCTATCAAACTCCCCTCCACTCAACAGAAAGCAAGCAGCGCCTACTGGCACTTCATATCAATACACCTCTTTTCTGACAAAATTACTTAGAAATTATACGTTCCTTCTGGTCTAATTGGGCAAACCCCCAAAAACTCTTTTCCTTTCTCTAAATTCGTGGTGGATTTTGCAAACTTCACACATCAAATCCATTTCATTAAATTTCTTTAGCCGCAAAATTGCTGCAAGAAAAACGCGAAAGCTCTTCAAAAATTGAACTTAATTATAGACGATTTACAGTCCGCGCCAGACCTCACGCCTCAAGCTAGAGAGGTCCTCAAAGAGCAAAGAAATTAACTAAACTTGCTTTTAAAAATCGACTCAGGGCGCTCGTCAGATCGCGTTTTCAACACCTCAATCGAAGTGCAAACACGTGCTCTTCTTATTTCTTCTTAATCTCGAAAAATCGCACTCATTTCTAAATCCCTTTCGCATATACGTCGTCCTCTGAATCCGGCCAATATTACAGAAACCTCACTGAAATTAAAACACACACATACAAAACTTTTATATAAAAACTTTATGCACGTGTCCCGACTGACGGAGAGCGCATTTAATGAAATCACTGAGGGGCCCTCGATAGACTTGAGAACTCAAAGCAGGCGGAGGACCCTCGATTGTCCTCTTTCTCTTTGAGGAACTAGATCTTGCCGTCGAGCAGCTTATAGCAAAAACAAACCCCCGGCCCAGACGGATCCCTCCGAATTTTTCAAAGTTTTCTGGCCCATTCTAAAAAATGACTATCTCAATAAGGTTTTAAATTCTTCATTCATTTCCGGTCTCTTTCCTCGTTCTCTTCTCCCTCGATTCTTTCTCCCGTGCTGTCATCACTATTACATCCCGAAAAGGGAGACCTTTCCAATGTGCATTGTGAACTGGCGTCCGATCTCGCTTCTCTAACTCGACTACAAAATCTTACGCCAAGCTGCTCGCGGCGAGTTGAAGCAGTGTGTTTACGGCATCATTAAACGAAGATCAAACTTACTGTGTTCCGGAAAGATCCATTTTGATAACATTTCACCATTCGTGACATTATTTCCTACTCTAATTTCAATAACTTCCCTTTTGCCGTAGTCAACTTAGACCAAGAAAAGTTTCGACAACGTTGACCAGACTACCTTTCGGAACAATGAGGGCCATGGGCTTTGGGGGCGTTTTCGTGCCACATTCTTCTACTATACAGCGGTTCGAGAGCCCATTTGTTCAGGTTCCCGATGCTCCCTTCCCCTTCGAGAAAGGGGAAATTGTCAGGATGCCCGCCTGGGACTGCTTATTCATCGCAATTGCTTTATTCATCGCAATGAAAACCCTTTTCCTCAATAATTTACGATCTAAAATAAATAAAACGGCATTTTGCTCCCCGACACGGATACTTTCTGTTGCGGTCGGCGTACGCGGACAATATAACGGTTTTTGTCGCCTCGATGTGGGTTTCGCGCGATTGAAAAGACTCAGCCTTTCGGTCGCGCCTCTGCTGCTCGTCTAAACTATAAAAAGTCCCAGGGGAGCGGTAGGACCGTGGTCGGACGAAATGACAGACCCTCGATTTCCAATGGAACAGAGGAGCCTGCCTCCTCTCCTCTCCCTCCCCTCTCCCTCCCTCTCCCTCCACCTCCCTCTCCTCCCTCTCCCTCTCCCCTCCCTCTCCTCTCCCCCCTCTCCCTCCCTCTCCTCCCTCTCCCTCCCTCATCCTAAGCACCCACCTAAAGTCTCCAAACAACCTGATCCGCTGGATTCCGTAGGGATGGACGTGGGCCCTCAGGTGTCCGGACCGCTGAGGGGGCCTGGGGCCGCCTGTGCGAAGGCTGGACATGCCGCGCTGGTGTCGGGGGTGCTTCAACTGAAGTGCCTCACGTGCTGGTGCGGGGTCCAGCGTCGGCCTCTGTTCCGGTGGAGCCCAACAGGGTTGCCCTCGTCCTGGGCGGGAGGCTCGGCCTGCGGGCGACTCGGGGGTCTGTGGGGCCTTCTTGCCTGCGGTTTCTCCGGCGTCCGGGGCTCCTGCGCCGTCCGTGGCCCCTGCGTTGTCCGTGGCCCTGCGTCATCCGCAACCCTTCCCTCCCACCACCTGTTTCCCTCCCAACCTTCTTCCCCTTTCAACCTACCCACACCCATTCAAACCCGGTTGCTCTGGGTGGGATCGCCCCCTCCCCCTTCGACACTGAGTTGCCAAAAAAAAACCCCCAAGCCCCCCCACCCATTAAAACCCCCCCCGAAAACAGCGGGTTCCCGGGAATTTTTAATTTAAAACCCAATTTTCCCCCATGTTTTGGCCTTCCCGGGGTTGAGGGAAGCACCTGGTGCCCAAACCGGCCCCTTTTTAAACCTCGATTTTTGGCCTTAAAAACCAAAAAAGCCTTTGGGGCGAAATTCCCGAGGCCCGGTAAAAAACCCCGCAAAACCCCTCTCCCCCCCAAAAAGGTCCCTTAAGCAGATAAGTTTTTTCCCCTTTTTTTGGGGGTTTTTTGGGGTCAAAAACACTTCTGATTTTTTCCCCCGGCCCCCCCAAAATACGAAAAAACCCCCGGGTGGGGGCCCGGAACTTATCCCACGAAATACCCGCTTTAATTTTTCCCCTTTCAACTGTGGTCTGGATTACTTTAAAATAAAAAAGAACTTCAAAAAATTTTTTGGACATTTTTTTTAAAAAAACCCTTTTTTTTTAAATTTTTTCCCGGGTTGCTTTTGGAATTAATTTTCTTCTTTTTTTAAAAAGGGAAAGGTCGTTGGGAAGGGCCAAACGACAAAACCCTTTTTATGTCTGGGGCCCCCGGGCCCGATGGTTCTGCACCCAAAAAACGGGGTTTTGGTGTTTTTTGGGTCTGCCCCGAAAAAACTTTACCTTGGAACAAAATTGTGGGTTTCAAAGCCAAAAAGGGGTTCCCTTAAAGCACCTTTTTTTTGGTTTCATTTTTTTTGATACCCACCCAAAAATTGTACCTTAAAGGGATTCAAACTTTTAATTTTCTTAAAACATAAAAACTTTCCAAAAAAAAAAGCTACAAAAGTTTTTTTAAATTTTGGATTTCATTTTCCCCAAAATAAAGAAAAAGATCCTTTTGAAAAAAAAATTTAACCTTTCAAAAATCAGCGGCCCCCCGGGGAGTTTCCCTGGAGCCCCCCTTTTTTTAAAAAAAATAATTTTTAAAATACCCAAAACCTTGTTCGGAGAAATTCTAAAAAATTCCCCAAAAAACATTTTAAATTCAAAAACCAACTGACGATGGGCCCTTTTTTAGCCGTCCGACCCTGGGGCGGCCTGGGGTTTTTCCTAAAATTTTAAAAACCCTGGAAAAATCGGGCCCAGGCCTTTGGGACTTTAAAACCTTTGGAAATTTTCTCCCCTTGTTTTAAAAAATTTTTTTCACCCGACCCTCGCGGGGGGGGGGGGGTTCCCCTTCAAAAAAGGGGGTTTTCCCCCACCTTGGGGGCCATTCTTCAAACAAATTCCTAAAGGCCCCCAACAATTTAAAATGCATCGGCACCAAAAGCCCTCCTTCCTACTTAAACCCCAACATCATAAGGGCTTTTAACAAAAATTTTTCCCACCGGGTAAAAACCTGACACATTCATAAATTGAGCAACCCTTTTCCCCCAAGGAAAAAAGGGGAAGCCTACAAAAAAAACCTGTACACTTCCATTTATTAAAACCGTTTTTCCCTCCTCCCCAACCCGGGGCTCCCCCAACGTGATGGTGAAGCCCCCAAACGATTTCACTTTCAAATCCCGGGTCGTCTTTCCAACCTCACTCAACTGTTCCAAGTCTTCCCCCGGCTTTCCTGCCCTGCTTCTTCCGCCCTTCAACTTTGATCTCTACGGGGTTGATCCCAGGGGGGACCAACAGAGGGGTCCCCCGCCCAATTTCTCATCGTCAGTTAAACTTGTCTTTTCAATTTTGAACCCCCAAAATTTCTTGATCCCGTTTTTTTTAAATCGTTTTAAAAAACAAAAAAATTTTGAATAAATACTTTGCTTGTAAATAAAAAAGAATTTAAAAAAAGGAATATAAATATTAATGTTCACCATCAAAAATAATGGTGTTTTTGTTAAATTTTTATTTTGCCCTCCTTTCTGTTTTCCCTTTTTTTTCCTTTTTTATTTTATTTTTTAAGCCACTGGGTGGGATATAGCAAACCAGAACGCCAGTGTTCCCCCACCTCAGGGAACAGGGGTTCGGCCAAAAAACGGGCCCCCCCTCCGCACTGAACCCCTTTCCTTTCTTTTCTTTTCTTTGAATTTTCTTTTCTGAGGGTTTATTTAACCCCCAAGATGCCACACACTTTACAACAGCGCGGTTGCATCGCGCAAATTTTTTTAGTAGGTGTAAGGGGCCTATAATTGTTTGTTGAACACACAACTCCCAATTTTTAACAGATGCCTAGTGTCCCAGCCCCTGACAACAATTTAAAGCAAAAAATAAATGTAAGGGGGCCCTTTAGGTTGATGTTTTATTTTAGTTCGAAAACTTTTTTCCCCACCCCACCGACATAAAATATACCTATTTGTGTCCATGCAGTTATAGAAAAAATGCCCCCCCTCGGGCGATGGGTCCGAATGTCTGGAATGAGGGGCAAAATGGGGGTAACTGATAGCCTTTGATAAGCCGTGGGAGTGGAATAGGGTTTTGTTGACAGATGGGATTAGATTTGTACATCAATGGGACCATGTTTTTTGCAGGGTTTTTTTTTTGGGTAAGGGTTCAAAGCAGGCAAGGGAGTTAACCCATTTTTTGGGTACGGTTTTCAACAGTGAACAGGTTTGAAAAATTTTCGGGAAAATAAAGAAAATTGGTTTTGTTTAAAACCATAACAGAAATAGGGGATGGAGCAGGGTTTTTAAAAGATTCATTTATTCATTTGTTTTTTGTTTTATTACGTTAATGTCCCGAATTTTGGTATTTTCTTTTTACTTAAAACTGAAAAAATTTTTCAAATTGCAAATGTTCTGTATTTATTTACTATTCTTTTATTGAAAAATTTGACTTTGTTTTTGAATTGTAAAAAAGAATTAACCCCTCTCCCCCCCTCCCTCCCTCCCCCTCCCTCCTCCCCCTCCCTCTCCCTGCCCCCCCCCTGCCCCTCTCCTCCACCCTCCCCCCCCCTCCCTCCTCCCTTTTAATTGTTTTTTTAATTTGGGGGTCATTTAACCCCCCGGGTCCCCATGACTAATGAAAACTGTGGGGTTATAATTCCCAAAATTTGGGGTTTTAATTAAACCCACAATATAAAAACCCCAGAAGAATAAAGGCCCCCTTTTATTTTTTAAACCCCGATTTTTAGGGGAATGTAAAGATTTAGCTTTTTTTATTCAGTTATTTGTATTGATTTTTACATAAAAAGCCCCCCCCATAACAGCACCCATAACAGCACCTTCTAAAAATATATCTCCGGGTTTGGCTAAGATCAGACCAAAAAAAATTTTTCTAGATTGTTTTGTCACAACAAAAACAAGGGGTTTGGGGTTTAATTAAAAACGCACAACCCTTTTTTAAAATTAAACTTGACTTTCCGGTTTCAAAAAAGTAAAGGGACTTTAAAAAATTTTCAAAAAAATCATAATTAAAAAAATTTTAATTTTTTTGGGGTTTTTGAGATATGATTGTTTTAAAATTTAAAAATTTTACTTCCCGGTTTGGACAGGAAGTGGTCAAATTTACCTTTTTTTAAAATTTTTACAATTAACATCTGTACAATGTTAAAAATTGAATTTTTCCCCCCCTTTGGTTGTTGAGATATGTTTTTTTAAATTTTAAATTTTGACTTTTTTTGGACAGGAAACTCAAATTAGGGTCCCCTTTTTGAAAAATTTTGGACAAAACATCTTCAAATGAAAGAAGTTTTTTCTTTTTTTTGTTGAGATGATTTTTTAAATTTTTAAACTTTGACTCCGGTTTGGAAGGAAGAAGGTAAAATTTGGGGTCCCCTTTTTTAAAAATATTTTTGACAATTAACGATCTGTAAATGGTGAAAGTTTTTAAATTTATCTCTTTTGTTGAGATTTTTTTTTTTAAATAAATTTTTGATTTCGGTTTTGGGAAAGGAATAAACTTTTAGGGTCACCTTTTGAAAATACTTTGGAAATTAACGATCTGTACGGTAAAAGAATTGTGTTTCTTTTGTGGTTGTTGAGATATGTTTTTTTTAAATGTTAAACTTGACTTCCGGTTTGGACGAAGTAAGGCAAAAGGGGGGGTCCCCGGTTTGAAAAATTTTTGAAAATTTTAAATCTGTACAATGAAAAACTTTTTGAGTTTCCCTCTTGTGGTTGTTGAGAATGATTTTTTTAAAAATTTTAAATTTTACTTGGTTTGACAGGAAGAAAGGTAAAAATTAGGTCCCCTTTTTGAAAATATTTTTGAAAATTAACGTTTGCAATGGTGAAAAATTGTGAATTTATCTTTTTGGGTTGTTGAGAATGTTTTTTTTAATGTTAAATTTTGATTTGGTTTACGGGAAGTAAGAAAATTTGGGGTCCCCGGTTTGTAAATTTTTTTGACAATTACCAATCTGTCAATATAAAAACATTTTGAGTTTACCCTTGGGTTGTTAAATATGTTTTTTAAATTTAATTTTGATTTCCCTTTTTGGGCCCGGAAGAAACAAATTGGGTCCCACAACTGTGTTTCATCTACTTGCATGCCAAGTTTCAAGTTCGTGTGAAGTTTGCAAGTATGTTTTTTTAACAATCTATTTTTTGAAAAGACCACAAAAACGGTAAAAAGCCCCCTCAAGTTAGATTTCTCACGAAGGTCATTATGTATGTTGGTTTGACGTCTATTTGACAGGAAGAAAAGGCAAAGGGGGTCACGAAAACAGTCTCATCTATTGTTGTTGTGACATCCCAATTTTCAAGTTCATGAATTTTTTAAATATTTTTACCGGACAAGATGGGGAAAGAAGAAGAATAAAAGTAAAAAAAAATAATAATAAAAAAACCGAAAAAAAATAGGTGTTTCGGAATCCGAACCCCCAAAAACACTGAATAAGGATCGCCCGGTTTGAGGACCGAAAAACTTTTTCTGTAATCATTAACTTTTTTCGATTAAAATAATTTTAAACCCCTTGTTTTTATTCAATATCATTCAAATGACATTGATTGAAAATGCGTGTGTAATGTTTCCAAAAAGGGTTTTTTGGTGAATGCATCTAAACTGACACGATACCGTTTTCACACACTTCTAATTTTCATTATAAAACAGACGGGGCTATAGTTTGAATGGTCTAACTTGGGAAAAGATTTTTTAAAAGTAATTTTTTACCTTCCTACCTCCAAAAAACCCCATTAATAAAGACCCCCATCAGTTTGATTCCCATTTTTAGACATGAGCAAAAAAGAGAAACATGAGTATTTTTTCCGATCACATGAGTTTGGGGGACAAACCCAAAACCGTTGACCCATCGGCGAAAAAAAACTTCAACCAACCCACGCGGAATAGGCCTCGGTTGAAACTACGAAGCCCAGCCAGGTGGTTTATTTTTCAGGGGAGGCCTTTTAGGGGGGTTTCTTTCAAGCGGTGCTTTCCATTCTTGGGGATTTCGGGGAGTGTTTTTCACCGGTTGCCGCCCAAAGGCTGGCGGCCCCCCCGTTAATGGCGGCCCCCCTTTGTGGCGGCCCCCGTTAAGGGGGCCCCGTTGGGGGGCCGCCGTTAACGGGGGGGGCCCGCCAGTTTTTTAAATCAACCAGATGAAAAGCCCACGTAAAAGAAAACGCACGGGGGAAAGAAACACTCCCCAAGAGAAAGCACCGCGAATGAAAACACTGCATTGAATGAAAACGCACGCTGTGAATGAGAAACGCCTGGGAAAAGAAAACACCCACTTAAAAAGAAACGCCCGGGGCACCAAGGGGTTTTCCAAGAAACCGCTGATGGTAGATCTTGAAATTGGTGATCCTTCAATGATTAAAGAAAAAAAATTTGACTTTTTTTTGTTTCATTTTTAACCCACAGATTTTTGTGACGATAGGTGAGTTTAATTTGCCCTGATAGAAGTTGATTCCGTTGTACGGTTTTCGGAGGGAAAAAGACTTGACGACGAATCGTTTTTATGTAAGTTCTTTTTATAAAAAATAGTAAACCCCGGGCCAAACAACTTTAAAATGACGTCAAAAAGTAATTTTTACAAACAAACCAAAAAAAATGGGGATTTGTGTAAACGCCCCGTGGGAGCCAAAAGGGGCCAGGGGACCCCCTCCGCCCCTACTTTTTGAAAATAGTGTTTGCGAACCAAAAATTGTTGGGGTTTTTTAACTTTGAACGCGGGGAAATTTAATAAATTTTTACATAATTTCCGGGTTATTTGAGTTTTGTGTTGGTAAAATTTTAAAAGAAAAGCCCCCACACTTTGAAAAAACCCCAGACACTGAAAAGCAACACTCATCCCTATCCAATAAGATGAACCCTTCATTGGGAATCTTTTTTTCAGGATGATTGATGATTGACATAATTTTGTACCTTCCCCTAACACAGATGATCGGGATATAATAGCCTATAATGGGGAATGGTGAACAGGACATTGACGCAATTAAAATGTATTTTGCATATGCCATTGGGTGTTTACCAATTCTTGAATTAAACGGGTTCAAGTCCATGTTACACATTTCAATTATGTATTTAGTTATATAAATATTTTAAATGAACCCAAATGTTGTTAGTTGGTATATGTTTTTTTTAAAATTAAAAAAGGGGAAATGAGGAAAATGGGAAACCTTTTGGTAAAAAAGGATCCGTTAACCGTGTTTTCTGTACACCAAAACGGATTGGTTTAAAAAATACCCAAACTAATTGGTTGACCCCATATTGGGTTTTTTTTAACCAATGTTTTGGCCCGGGCCCAAAATGTTTGGGTTTTCCGGGAAAAAATCACATTGGGTTTGCCATAAACCAACCCTTTAACCAAACATTGGTCAATAGACCAATATGTTGGTTGCTCCAAAAACCCAAAACCCTTGTTACCTACAAACCGTTAACCAAACATTGGTCAATGGGGACCAAATGTTGGCAACCCAAACAATTTGGGTTTGCCTAAACCAATCCGTTAACCAAACATTGGTCAATAGTGACCAATATTTGCCCAACCAATCACATTGGTTCAGCCATAAACCAATGAAAAATACAAAGTGACCAATGAATGGTGTAAAAATCAACTTTTCCAGAACCCAACCCTTTTGGTTGACCCCACAACTCGACCAATAGGTTGGTTGTCAAGAGCCAATTACATTGGGTCAGCAATTAACCAATCTTCAATGGTTGACTTTGGGAATAGCCCAAAAGGAAGCACAATCACAGGGGTTCGGCAATGAACCAACCTTTATTGGTTCAACATAAACCAATCCTTATTGTTTTAAAAAACTTTTGGTCCACTGGGGAGTTAGGTTGGTTGCCCGGAACCAATCACTTGGCAACCATCAAAACTTTTTTGGGTTGCCTACAGTAGACCAAATCCGTTTTTTGGGTGCAAGATGACCTGTTCCAGCTTCTCACAGGAAACCCAAAGGAAAGAAATAATTGTACAACAAAACTTTGTCAATAATAAGTTTTTTTAAGGGCAAACAAGGTTGAAATTTCAACCTGTTTGTCAAAGATTCAAACTTTTAATTTACTGCATTACCTGGAATGCCCCTGCAAAAAAGTGGAAGCCCCCGACCCAAAGGGGAGCAAACGTAACGTGGCATATTGTGGCCTCAGGCTCTATACCGCCCGGGTCGGGGCCCCTTAAAAAAGGATTGTCGGGGACTATGTATCATTTGCCGACTAATTCAGCGGGCCAGCCCCAAGGGACGGGAAAAAAAAAATAAGGAAAAAAAAAAAGGAAAGTACTTTTCCCTAAATTTAAAATTTTTTCCCCAAATAAATTTCTTTCCCCTAATTTTTTGTTCCATCAAATATTATTTCGTTCCTGAAAATTATTTCTTCCTAAATCATTTCGCCCCTTCAAAATAAATTTCGCCCCTCGAAATAACTTTTCCTTTCCCCTGAAATAACATTTCTTTCCCCGAAAAAAATTTTTCTTTCCTCAAAATAAATTTGGAATGAAAAAAATTATTTTGAGGAAAAAAAATTTTTTCGTTCCTCGAAATCATTTCTTTCCCCTCGTCTTTCTTCCTGAAATAATTTTCGTTCGAAAAAATTTTTTTCCCCCTCAAAATAATTGAGTTAGGAACCTTGTATGCCATTTAATTTTTGGGAATATAAAAACTATTTGGGTTTGGGTGCACTGAGACCCCCTTAAAGGGAAGGGAAAGGGGGATGATTTTCCTTTGTTAAAAGCATAATTTTGACCCGTTTTAGAAATACCGACCAATCACCAACTTGCTTTTTTGTGTAAATTTACGGGGTGTTTTCTCGCCTCAAATTAATAATCTTTGGCTAGGCTTTCATTTTTCCACTTTTAAATTTGGTTTTACAGGAAGGGAAAAATGTGTTTTATGGGAGAACAGGATTTTTATACTACACTTATTAATGATAATCGTTTTAATTTGGGAAGTTGTTCGGTCAGAAAAATTCAAAAACCTGTCACCCCTTTTACCACGCACAGATAAATTACTTTTTAAGAGTTCGTTCTTCATTGGAAAATTTTATCATATTCACCTAAGTTTGACAGGCAACTGCGGGTTTGGGGATTTAAGTTTTATCGTTTCTTACTTTATTGGCCCCATGCAGCGTTTGATACGGTTAAAAAAATTCTTTAAATGTCTAATTAAATTTTGGGAAATTGGACTTGAGGGATTTTTGCATCGTATTTAACTGGCAGGAGAAAAGGTTACTGAAAGGATCCAAGTCAGAAAATTTTTGATCTTCCCTGGGCGACCAAAAGGTTTGTCTCACCCTGTTTGTCATGTCTCCTAAAGGATTTTTGATTTTGGGAAAACCCTTACCATGTTCATTGTTTAGACGATACAAAGCATATCATTTAAACCCTTGGTTTGGCTAATAAACAGGTTGCCATTTTGGCCCAGGGAGAATTGCATCAAAGATACAGAGAGGATTTTAAAGATGACTTATTTAATGAAGTGTGAGTTTATTATTGGGGTTCCAAACAACAATTGTCTAAGATCAATTTTTTAATTACGGGGGTACAATATCACGCCTGTCTTAATTAAATGTTAGAAATTTTGGTTTACCAATTTGTTATAATTTCATATCACTAAAGTCTGTTCTCCCATTTTTTACCTTTCCCCATTATAAAAGTATTAGTAAATTTTTTCGAAATTTTTTTCTTTTTAATTCATGTCATCCCCAGTCGTTAGTTTATTTAATAGTTTTTTTTATGGTCCCACTTTTCAACTAGCAAAGAAAAAAAGGATACAGAATGTGCTTCCAGGGTAGGTAAACACATAGATTTTTAATTCCCCCTTTCTTAGATTCATTGGTTCCTTTTAAAATTTTCAATTCATTTTAAATGTTTTTTTTGTTTTAAATGTATTAATTTTCAAATTATGTTTGGCCCTTTTTTCCCGTCAAAAGACGGACAGAATACCAGGTCAACAGGCAAAATTTATGGCCCCGAGGGGTGAATGGCACATTTTTGTAGAGATTTTTGGCTCCCCCCAAAGTTGGGGAATGCACTACCCATCTGTTGGGGGCCTTCATTTTTTTGGGAAAAATTAAAAAACCATTTGTTTAAAAAGTACAGTCTTAATTTTTTTATTTTTAAAATTTTATTTTAATTTAATTTTTTATTTTTGTCTTGTTCCCGCTGGTTTGTATAGTATTTTAGGTTTTAAAAAAAGGAATTTTGAGGAATTTTAAAATAAATTTTCCCCCGGGATGGGGGTGTCGATTAATTTTGGGGATTTTATTGAATTTTTATAGACAGATTCATATTTTAGATTTTTGGCTTTTTTTGTATATTTATTGAGTCTTGAGTAAATTTCCCCCGAACATCCGGGGAAGAATAAATAAAATTAAAATAATAATAATAATAATAATTTAAAAATAATAAAATAATAATAAAATAAAATAAAAAATAAAATAATAAAAAATAATAATAATAAAATAATAAAATAACAAAAAATAATAAAATAATAAAAATAATAATAATAATAATAATAATAAAAAAATAATTAAAATAAAATAATAAAATAAAAAATAATAAAAAAAAATAATAAAAAAAAATAATAATAATAATAATAATAATAATAATAATAATAATATAAAAAATAATAAAAATAAATAACTAATAATAATAATATAAAAAATAAAAAAAAAAAATTTAATAAAAAATAATAATTTTAAAAAATTTAAAATTTTTTTTTAAAAATTTAAAAATTAATTTAAAAATTAAAAATAAAATTTTAAAATAATTAAAAAAGGTCCGCGAGGGCCCTTTTAAGGGGAAGCCCCTTAAAATGAATTTTTAAAGCTTACTTGGGTTTTTTTTAAGATCATGTTTTATGTCATAAATCTAAGCCCCAAAGGGGTTTGAATTGGCCAGCCATTTTTTGCATCAAAGTTTCCCAAAGGGGGGGTTTTAAAACCCTGACGATTTTTCCCCCAAACGTCTTTGAAAAGTTTTTTTGGGGTTTTTGTGGCCAAAATTTTTTGGGGAAAAGGAAAGTTTTAAAACAAAAATATTCAGGGAAAAAAAGGGGGATTTTCCAAAAGAAAAAGGCTTATGATCAAGATAATAATAGGAATTTTTGTCATTGGACCCAAACAGCACATAAAAATTTAAAATTCCCAGCCCCCACTGTGGGGACATCGATATTCTTCCCAATTCATTTTTAGGGAATTTGGGGTCATGGTTCACCCCCAAGGACTATGAATAATTTTTCTAAGGCTTGTTCGGCTGCTTTTTTTTATCTGAAAATTTAAAATAAGTAAATTTTTTTCTCGTGAGTCTTATCACTTTAATCCGCTTTTTTTACCAGCGAATGGATTATTTAACAGCTTATTGTACGGTCACCGAAAAATCAATTACCAAAAACAACGAGTCCAGAATGTTTCCCAGACTTGTGTTCAACAAAACCAGGTTTCAGATAAACACCAATTTTAAGAAATTTCATTTTACCGTTTTTTTTAGGATTAATTTTAAAATTTTTTTTTAATTTCACAATGGTTTTTTCCGGTAAAAAAAATTTATTAGTAACAAAGGTTCCCTTTATATTCTCAGGCAATAGTAATGGTCTTGTTTTAAATACCCCAGGGCAAGATGCTTGCTACGCTGGGGTTTTTAACATTTTCATGGGCCCATGCTCTGGGAAAACACTTTGAAAACGCAATGAAAGACATTTATTTTTAAAGTAATATTAAAAAAACCTTTTTAAAAACCTTTTAAAAAAAATTTCCTTTACTTAATTGTATTTAAAACCGCCAGAGGTTTTTCCTTTAAAATGTGGTTAAAAGGGGTCTGCTAGGAAAGATCGAACATCACCCATGCCAGTGGGTTCGTTGAAAGATCATCCTCTGGCGGGGAAAACGCAACCCATACTGAGGTTTGGGAGCTGGCTTTAACCTCTCTTTTTTGAAAATTTTTTTTTGTTTGGATGTTAATTTCGTTTGATTCATATTTGTTTTTTTAATGGCGTTTTATTTTTTTTTATGGCTTTTTACATTTTAAGGGAAAAAGCGAATAGAAAAAATTTTCTTTATTATTTTTATTATTAGGGGAAAAAAAAAAAAAAATAATTTTTTTTTATTTCTTTCCCTCTTCCTTTAAAGGGGGTCTCAGTGCTACCGACCAAAAATTTGCAAACCCAAAAAATTAAATGGATATCAAGGATTCCGTAAGTCAATTATTTGGGAACGAAAAATTATTTCGAGGTAAGAAATGATTTGGGGAAAAAGGGGGAACGAAATGATTTCGGGGAAAAAAGGGAACGAAAAAATTTGGGAAAAAATTGAGGAACGAAAAGATTTAGGGGGAAAAAACGAGGGGAAAGAAATAATTTCCCCCTTTTTTTTCCTTCCCCATTTTCTTTTTTCCGTCCCTTAGGGGAAAAGGGGGAAAGATGTCAAAATTTTTGACTGGGATCTAATCCCCGTTTTCGGTTTGGGGTGTTTCCCGTGAACTTGGGAAAATCATCCCAAAAATGGGTTTATTTCCTTAGTTAAACAACAAAACCGAAAATAAACGTGTGTGTATTTTTTTACACAATCAAAAAATTGAAAATTGGGGCCCAAAACCCAAAATGGGATGATTGTAAAATTGATCACTACTAGTAAATACTTATCGATCTCAAAATTTTTTTAAGGGGGCAGGAAAAAAAAATTTTTTTGGCCACCCCTCAGTTGGATATTTTTAAACGATTATTATATTTTGAACAAATATCAAAGAATTTTTTGGGGGCCCCAAAATTTTGAAAATTTTTTTTAAAGTTGGGCCCTTGGCCTGATTTCCAAATTTGAAAATCGTAAAACTAAAATTTGAAAATATAACAATGTCCTATGACCCCTTTTTCAATACAAAAAGAAATTTCAGTTTGTTTTGGTGATTTTTTGAAAAAAAAAATAGAACCATCCTGAATACGCGGTTTTAAAAAAAATTTCCCCCCCGGGGGAGGGCTATTTTGGCCCTAAATTTTAAACTTAGTCTAAATCCCCATTACCCCCAAACGCCCACGCCCCCTTTTGAAATTTTTAAACAATTTTTGCATTATTATGACTATTTTTTCGGAATTGTGACGTTCTAGAACTTTTTTAGAAAACGAATCAACTGTTAAAAATGTTTAGCTGCAACCTTCTTTGTCAGTGGTAAAAAACAAAACCCATTTTTTTTCATTTATGTTCTTTTAAATTTTGTTACTTTTTAAATGTTATAACATTACAGTTACTAAAAAATTTTTAGAAAACCCCTGTTTAGACGAAAAAACCAAAACAGTTTCCTATCCTTGTTGAATTTCGTCTGTTGATCCATTTCAAAATTAATTTTATATTCAAGAATTTTATTTAAAAAAAAAGATCCTTGTTTTTAAATTTTAATTTCTTTTCCTCATTACATAATACATAAACATTTGTTTTCAAATTTTCAAGGCCGCCACCAGACGATAAATAATTTTAAAGGGGAGTATCTCACGATGAGCAGATTTTAAACGGGCATGGAATCGGTGCCCTATTTGATGAACACAGTAAAAATCAGGGAAATTTAGCAAAATTGATCATATCATGGGGAAAAATTTTCAGTCACGAGTTAATCTAAAAACACCCGTTCCAGGTGTTGATGTGACGATACTGCCCCAACTGTAAGAGCCCCTGTTGCCTGGGAAAAAAACTTTTTGAAATTTTTTTGTATTGGGCAAACATTTAAAACAAAAGAAATTTTCGTTTTTAAAAAAAAACCTCAATGATTATTTGCAAAGTCACCCTTTAGTGACAAACACCCAGTATTGGACAAAATTGAAAAAAACCCAGACATCCCCCCGGTTTACAGGAAAAAAAGGGAAATTAATTGTTTTCTAGTTTGTGTTTTTTTTAAAAAAGGTCGGACACAAATTTGGCAAATTTTTCCCAATTAAGTGTTTATTATTTTTTAAAATCGGGAAAATGTAACTGAAAATTCGTCAACAGGTTTTAATTTAACTCAATGAATGAAAAAACCCCTAATCGGTTATCATTGTCTGATTATGGAGCCGTAATTTTCAGTCGTTGTTCATTTTTGGCCGTTCCTCCCTTTTAAAGTTTTTGATTGTAAACCCTTTAATTTTATTTAATTATAGCCCCTCTTGAGTTACATTGCTGGTTTTTTTGTCAAACGGGTATCATGGGTCTAAAATGTTTCTTCGCATCGGTACGGGGAAAACAGACACCACCGCTTGCATGGACCCGTTTAACGCCAACGGTGATAACTTTCTTACCCTGACTGCAGTTTTGGGCCCTTTTCACACACATGCGGGTAAGTTTTTATCCAGGGGGAAAAGTTGGGTGCACCACAAAATCGTGAGAAATTATGGCCGGTTTTTTATCAAACTTTTTTCAAAAATGAATTTTTCCCCATATTTAGGATTTTTAAAATGCAATATAAGCCCTGGGTCCTTATTTCCCCAAACGGTGCAATATAATGACCGGGGTGTCCTTATTTTCCCAGAAAACGGTCCAATATAATGCCCTGGTTCTTATCTTCCAGCTTTGAGTATTTTGAACTAGGCCATGAAAAAGGGGCCCAAACTTTTCGGAAAGGCCTTCTCCATTGGGAAAAAACTCAACGGACAATCCACATTGAGAAAAAAATAAAGTTTCAAAAAATTTTTTGTCATTTTTTTAAATTTTTTAGACTTTTAGGACTAAATTTTTTTAATGTTTTTTGAATATTTGCATTAACCTATATACATCTTCCCAAGGCTTCAGTGGGGCACGAAATTAAGGGTCGATAATTTTAAAACATGAAATAATGTTGCTTTTATCAGAAAAATACTAAAAATACAATTCAGATTGTTGTAATATTGAAATAAAATTTTAGGAAAGTTACTATTTTTTAAAATTCCCCGGTAAATTACCCAAATAAAAGCATGTTAGAAAATTTTTCATATGCCAAATATTATTTAAAAATTTTACAATTTAATTGTAATTGGGGAATTATAAAACCCAAATTTCCCTTTCGATTACTTTTAAGGAATGTCAACATCGGTATCCCAAAGCTCAGAAAATTTTAAGAAATTTCCCCCTTGTTTTCCAAGATAATTGATATCTCGAATTTAATTTTAAGTAGGTTTTGAAGGAAATTAAGTTGCCTCGTTGAAGATCGGCCTGAATGTAAACATTTTTTATTTGTAAACAAAAAACCGTTGGCACAATCAACGGGACACCGCACCAGACTTTGTTTCAGGAGTGCCCTCTGAATGGCTGTGTCCCGGGGCGGGTCGGCTGTAACTGGGCAATCAATGGGGTTCGGGATTGGGGAGCCAAAAATCGTTGTACTGTCGTTTTTTGTTTTCAGCATTGATGCACTGTGTAATAATCTGAAACCCCTTAACAAGTCATTTTCCTACGAAATGAAATAACTTGGGAAAATTTCCGGTTTTATAATTTTTTGAAAATTTTATTTGGGAGGCTTAATAGTTACATTAGTGTTTATACTTACCAGTCCCTTTCAACAACTTTGGGGTACAAACAACGAGCGATTCTTAACTGTATTCTTGGTGTTTTAAAAAGGGGGGAACCCCTAGTTTAGTGGCATATTCCCAGTTGTTCCCAAAGTTGTGAAAAGGGGTTTTGAAACCCAAAATTTTTAGTTATTTTTATAGAATGATGGTTGAATGGGTTTGGTTGACACACTGTGGGTATAGCTGAACATTATCCAATTTTGGGAGGTTTTGAAGGGCCAACATCAAAGTATGTGTTTTTATCCAAAAAAAATGTTTTATCAGAACTTAAAGATTGTCAGAAACCGCATTGAAATACAACAGTCTAATAAATTCAAATTCGAGCATGTGCCAGTTATTTCTGACTTGAGTCAACCAGACTTATGAAAAATTTTTAAAAGGCAAATTTCCAATTTGCTGCATTGTTTTTGATTGGTTAAATCCCATGGGGGACCACGACCGGATTTGAAGTCTGTGATGCTTAGTTTATTTTTTTTGTCCAAAGAAACGAAAAGTTTGGTCGATGCGACTTATTAATAATAAACTGAATAATTAACGGGGATTTGGGACTTTTGGAAGCAGGGGAGACCCGTTTTTTTATTTTTGATATCATGCCCGATGCTTGAATTTTTTTAATCTGAAAGTTTAAATTTTCCTGAAAAAATTTAAATGAATTAATTAGAAGTACTATTCGTTAAACATTGAAACTCGAGTCAGTAACCCTTTTTGATTTAATGACATTCTGAGTTCATTATTTGTTGGAGTTTTTTCTGCGCATTGTTTTCCCTCAAATTTGAAACATCCAAGCCCAAAATAGTTTTTTTTTTTCTACTTTTATGGGGTATTTTGTTTCTAACATAACGCTTGCGTCTAATGTAAACGTTCAAAGAGATAACCGAATTTTTGCAAAACACGCCTTCTGTTGTTTCCCGTTTTTAACGTTTTATGAACATTTCAAAAAAATTTTGAGTATTTGAAGAAAAACCACATCCATTTGGGAAAAAGTTTAAAATGAAAACGGGGATGTGATAATGTTCTTTTTTACCGTAACAAAAAATAAAATTTTCAAAAAAGACGTTTTGTGGTTTCCCAAACCCGTCTATGAATATAGTTTTGTATTGATCTGGTTAATATACCAAAATGAAAAATAAGTACAATTGATAAATCTTTCCCGCATTTCACAGTAGTAACCAAAAAGGAAAAAAATGGCTCACCCAAAAGTACAGCAAAGGTACTTTCTTACAACCAAAAAACTACGTTATAGCGACGCAATATTGTATGTTACTTTCCATTAAAAAACTTGGGTGGGTTTTTTTTAAAAATGTGGGGAAAAGATTAAAATTCCCGTTTGATTTCAAATTGTCTTAATTCAAAACACAATTAGTATTAATTTTACCCGAAATTCAAATATTGAACGGCCAATTTAAAGGCGGGAAAAATGAAACCAAGATAAATTACCACTGGGATGAAATAATTTTTCTAAAATAACGCAATAAGCTAATTTTTCTTTGTAGATGTATACATTTTAAAAAAGTACAATAGTTGTAATAAAACGTTTTTAAACATTTCAATTTTTTTCATGTCTTTTTAAAACAAAATTTTACGTCTATTGGCTCTGGGTTACAAGTTTGTGTTTAAAACCATAGATTGGCAAAACCCCAACCGGAAAATCCCAAAGGGGGGGATACTAAGTCACCGAGTTTTTACAACTCCCCAATGAAGAAACCAGCCCCCCGCACCGAAAAGAGAATAACCAGCCTCTTCGATTCCTGGAATATGACTGGGGGGAAAAGTCCAGAAAATATTGTTAAACTGCATCTGCCCCATAAGATTTTTGGGTTTTCCATTTTTTCCCAATTTGAAAAGGCAAAAAAGGTTGCCCCTTCAAATTGAAGAAAAAAAGTAAAAACAACCGAATGTTTAGCATATAGTTGTCATTGAGAAAAAAAAAATGATTTCAGATTTTTTGTATTCATTCCCAAAGTGAGTTTAGAAAAGTACTTTGCCAATTAATTTGAAAATAGTAGTTTTAAAATTAAACACTTCGGCGGACAAACCTGTTTTGAAGATTTAAATCAGTGTACATTAAGTAGGATTTTCTTAAATTCAACCATTTGGGTTTTTTTAAATTTTTTAACCAATATTTTGTCTTACCTTCAAAGGGGTTTTCAAATTTTTTTAGGGGAAATTGGAAAATTACTTTTTTTTCTTGGGAAAAAAAAAAGAAGAGGTTAATTGAGTTTTCCAAAACAAGATGTACCAAAAATGAGTACAAAGAAAAAAAATTAAAAGACCGCCAAGGGCAGGCTAAAGGGGGCTCAATTGGTTTTTAGAGCATGGGGGGGAACCTGGGATCCAGGTTATACACCCCGGGTCATGTCCCCCCCTCCTGTGATCATGGTCACCCCCTCCCCCGGGTCACGGTCACCCCTCCCCGATCACGTCACCCATCCCCCCGGATCACGTCACCACCCCCCGGATCACGGTCACCGCCCTGTGATCACGTCCACCCCCTGTGATCATGTCCACGCTCCATGTGCCCAAATTTCCCCCTGGGTTAAACCCTTAATGTGATAATGTCATTTTCCCCCGGATCATTTAAAAACCCCTTTTCTGTTTCATGCTTCCTCATGTAATCACGCCCCCTTCCCCTGAGATCGTGTCCCCCAGGCCCCCCCATTGATCTAAACCTCCCCTGACTGTCACCCCCCAAAAAAATGTTAAATTTTTTGGGGACTTGTACAACTCTTTTCCCACACATGGCAACCTTTGGGAAGGGTTTTTTCCATCCCCGGGATAGTCTCCTCTGTCTGATTTGGGTTTTGGGTGATTTATGACAAGAAGGGGGAATTTCAGTGTTTGGGGGGGGGTTTTGGGCCTTTGGACTACACCCCCAGTAAGCATAAAAAGTCATAATCCTTCGTCTAAAGAAAACACACCATTTTTTTTTTTTGAAAAGGTGATTTTTGCAAATTCCTTTTCTTTATGAACATCATTTTAGTAATGATATTTAATTATTTTATATTCGGGGTTTTTTGCTCATTACCCTTTGGTGGATTTTTATTAAATGATTGTAGGTTTTTTTTTAGCCCCGGTAAAAATATGGATCTATGATTTTTTAATTTTTAATACCCTTTTTTGATAGTTTTGAGTAGTTACGAAGTAATTTTTTTAATGTGATTGATCGTCGGTCCAATTTAAATTTACGTTTAAAATTTAGAAAAAGTTTTTTGGTTTCATCAGAATTATTGTATAGCACAACCAATTAAGATACCCTTTTATGATCCCGATGTAAGACATGATATTTTTTTAGCATGGTTTGGGTTACCCCATTTTTTATTTTTTTATCCAATTTATTTTTTTTTAAATTTATGATTTTCGTTTACATTTATCACTTGCCAAATTATTTGATTGCAAAAAAAAGGTGCTTAATTTGAAGTTAACTTTTCCCATTTTTTATTTACAAGGTTTCACATAGTTGTATTCAGTTTTTTTTGTTTGTTCATAAAAGGTTTATAAAGACACTTTCATTTATTGTTTGACCTTGATAATTTTTATAAAATTCTTTTAAGCTGTAATAACATTTCGCGGGAACACTGGGAAAAGTTACTCAATAAATATACAGGTTTTGTATTTTTAGAAAATTTTCTGTCAAAATTGTTGTTATTATTTCACCCCATTGTTGGATGGTTTATTTTTAGAGAAAGTTTTTTTAATTTGTTGTCAGAAAACACAGATCCATTGTGCATTGTTTTAAAAATTAGGCCAGGCGGGATGTTGTTTACAGAACATGGGTGCATTTTTTACTCAGCGTGACTACAGTGAGCAACTTAATAGAGTCGTTTTGTGTTGACAGTTTTATTTTTTTCCCACCCCCCGGGATTGTTTGCTATTAAATTTCCCTGAAATAGACTTCATGGACTTAAGATTTTGTTTTGGTGAATTTTTAATGTTGAAGAGGGGATTTTCAAGGGCTATATTTTGTTTATTTAAAATTTATTATTATTAATCGGCTTTGTTGATTAATTAATAATTGATTTTCGCCGTCCAAAAATAAAAATCAGCCCAAACGTCTGCAAGACACAGATCACCTTTTTTTATATTTTTGAACATAGGTTGTTTACAAGCCCAGCCCTGATGTGCCGTGGATGGGCCTTTATGTTTTGGCGTTTGTTGTGGTGACTTCACCAAGTTTCTATTTTTGTCGCCCCATCTTCCCTTTTTTTTTCCTGATTTCCTGGATCAAGAACCCTTTTCTTTCGTTCGTGGATCCTCCATTGAACTTTTTACCCCCTCGCGAGTCGGTCGCGTTGAATAAGATGTTGGGAGATTGTTTTTGATCATATGGGAAATATCAACCCAATTTTTTTATTTTTTTCATTTTACATTATATTAAATTTCTTCCTTTTTAAACTTTGTAATATTCAATTTGATCAATATTGGTTTAATTCATTTTTATATTTAAGAGGTCATTTTTTTTTGAAAATTATAGAATTTTTGAAATTTGACTGTCAAATGACAGTTTCTTTTTTATTTTTTTTTAATTTTTTTTTCCATTAACGGGAATTTAATAATATCGATCCCTTTTAAAGGAAAAAACCGTGAAATATGTTTCCCCTTCCCCATATAAAAATTTTTCCTTTGATTTATTTGTATATAATGAAATGTTGTACCATTATAATTTTCGACCTTAAATTATCAGTAATCACAATGCACAAATGTAATTATATTGCACTAATTTTAGCAAGTCAGTGTGCCCCCTACAGACAAATCGGTCATACATGGTCACATGACCTTTGAGTTCTTTCTTCATTAAATAATGAATTATTTTAAAAATAATATCGTTAAATAATAAATTTACACTTGGCGCCTCATAGTGTCGTGTTGTGTGATCTTCACTACTGCCGTTACCCAGCTTGTTTACATATCATAGTGACCGGGCTTGATCCTGGCTTCGGCAGACAATGGTTTGACCTCTGACCGCCCCATAGAGCAATAGATAATTAGCATAGTGGACCGCCCACCAACACAGGGGCTAGGTTAGCTCAGTTGGTGAGGCGCTCGTAGAGGTCGCGGGTTTGGAGTCACATCAGCCAAATTTTCTTTGCTCGATTCTCGTTTATATATATAAAATATATAAAATATAAACTATATATATAAAATAGAATGTTTTAAAATCTAAAGATAAAAAGACAGTACATACATAGTATATACATTGCTGCCTTTAAACATTATGTACGCCATGGTTATTATATCACAGAAAAACAGGTTACAATTCCCATTGGCTCTGAAGAATCAGTAAATTCTAAATAGAATGTATTTGAATAACTTTATTTTTCTTTTCGTAAGGAATGCTTTTCTAGGGGTATTCTTTTACCAGTATTCAGTTAACTGTCTTTGTTGTTCTCTGTGACGTTGTTTTATATGGGTATGTACCCATACACAATATATCGACCAGAGGATGGTCGTAGGACCATTGAGGGCGGAAAATTGCTAAGATTGCCAAGATTTATGCAACCCTTTAAAGCTCCAATATTTTGTTCTGGTTTAAGTTTTCACATAATTATTTCTTTTAATTTCTTTCTCAATAATTTGGTGGTTTCTCCCACTACTACTGCCAGCGTATTCACTGTAGTTGGTTGCTAGGATAATATAGCAAACCAGAAAAGTAGAAAATTAGACAATGCATTTGTAGTAAGTGACATCCCTTTTTATCGGAATGGGGTAACCCTGGGCGTTGGCTTTCACTGGTGTCCATTGACGAATGGGAGCTCATTTCATTTCATATAACTTGTGCATGTCGGGTGCAAAATGGCTCTTCTAAGTATATAGTTTTCTTGTTCTATAGAGTCATGTTTGGCAAAGTTATAACATGATGGGCACAGAAAATGCATACACATGTTCTCTTGTAACTACACATGGTACATGGAAATGCAATAACAAAGTACAATTAGCAGCAACTTGTTTGTGGACATAGTGGCTGGTTTGTCACAACTCTGGCATTATTCAGTTTTGTGTGCACATAGTCAAAGCGTTAAGTTTTGGTGTGATTTTTTTCAGAAGAAAATGCCAAAATATACAGCTGCTTCGAGGGAGGAGGGCTATCGGTTTGTGAGGGGACTGGAGGGAGGAAGCCGCATGGACGGATGTGCTCGACAGATGTGTTTCTTTCTAACTTTACATCTTTTTCCACTTGTGTCTGTTCTTCTGTGATCTGTTCTTTCCTTTCACATACATTGCGTGACTCAAGTGCCTGTGCTTGAGGACGTCACTGAGAAACTTGCAGATGTGCTTGCTATCAGTGACAGCTATGAGAAGCATAAAAGCCAAAGTCAAAGCTATGAAAATCATAAAGTCAAAGCCATGAAAATCATAAAAGTCAAAGCCATGAGAAGTGTCAGCCATGAATGTCAAAGCCATGAAATGTCAAGCCATGAAGTGTCAAAGCCATGAGAAATGCAAGTGTGTGCATGAGAAGG
>JAQQFT010000286.1:0-32085 GCA_029582265.1 Zoroaster sp. YZ-2022 | reverse complement strand
TTAAAAAAACCCAAAAAAACATACGCGTACATAAAAAAACCCCAAATTTCTACAAGAGTGATTTAAATTGATAAAATTTTTCCAATATAAACCCCATAAGAATCTTACCATTAATTTTCCCAAAATTTTTTGGTAAAGAAATTAAATAAAAAAATTAGCCCCCAAATTTTTATGAACTTATCCATATTTAATTTTTTAAAAACCCCACTTATTTAAAACTGTTATTTCTTCGATAATACCAAAGGTTAAAATGTGATGTTTATTCTATTTTCCTTTTTTAAGTATCCCTAAACGTCGTGTTTTTGCCTGATAATACCCAAGAGTTAAGATGAGAGTTTTTCCCCTTATTTCTGAGATAGTATCGAAAAAGGATCTAGTTTATTGTCCGTCCAAAATTTCCCAAAGTTAAGACGGATTTTTTCCCTATTTCCTTTAAAAACGCATAATTTATTGTCCGTGCGAAATCTAATGAAACGATCACAATAAATTCCGACGTCGTGCCAAATCGCCCCCACCAACATTATTAAAATAGGCTGACGCCCAAAGTCATTTATAATTTGGAACTTTTATTTTTTTCTCCTTTTCATTCTTCCGGAGTTCATGACATTGAAAGCCTCCTGGGGCTAAATTTGGAGGGAAAGGGGTTGGACCCGGGGGCATCATTGACACCGGAATCCCAGGGAAACAATTTTAAAATTTTCCCTTTTGTTTTGGGTTTTTTTGCCATTTTTTATTAAATCAGCTGTTTTACGTAAAAATTGTTTTAATTTAAACCCTTTTCCGTACGGTACACAACTTTCCAAAGGACAATCTGAAATTTTTGGGCTTTTGGGGTTTGGGGTTTTTAACCCAGGATTTATAAAAGAAAATAGAAAAAGGGGGTCCTGGGTTTGGGAAGTTTCAAATTCCTCGGTTAAAATGAACAAATCAAAGGGGAGATCCCTACAAATGTTGGGGGATCAACTAATTCCATATTATGGAATGAAGTTTCCATAATTCCAATTCCCCATTTTTACTATAAACCGAAAATAAACACATTGATAATAACCTGATTAAAAATGACTTAATCAGAAAGATTATTTATGGAAAATTTGGGAAAATCCCGTCATCCTGGGAAAAAAAGCTCATTTTCAGGAAAAAAAGAACAAAAAAATAGAAAATTTTTTAAAAAGTTGCCAAATAAAACCTTTTCCCCGGGTTTTAAGAAAAAAAAAATGCAAAATTTTTAAATTTTCTTTCGACTGCAGGCCGTCCCCACCCTCCATTTTAATCGGGAAAAACCTCCCTCCCAATCGAGCCTGTCGGCAAAAAAAAAAATCAAGCTATCGGTGATTTTTTTTTGTTCTTTATATGTGTTAATTTCATGAAGGGAAATTTTAACCCCCTCATTGCTTTTTAAGGGAAAAACATTTCTTACTCCACCCAAACATTTTTCCCCCTCTTCCAAAAAATTTTCACGATACCCCCCCCTAAAACCCCAACGCGTTGAGTAAACAAAAAATTTCCCCAAATGTTTCCTTGGGGAGTAAAAAAATTTGGTTATTAAAGGTTAAATTTTTAAATTACCTTATTATAATATTTTTCCCATTTAAAAAAACTTTTCCTGAATCACTAAAAAGAAATAAATTTTTAAATCAGACAGTTATCTAGTTTCGGTGAACTTGTAATTAGGCCCCCAAAAGATGTTGAGTTGCCCCCCACCGACCCCAAAATCTAAATCTCGGGGCGGTTTTTTTTCCCCCTTCTGCCCTTTTTTAAAAAACTTCCCAAATTTTTCCGGGACCCAAAAAATCTACATTTTCGAAACGATGGCCCCGCCTCACGGGTGCACTGCCCGCACACTGTGTGAACGATTGGGCTCAACCGTTTTCCAATCGAAACCTCACGATGCACGGTCCCCGCCCGTAGCGTATCAACATTGGGGCTCGATCTACATTTTCAAATCGAATGGGCCCCCCTTTTGATTTTAGCATTAAACCCAAAATGGAAATTTCTTTTCAATCACAGCGAAAATACAACAAAATGTTTTGGAAATTTTTTCTGAAAAAATTCCTTGCTGATAGGTATCAAATGAAAAACATGGTATTTGGTTTTGATTTCAAACTTAAATGAACAAGGGAAAACAAAAAAAACTAGACATTGGGTGTTTGTCCCTTTGGGCGAACACGTTTTCCGTTGTTGGGACTATGATTATGGCGACCCTCAACCTTTGTGGCCTGGCCTGTCTGCCATTGACCTTTGGGGTTCAGGCCTTAAAGATGCATTGGGATTTTAGGTCGTGTACATAATAAAAACCCTAGTGTTTACCAACCAGTTTTCTAAACCGTCTTTGGCATTAGGTTTGATATTTTTTGTACATAGATGGAATGTACATGTTGGATATCTGAATGCTAAAATTTTTAGAAATTTTTGTATTTTATTTCGAAGAAAATGATGAAATAGCTTTCACTGGGGTGAACATGTATTTATTAGTTAAATAGGACTTTATACATTTTTATGATGATGCAATTTTTTAAGTTTGCTCTTCTGCTATGATTTAAAGGTAATTCTATCGAAGATCATTTGTTGAATTATTTATTTTAATTTGTCGGGGGGGGTTAACAGTCCACTATATCCAATGAATTTTAGAACCCCCACAAGAAGGAAAAAAAATTATGATAAAGAATTGTTTTATGGTTTGTTTTATTTTTTTTTTTTGGGGGGGAGGGTTCGGGGGGATTTGTTGCTTTATGGTGTTTTTATTAGATTTTTGTTTCCCCTTTAAACCCTGTTATTCCCCAAAACATAAGTATTACAATTAAATATAGACATTAGGTGTTTGTCCTTGGAAAACAAAGCTTTCCCTTGTTTTTGGGATATGTTTTGACGCGCCCCTAAACCTGTTGAGCCTGGCCCCGACCCCAGACCATTGGGTTCAGGCCTTAAAGATGTTGGCCGATTTTGGGTCGTTTGACGGTCAAAATTGCCCAAAGGGGCCCCATTGCAACCCCTTTTGTTTATCATCACAATTTGATAAATTTTTTTTACCGGTGTTTGTCCTACGGACGCACAAAGCTTTCCCTTCTTGGGACATGAATTTGATGGGCCCCCAACCATTTTTGGCCAACCCCTGATTTTAAAATTGCCTTTACATGGCTTTGTTTTTGAAAATTGGTTGTGGGAGTTGTTGTCGTTGTCTCAGTTGTCGGTTTTGTAGGCCCGGGGCCCTAAAAACCAAACCCCGGACTGTTATAAAAACAACCCCAAAAAAGTTTGGGAGTTGTCGGGTTGCCCCGAGTTATCATGAGTTGTTGAGTTGTCGTCATTGTCGGTTTTAGTAGGACCGTCTGAAAATTTAAAATTTGGGATATGATTGATGACAATGTTAATGGATGGCACTCATCTAAATTTCATTCCATGTCAGTTTTTTTTCCCCTTTTCCCGCATAAAAACTTGTTAAATCAACTTATTTACATCATAAAACCGACAACTGACGACAACGAATGACTGAAAAACTGCGACAACTCACAAAGTTGTCGTGAGTTGTCGAGTTTCGGTTTTAGTGGGACCTTTAGAATGGCCAAAAATTTAGGTTTGTTTGGGCAATTTTAATGGATGGACCATCTAAATTTCTTTCCCATGTCGGGGTTTCTTTTTGGTGGCATCCACCGCTTTCAGTTTGTAAAATGTGGTTATCGTGAGTTGTCGTGATTTTTGGGTTTTTGGAGGGGTCCTCAAAAACCGAAAATAGACAACTACAACAAACGGACAACTCCCCAAAAGTTGTCGGAGTTTCGTGAGTTGTCGAGTTTGGGAGTTGTCGTCATTTTTGGGGTTTTAGTGGCCCCGTCTGAGAATGGCCAAAATTTGGATATGATTGATGACAATGTTAATGGATGGCACCATCAAAATTTCATTCCATGTCGAGTTCTTTTTTCCCCCCAACTATTTAAAAAAAACTTGTATACACCATCAATGTTATTTCACTCAAATCTTGACTATGTTCCTTCTTTAGCCTACATGGTGAAGGCGGTTTTGAAGGCGAGTTGGTCCCACAAATTCATCCTACTTTGACAACAACAAAATTCCTACAAAAAGATTAGTTTCCAGCACACTAATGACAAAATGTTAACGTTAGTTTTGTATAGTCATTATCTGTATACAAAAAAAAATTGTCATGTTGGTTTCTCACTAATAGGTTTGGTCATAAAGACCTTACAAAAAAACATTGGGGTTTTTGGGGATCAACAAAAACAAAACCGTTCTTTTACCTACCTACTCCTGCGTTTTTGGAAAAAACTGATGACCTCAAGTCACAGTAGACTTCCCCATGTTCCAAACCCTGCTTAAAGTATACTGGGCTCAAACGTCCCAACGAAATGGGGGTTTTAAATGCGCTGGGGCTCAAAGTCCCGGGGGTAAAAAAGGGGGTTTAAAGGTGATCGTCTTTTTGCTTCAATTCACCGAATATTTTTCCCAACGTAACGTTACGAAAAAGTTTCCCTGTACAATGTCGGGCCTTACATCACCCCCCCCAGTCACCGGGGCAAACCGCTGGTAGTAGGTTCCAAAGGAAAATCCAATAACGAAAAATAGTTCAGAGAACGTTTTTTTAAAGATCGCATCAGCCCACCGTGATTTTTGGTTTTTCTATTCAAAGACATTTTGAGTTCACTGCGATTAATGAAGCGACTCGGTCACACAGTGCTGTGTTTTGTCACAGATACAAAATGCGCTATAAATGATGTCATGATGACGTCACAAGACATTCTGGGCCAAAAACCACATCACAGTACCCCACAAATTATAACTGAAAAAATTTGAATCGGGGATACTTTTGGGGCTATGGCTTTAAAAAATTGCCAATTAAATATTCACGGACGATAACTGCTAATTAATTAAAATTTTGTCTAATGACATTTAGAAAATAAGTAAGGCAAAGCCATATGGTATATGAGTTGACTCTTTCTGACAATGAAAGGGCCCTTTCCCCGAAATCGTGTTAAGGGAATGGGGTTTCCCGAAAGAAAAAAGAATAAAAATTTAATAATAAAAAAAAAAAAAATTTGACGAAACAATGTTCCGACCTGTGGGAACGTAATAAAAAAATAAACCCACCAACCCCTTCAAATTTTTTTCACGGGGGGGGCCTCAAAAAAAAAATTTTTTTGGTTATGGTAAATTTTTAGTTTAATACATTATAAATTTTTTTTAACAGTGTCATAAACCTTTTTTCCACCGTTTCAAAGATTACCTAATTTTAATGGCATTTATCCATAATACCCATCAGTTTCCCAAACGGCGGATTGTAAAAAATGAAGAATTAAACATTTTGTACAAAAAGGGTATTGGGCTTATAATACCTTCCACAACATTTTATTAATGATTAAACAAAATTATCATCTATACAGATTTTTAACTATTGTTGAATGTCATCAAGTCAATTCAAGTCAAAAAATTTTTTAAAAGTCAATCGTTTCCCCAAATAATTTTTGTAAGTAAAGGTCAAAGTCACACTGAAAATTGGCGACTGAGTCGGACCAAGTCAGTCACCAACTCTACAAAAACAAAATCATTTTGTATTTTGTTTCAGACCTAATTGTTCTGTTGTTGTTTCCCCACATTACTGTGAACATCGTCCCTTTATTGAGAACAACGAGGTTTGAATCAATATAAAAATACTATAGGCCACTTAGATTAAAAGATCTTTCGTCTCATATCTTGCTTGTCATTCATTAAAATTGTTTATGGTTCCCCTGTATAAACAAGCTCATATTATTGTCCTTTGGCACTTATTTCAAACAATCTTATCCTTTGAAGGTTTTTTATAATATTTTTGGTGAAGACCCTCTTGATTATTCCCAAAACCCTTTGGGGTTTTGCCCCCCCCTGTCTACTGATTAAAAGGTTTTTATAGTTTCTTCATTTCATGTTGCTTTTTCCCCCGTCCAGTGTTTTTGAGGATTTAATATTAACCCCCAGCCCAAGGCCCCCCAAGGAACAACCCCTGGGCAAATTTTGGGGGAGGGGGAATATATGATCCCCTTGTTGGGGGGATGGTCCATGGATCACCCCCAGAATCGTTCATGGGTAACAAAAATAATAAGGAAAAATTTTTAAAAAAGGGGGGCACTTTGATTGATTTAAATATTTTTGTCTGGTTCTAAAGTGATTTTTTTCAATGGGGGGGGGTATACTGCACTCAATCGGACCGATTTTGCGGGATCAATTTTGCTGGATCCGGATCCAAGTAAATTTTAATCTTGGTTTTATCCCATTGATTTATCGTTACACGGGAAGCCCCTGTCAGTTTTAAACATCATCTTTTCTTGCCCTTTTTAAATTTAAATTTTGGTTAATTAATTATTAAATTTAATGTTAAACTAGAAACACCCCTTTTTTCAATTTAAGAACATAAATGTTTATTACATGTCGACCGGTGTAAAAAGTCGATGCCTTTTGTTGGATTTGGCCCCCAAATTGCCCCTCGCCCTTCATAATAACCAACCAGGACAAAATTCCCCGTCAAGAAAAGCTAATCTCCCCAATTTCCCCACCCTGGGGCACCCCCTATACCCCCCCAAATTGATTATCAAGTATTCCATTGTTTTCCCTTTGATAATGACGAGATTTAAACTATGTTTGGTCCCCCCCGTGCTGATCGATCACGGGTTTGTTTTTAAAATAAGTGATGTAAATTCCTGCCCTTTGAATTACGCGTTGATTTATCCGTCTACACCCCCCCTCGTTAAACGATTTAAAATTTAAAATAATAATGGAAAGACATTTACCCCTATCTCATGTTTGGTTGATATTTTAAAAAATTAATAAATTGATCTAGTCGTACTTTAAACTTTATATTTGTACACGGCTGTTCGATGCAGTTGATGCGTCATATAATTTAACACAAAACATAAGGTAAAAGGTTGTACGGCTTTCTATGTCTTAGCCCAAAAAACGCAGGTTCAAATAACGTAAAGGCCCCCCGTCGGCAACCTGAAATTTTTTGTTTTAAAAAGGTTTATAGTTTTTTTCATTAATTTTTTTTCCCCCTAGTATATTTGGTATGTGAAATTAAACCCTAAAGGCCCCCCCAAGGGGAACAAACACACCTGGGCTTATAAATCCAGGATGGGGAATATATACCCTACTTGTTGGCGGGGTTTCCAAGGATCCCAAAATTTTCTTTGGGTAAAAATTAATAAGGAATAATTTTGAAAAAAGGGCTTTTGGTTGTTTTAAAATATTGATTGTCTGGACAAAGGTATGTTTCAACGGTGTCGGGGGTTACCCCACGAGCATGTTAGATGCAGTTCTTCGTTGACATTATGTAAACAATTTCAAATTCCTCCACACTTTTCCACGGAATTACGCCACTTTTTTTTTCTGTACCATTGGGAGAAACAATCATACTGCATTATGTAGATACTTTGTTTGATATCCCTATATGAAAATTAGAAAGCCAAACTTTGATTAAAATAAACTTGAACATATTCATTATTGTTCGGGGCAAATAATTCAGTAGTTTAATTTCGTCCACACAACAGACAGGAAAGGCGCTCTTGTTTCCACCGTATTAGTCTTTCGCCGCGGGCACCGGTTTCCCCCTGGGCCCTTTATTGGGTGGTTATTCCCCGTTCCATTTTGTTATCTTCAAGGGGGTCACGATTCTCCCGGGGATCAATCTTGCTGGGTCCGGGGGTCCAAAAAAATTAAACTTGGTATGATCCAGATTTATCTGTCCACCGGAAATTATAGTGTGTCGAAAGGTCATGTTTCTTCTTATGTTATAACTTATTTAAATTAAAATTTTGGGGTTTAAATTTAAAAATTTAATTTTTGTTAAACAAAAAGTAGTTTGGTTTTAAAACAACTATACGGAATTTTTTTTTATACGTCGACCGGTGTAAAAATCAATGCCATTTGTTGTGTTTTTTTGTTTGACCCCAAAAGGACTCCCCCTTCAAAATGACAAACCCGAACATAATATATGTCAAAAGACTAATTTTCTGAGTTTTTAAACCTAAGTCCCCCATTCCCCCCCATACCCAACCCCATTCCCGATAAGGTGTTCAGACTTATACCTTTATAATGACTTGAGATGGCAACTATGATTTGGTGTTATCATTTTCCCTCCCTACTGATGGATTTCTTTTGGGTTATTTTTTAAATCGTGATGCTTTAAATTTAAAACCCAACCTTTTTGACTATGTCTCTTTTTTTCATTTTTACTTGGGCACGGGTTGGTCGAATGCGCTTGGTCAATTGACTTTCGGGTATGATCCTGTAAAATCTTTTGTTTAATCCTCCTTGTTCATCTAATTCTACTTTGAGAGGCAATCAAATTGGAGGTCAGATCCAAGGGGTTTTTCCGTTTTTCCTTTGTGGGGGATCGACTGGGATCTGATACCCTTGTGAAAGTGTAAACCGGTGTAACGATCACCGAATGAACTACACGATCAAAACCTCGTCATTATTCTAAATAAATGTTTTTTCCGGGCAAACAGGGGGCCATGGCCAGGGTCGTGCATTGGGCTTGGGGTTTTGGTGGCTGAGTCCCGGGGTTTGGGTTTAATCCCCACTTCGCGTGAACTTGTGTCCTTTGGGAGGTTTTCCATGCTTCTCTTCCCCAAATATAAATGGGTACCCGGGTGTTGGGAAATAAACCGCGATGGACGGCATCCCATCCCGGGGAATAGAAATATTCTCAGTCGTTTCAGCCAACAAAGGGGGTATAAACCGGCCGAGGCAATATGGCTCGGGCAGACTTTCTTTCTTGGTCAAACTGAAGTGTCAAAAAATATTTAGCATGTTAAAAGGGTTTTGTTTATTTCTTATTATTTAGTAATTACTGTTAAATTTATCGCCTTTTTTGAGTCCCCCTGTAGGGGCCCCAAAAACTTGATTTCTGGGGCAATTACTACATTTCCCTGGGGTTCAGAATGGGTCAAATGTAAGCTTTAAAACCCTATTGGGGCGGAGCTTAATTTTTTCTCAGTGGGAGAAGACCAAAATGGAAAAATTTTGAGTCGGGTTTTGCCTCTTTTAATAATGGGTAAATGTTCAGATGAAAATGGATCTTTTAATCTTTTTTATGGGTTGTGTCATTTTTGAAAAATGAGGACACTAGATAATGGCCAATCTGCCCCCAAAAAACCCCAAAATTTATTTTGTGTAAATTTATACGTATTTACAATTTATAGGCCTGGGGTTTGTTAATTAGATCCATCTTGTGTTTTCCTATTTTTCCTATTTTGGGTTTTTAGAAGTAGGGTGACACTTCACCCCCAAAAAATTTTGGGGACCCTTTCATTTCTGGCCCTGCCCTACAAAAAAACATCCCAAACTTTCGGGAAAAAAAACCCAATCATTTTGTTTTGTTTTTTATCGAATAAAGAAAATTGTCAGATCATTTGTCTGATTTTGTGTCTCAAGTCAATTCACACAACAACATTTTGTATGGGGAAAAAACAAACAAAACAGTGTAACATTGGGAAAAACCTCACAGGATAAAAAGATGAAACATTTCAATCAAAATAATCATAAAGGAAAACAACTTTCACAGGGAAAAGTACTGTTCTGAAAACACAATTAATGTTTTAGAAAAACTTTCCATTTTGTCATCAATGATTATTTTATGTATACCCTTAAAAACCAAATTTATTAAATTTATTTTCCCAAATTTAAAATTTAATTGGGTCCCAAATTTTTTTTAATTGGAATGAATAGGTTTGAATTGGACTTTATCATCACTGACTTGGTTTTTACTTTTCCCAAATTTGGGAGAATTTTGTTGCCCATGGGTTTTCAATTGAAACCAGTTGGGTTGTTGGAATCTATGGTAATGGAAAAAATTTTTTCCAAATTTGGGAGGTGGTTGAATTACAAATAAAGATTTTGGAAAAATTTGGGTTTTAAAATGTAAAATCTTTTTCCCAATTAAAATTTTTGTTGTAATTGGGTTTCAGTTAAACCATTTGGGGTTAAATTTGGGAATCAGGGGAATCGTAAAAATATTTTCCAATTGGGGGGTTTGGGAAATTACAACTAAGATTTTAACTAATTGGCTTTTTCGTCTCATTGTTTTTTTAAAAACCCAAATTGAGTTTTAAAGTCAATTGGTTTTTCCCTTTGGACCACCCACCCCTCCAAAAATGTGGTACATACAAATCATTAATGTCCCCCATGTAACTGCAGTTTTTCAGTCAGACTGAGTGTTCCTGTCCAACCAGATGACCAATTACGCCCTAACCTGTGATGAACCCTCAGCCCCCAAGACAATGGGTGGGAACCATGCAGAAGATGAGCCAGTATTACCGACATCAGCTGGGGGGATAAAAAGGGGGACTTTTGGGGAGGGTGAACCTCAGAAAACCCAGGATACAGTTAAAGACATTAATATATCATCCGCTATATCTACCAGACGACGAGAGACGAATATGGTCTTTGGCACGACATAATGGTCTACCACACAGCCTCCATGTATCCATCACATAGGGTGGGGGCAGGGGGACAGCAGAGAAAACAAATTGCCGCTTGAAAGGTACTGAACCATTTAACATACAGTGACGAGGTGTGGGGCAACTGAAGAATATGGGCTGGGGATGTAACTAACAGACACCTTGGACCTTCCTCAAAGGTGCCCAGACTAGAACCAGCAAAAATATGATCAACCCCGCCCTGATTTTCACATTATTTCTGTGCAGAAAAGGGGCGTTTTACCCTTCATCATGAAAATTTCCCCGAAATTAAATTTTGATCAAGATCAAAACAAAAAGAAAAAAATGCAGTCATTGTTTTCCATTAATACCATGTAAGGGTTGTATTCAATTTTTTCACAATATTTATCACTTGTTGTGTTGTCCTTGTGTTTCATTTAAAAAATCCCGGTTAATTAAGCCTTTATGACTTTTGTTCTGTTTTTTAAAAATTTGAATCCATCGCCCCCCATTTTTTAACCCAAAAGGGGGCCCAATAAAGAAATTAATGTATTTAAAGTGAAACATCCGTCCTGTTGCAAAAAAGGGGAAAAAAGTCCGGAAAGGGGATTTGAAAGAATCAAATTTGGGGAATGTCCCTCGTTAAAATCAGGAAACAATTGCAATTAAAAAGGACTATAAAAAAGCAAGAAAAAAAACCAATTGGAAAATTGTCTTTTATTGGAAAATATTTAAGATTTGAGTCAAAGCCCAATGGGAAAATACCCAAATTTGGGGAAATTTAATTTCCTATTGGTTCCAATTGTTTTTGAATTGAAAAGGGAAAAAAATACCCAATTGGTTCCAATTTAAAAATTCAATTAAATAATTTGGGAAATTTTGGTAGGTATTTTAACGATATTACACTAATACATATTGACTTACGAAACACATTTATAACATGACCTAAATGTTTATTTAAACAACTAAAATTTCATAGTATTAATGAGTCTCGTTAATGTTGATATTAATCAATTTTTTTAAAACAATAAATAAAAAAAAAAAATAATAAAATACAGTTTCATTTATTTTGTTGTCAAGTTTTAAATTAGAAATTAAATTTTTAAAACCCAAAAAAATTTCTTCAAAACAAATATTGACTAAACAAATTATTTAAAAAGAAGTGGCTATCTTTATTTTATTTTTTTTTTATTCTCGGGGCAACAATTGAAGTTTAAAAAACCTAATTAAAATTTTGAATACATTCAAAATACAAATCAATGACAAATAACGTAAAAGCTGAAACTTGTTTTTGGGTTTTTAATTTATAATAATCTTGATTCAAAGAAAATAAGACTCAGTTTGAACGTGTTGTCAACATTCCCAAATAATGCATAATGGATTTAGAAAACATATGTTGCGTGATCCTGGCTCCCGGCATGTATATTATTACAAGCTGTTACCCGATCTGATGATTGGATTTTCATAGCAAACGTAAAAGGCCAGTCATGATTGGGTTATCAGGACTGCCTTTCTGTGCAAAAACTTTTGGGGGAAAGTTTTGGATCTGATCGAAACAAAAAGATTGCCCATGGGATAAATAGCTACAACCCCGGTAAAATTTTTGGCTGCCCCCCCAGATAATGGCTCTCATTTGCTCATCTCATCTGTCCCCGGTTTGAAAACAACATTGGTGGGGGGAAGGGGGGAGAGCGGGGGACAGGGGGGGTATTTTATTGTCACGTGTCCCAACTATTTTGGGGGATTGTCTAATTTTCTCTTTTTTATCTGAAACCCGTGGCCAGACGTGGAAAAACCCGCAGTCTTTGTCTTTGTCTCAGTGACAATACATTGAAGGGGTGGGGGGTGGAGGGGAATATGTTTATTTCAGGGTCCCCTTTTTTGGCCGGGGATTGTGGTTTGATGACATGAAGTCCTGTAACTTTAAGGATAATTTTTTCCCGGCTGGGCCCTTTTTGAGGTCTTGAAAAATAGGTCTATTTAAAGCTTTTGGGGCATCTGAAAGAAATGGATGGTAAATTTATTGGTATTTTAGCCCAAACCCGTAATTTTTGGGAAAAAAACGAAGACCATATCCCCCCCCCTTTGTTGTATTGAAATTTTAACTCGGGTTTGTTTTAAAAGGGCAGTAGCTAGGGAGCCTGGGAGCGTCCCCCCCTTTCATGCCCCAGTGCCCCATGTCATGCCCCCAGTCCCTCCAGTGCCCCCAGTCCCCCCAAAGAAAAAAAAAAAAAGGGAAAAACCAAACCCTTTTTACGAAAAGTCCTCCTACGCTGATCGCTTTACCCCTCCCCCCCCCTCCCCTTGAACGATTTCTTTCAAAAAATATGGAAAAGTTTGCCATTCTCTCAATTTGGGTTGATATGAATATCAAAATTTTGACTTACATTCTTTAAACCTGTTACCCCGGCCCACGGTGTTCGATCGTACATAAAAAAATGTTTAAATAATTTATTTTTTTTTATTTCCCTCTTAAGATTTTTAAAATCCTTTTTTTTAATAATGTTCTTTTTACTTTCTTGTTTAATCCCCGATCGATGATATCGTTAAATATCATCTCACCTTTACTTAAATTTTTTTGGAAAAATTTAATACTGTTGGATAGTGTATTTTTTTTTAAATAAACAATTTTTGGATGACCCTATGGAACCCCCGGCCAACAAGTGGGGTATATATTCCCCCATCCTCTGAGATTTGCTAACCCCGGTGTATTTTTCCCCGGTTGGGCGCTTTTGGGGTTAAAACACATCATCAAAATACACTGGGGAAACAACATGAAACTAAAAAAACTTTTAAAATAGTAGACACGTGGGCATCCCAAACGGGTTCGAATAATAAGGGAATTTTCATTTCGGGAAAAAAACAATTGCAAAATTATTATATAAAATTTTTCTAAAGGATACATCTGTTTAAAACAAGTGTCACAAAGGACCTAATATGAGTTTGTTTAAAAGTGTTGGAGCCATTAATTTTGGGTTACACTAAATGACACAGGAGATATGAGGAACCCGATCTTTTCCTATGTATATCAACGTGGGGTTTTTTAAGGTTAACTTATCGAAAGGGTTTGGTTCCCGGGGAATGTGAGATGCTGTTCTTTGAAATATAACCTGCATGCTTTTCTAAAAAACTTTTTTGGGTTTGATGATCTCTCTCCCCGTAATATTTGATTTGCTGCCTTTGAATTGACTGAATTGAATAAAATTTGTGATGGTAATTTTTGAAAACTCTGAACCATTCAATATATTGTTATTGTCTCAAAAAACCAACCAGGCCCTGAGATCATCTTATAAATTTTTTGAATAATTGAGGGTTTTACCCTTTTATGATATTATGGATATAAAAAACAAATTATGAATACATTTCCATTCAACAGCCTTTGTAAAGAGCTCACGTTGAATGGGTTTGGGGGTATGAATCATCCATGGTGTAGGAAAGCTTTTTCTTTGGGGGGGGGGAAAGGCATTTGAAACTGACATCAGTGGTGTAGTGAACATTATTGTGGAAATTTCAAACCCCCATGTCCAAACAAATTTATTTTTTTTCCCCAAATGGACAATCTAAAATCGCTCGACGTGGGAAGGGGTGGTGGGGGGAAACCTGCCTCTCTGCGCTTTTTTGAGTACAATAATATGTATTACAAAGAAAAAACAACTGTTTAAAAAAAAAATCAGCAAATCTTCAGTACTTAGAAAACTAGATTTTTAAAACTGAGAAACACAATATATTTATAGATCTAGTTTTTTATGAAAAGTATTCTGGACCCAACCCTTGTTCTCTACATCTGTGCTTATTTTTCCCCGATCTAAATCCGACTGAGAAAAAAAATTGGGGGGTCACACCCCACACCCACTTATACATTTATTGGGGTGTGTGTACATTTACCATACGTTTTTTATTCTCTCTTTTTTTAAACTTCCCCCCTTTTTTTCAGTGTGTTACATTTTTCCATAGTTTTTTCTATATCTCTTTTTTAATTTCCCCCTTTTATTGCAGTGTGTACATTTCCCGTTTTTAGTATATCTCTTTGTTTAATCTTCCTCCCCCCTTTTTTTTTTGTTTTTTTTTTAATCTTCCTCCTTTTTTTGCGGGGGTGTGCATTTACCTACGTTTTTGGTATACCTCTCTTGTTTGGCAATCTTCCTCCCCTTTTTTTGCGGTGTGTGTACATTTTCCATCGTTTTTAAGGTATACCCCCTTGTTTGGGAATCCCTCCCTTTTTTTCGGTGTGTATATTTTCCAAAGTTTTAGTATATCCTCTTTTTGGAATCTTCCTCCCCTTTTTTTGGGGGGTGTATATTTACCATACGTTTTTTTGTATATCTCTTGTTTGGAATCTTCCCCCCTTTTTTGGGTTTTAATTTTTCCATACTTTTGAGTATATTTTCTTGTTTGGAAATTTTTTCCCTTTTATTGCGTGTGTGCATTTTTCCAACGTTTTGAGTATTTCTCTTGTTTGGAATTTTGTCCCTTTTGGGGCCCCCCGTATTGACCATTGATCCGCCCTTTTCCCCTTAAGGGTTTATGCGTTGTTGTATCAATCCTTAATCATATAATCCTTTCATATAATCAAAAATCCTTTTCTTGAGGACGATCGAGCATACGATCAAAAAAGTCGAGTTTACCCAGTTCTTTTGAACAAATTACTACTCAATTGGTTCCCCTGGTGTCCCGCAATTAGTCTTTTAATCATTCGTCGCGCACTTCATGATGAAAAATATCTTTCTCTCAAGGGGGTGTATTTTGATATTGACAAACCCCTCATTGTTCTATAATGGGCACATTTTTACACAATTGGGGGGATTGTATATACATGAACAGAAAATTGGTCGCAAACAATAATAGAAAATGATTTGGTGTTGTTTGGACGAATTTCAGGGGAAACAGGGGACGTTGCTTTTCAGTGGAGGGGCAGGGGGAAAGGGCTTTTTGTGGTGGGGGGCATGTTTTTTTTAAAATTTTAATCTTTTCCCTTCTTTATGGGGTTTAAAAATTAATCGTTTTACATATACCCCGGGCCCGGGAAATATTCAATAATCTTTCTCAGCTCCCTGGGGGATACAGCCAATCAGCGGGGAGCCAGGACTTTTTTAGTGGGGGACGGGGGGGGTTTTTTTCAGTGGGGTGAGGGGTTGGGGATTTTTTTTTTTTTTCTGTTTTGGGGCACTGTGAGGGTTTTTTGGGGGGGCCGGGGGACTAAATTTGTGGGGGGGGGTACCCCCACCGGCCCCAACCCCCCCCTGGCTGCCCTGCAGCCAATGGGCAACCTTTTTGGGGCTACAGGGGTAATCAAACACAATAACCATCTCACCTCCCCGGTACCCATTTATACACCGGGGGGAAAAAGGATTACAGTAAAATGTCTTGCTCAAGGAAAATGTCCCCGGGCCCGCCGGTTTGAACCAACATTCTGATAAAGCCTAGAACTTGAGTCAATATAACCCTGGCCATGGCACCCATGAAGGGTACTATCGGTTTTTTTTAGCCTAGAAAATTTTTGGGGGGAAATTCCCCAGGGCCCCGTTTCGCCGCTGGGGTTTTTTGACTAAAATCGGTGACTGGACTTGGTCCGCTCCTCCCAAAAATTTTCCTTGCGACTTACTTACAAACATTCTTGAATCGACTTGACTTGGACAAAATTACTTTGACTTAATTAGAGTAAATTTGACTTGATGACATTTTAAAAAATATTACAGATCCTGTGTCCGGGCAAAATCAGGTAGAAATTTACAGGTTGAGTTAAGGGGTTCGGGTTTTCGAAACACCTTTTTTTTTCGGTTTTTAATGTTCGGAATCCCGTAAAACCCTTTTTTTTCGGTTTTTTGGTGTTGGATGTCGAAACACCTATTTTTTTTCGTTTTTTTTGGTGTTTTGACGCCGCGCAACCCTTTTTTTTACTGTTTTTAATCTTTTTTTTTCTTCTTCTCGTGGCGTCTGTCCCGGGAACAAAAGGCATCCCTAAAATACACCTTAAAACAACACATAAACAGAACATATCAACAGACGAAACCTTTTTTCTGTGACGTCATGATTACGTCATCAGGTGTCAATTTACCTAAATAAATTTAAATTTTTCCCGAAAATCATCTCATAACCAAAAAAGATATTTTCACAATTTTTGCATCATCTGAAAGATCTTGAATTTTTAATTTTTCGTTTTGAGGTGCCCCCAATCGCCTTTTTCTTCCGGTCAAACCGGAAGTTGAAAATTCAAAATTTAAAAAAATCATATCTCATGAAATATAAAAATATTTTACAATCTTTTTATTATCTTAAGATCTTGAACTTTCACATTTCTTTTTTGGACGAAAATTGCCCTTTTTCCCCGGTCAAAACCCGGAAAGGTTAGGGCAAGCTAATTATATTCCTGTATGGATCTTACCCTATCGCGCGTGAAAGAATCTAAACACAGAATATAGGCCTACAACGTGGAATGAAATGAGTGGGAAAATTTCTCCTTTTTTGGGATATTGGTTAAAATTTCCTTCCCTCAAAGTCATCACCTCTCAATATAACAAACCTGAAGTTTTTTTGGGAAAATCAGGGAAATTTACACCATTCTCATTCGGGTTTGCGGTACATGTCCGCATTAAAATAGTATGTGTGTTGTGTAAACGTCAGTGAAATTTGTGCTTTATTCAGACTGCTTCGCAGAATCTCTAAAAAAAAAGGGGGTCAAACGGATTAAAAACTCGACTGTCACAGCAGATGTTTCTACAATAAAAGACTTTCCAGTACATCTAAAAAAGGTAACTTTCTTATAATTATGGTGATTTGGGTTTTAAAAAATTTATTATTTTAATATTGCTTATTTCATTTTTTGGGACGATTAGGGCGCATTTCATGATTTGGTCCTCATGCGATTATATAGTGATGACAAAACAATAGCCCAAACAAATTTCTGAACGGGTATTTGATTGAAGGATGTTTATTACATCCCCTTTAAGTAAATTATTTAAACCCGCCAGTGAAATTTTTTTTAAATTTAGTTTTAACCATAATTTATCCCCAGGGGGTTTTTTTTACTTTTTTTGGAGTAACGGGTTTTCCCGTCGACTCCACTTTTTCTGGTAGACAGCTTTAAATTAAACTTTGGGAGTTTTTCATCAAACCTTTTGAAGTTAAATTGTATGACTGGTGATGATCATATATAAATGTGTAAATAGGGGATTTATTGACATAAAACATGGGGTTTCGGCCATGGCAATTTTTAAAAATTAAAATTTTTCCTTACATTAACACAGTTACTGTTAGATGTATTGAATTATCCTATGTAATGGGGTTAGGATTGAATTGTACACACATTATCAATATTTTTTTTGTATTGTGTTTATATTTTTTTGGATGTCAGAACAATAAAAATGCCATATAAAAAAGGTTAAACCTCTATTTTCTGTCTCACTTTTTATTTACCCATCTCTGGATATCCTACTACAAAATTTTTAAAAGATTAAAATTAGTTGATACCTTTTTTACAGTGTCAAAAAAGTGGGGATGTATGGTCCTGTATTTGTTTCTTTTGGCTCTTTATTCCTTTGTGGGGAAGTTAACCCCTTTAAATCAAACTTTTTAAAATTGATTGTTGAAGTATCCCAAATTTCCCATAATGGTGTTCTGATGGGCTCATAATTCATTTTTAATACATAGATCTTTTTTTATTGAAAGGTAGTTTAAAAGCATTTGAAATTGAAATCTTTTTTATTATCTTCAAGCGAAAAAAAAGGGAAAACCACTAAAAGTACAACATGACTCACAAGATATGTGGGAAAAGGGAACCAACACACAAAAGACACTGCAGTGAAATACCCTGATTTTCCATTATTCAGAAAGAACAGTCGTATTTTAAAAAAATTTTGACCCGAAGATTAAGAAGATTGTCAACACCAATTGCCCTTTGGGAAAAATTATTCTGAGACCCCCACATATTTTTGGTAAATTTAATTTTTTAAAATTTGGGAATTAAATGGGTGAAAAGGTTTTTTCAACAGCTTTTAAAAAAAAATGAATTATTTTGATTTGAGGAAAGGGTCGATTTCAAAGGGAATAATGTGTATAAATTTGTTCAAAAACATCAATAATTTCCACAATATTTTTTAAATAACCCAAAAAGAGTCTCAAAAAAGAGTCTAGAACAACAAAATGGTAAGTATTTTTCCCAAATTTTAAAAATTTTATTTTTTAAATATTGGTTTTGGTTAGTCGGTTAAAATTTCTAAATGGTCAGTAATTTTGTTTCTTTTTAATTAATTAAAAACCAAATTATATTTTCATTATCATTAATAAAAAAAAAATTTAAAAAAGATTAAGGCCTCACGTTTTAAGCATTATTCTGATACGAACCAAAATTAAAAAATGACCTTAACATGTAGTTGTCCTCGGTTGTGACATCATGGTTAAGGCATCAGATATCGAATTCCCTAAATAAATTTTAATTTTTTAAAATATCATATCTCGGAACCAAAAAAGATTTTTCACATTACTCTTCTCGATGAACTTATTGAAAAAAAAACATAGTTAAAAAATTCCCCCCTTCAAATTTCACATACTTATACCAAAACATGTAGTTGTCAATAAATTTTGACATAGTTTCAGGAAAGTTGTGATGTCATTTTACGTCATCAGATGAAATACAAAAAATTTTAATATTTAAAAATCATATCTCATGAACCACAAAGATATTTACACAATCTTTCATCATCTTACAGATCTTGAATTAGGGACATTTCTACACAGACGATCTAATCAGACTTTTTTTCGGTCGAAACTGGATATGGTATATGCCTTCAGTGGACGAAATTTGACATGTGCCCTTTTAAAAATAGACGATGACGTCACCCAATATTCCCTTTTGGGGAACATAATCTCAAAAGTAAAGGAAATTTAATTGATTTTCCCGAATAAAGTGATAGTGACATCTTATATTCTCAAAATGTTTGATAACATCAAAAAGTTCAAGTCCCCCCTAGTGGCATTTTAAAGGGGGTTTTTTTCCCCAAAAAAATTTGAAAAAAAAATTTGTTATTTTATTGGGGTTTTTGGTCATATAATTTTTGACATTCAAATCCCCTTTTCGACTTTTTTGGTCCAAAAAAAGACCAAGTTTCTAATCAAAATTTTTATTTTTTGAATATGAAATTGTATTGAAATAAAAAAATATATACACCTTTCAAAATATGATAACATCGTTGATAATTTGATTGAACCAAAGGACTGAACACCGTTTTTTGTTCAAAAAAACTTAGCCGTTAGGTTTTGGGTTGGTCCCCAAACACCTCTTGAAAATTTGTTTTTTTCTTCTTTTTTTCTTCCGAAAAAAAATTATCCACAGAAAAAAAAACATAGTTCGGTTCACAGAACCTTAAAACTTCACACATATTAACCCTTTAACATGTTTTGTGCAAACCTTAACATGTGTTGTACACTAAGTTGTGATGTCATAGTGGGGTCATCAGATTAATTACACTAAATAAAAGGTTAATATTTTCATAAAATCATTCTAAACCCCAAAACGATTTTTTCACGTCTTTACCATATATAGTTTTTAATTATTGTTTTTTCGTACAAAACGTCCCCAATTACCTCTCCTTGGTCAAACCGAAGTTGAACTTTTCAAAATAAATCAAAAATTCAAAAATCTTTCTCATGAACCACAGAAAATACCCATTTTTGCATCATTTTAAAAGACCCTTGAACTATGTCACATTTTTAAAAGATAGAAATTTGACCTCCCCTTTCCCGGTAAAAAACATAAGTTTAAATGAACGACTATTCAAACACCATCGACGTTCTTTTACAAAAAGACATACGGCCTTTAAAGTGTTATATTATCTAATTGAATAGAATAGTTCGAGTTTACGAAGACCCCCAGGTCTGACCTGCCATGCATGCCCCGGCACAGTATATTAACCCCCGCGAAAACAATGGCTTCCTATGTCGGGCCCGTCTGCAAAAAATGCGTCCAAAAAATGTACAATTAGCAGGGAAACCAAATTGTTATCATTTTGGAATGGTTGGACAAAGATTCTTTCATTGCAAGTGGAGGGAAAAAATAGACGGTATGGTTGAGTGTGATATTGCCAATGTCTAAGGGTTTGGGGGTGTTGGGGAAGATAACAACGTCGACTAACGTTACAGGTAATGTAATTAATTTTAAAATTTGAAAAAAAATTGGGCCTAATCAGACTACATATTTTGTAAAATAGTTGGACTTAGGCCCATATGAAAATATCCTTGACAAAACATGTCTTCAGATTTTAATATCTCTTTTGATCTGTCCCCCAGTAATTTAAAATAAGATCATTCCTGGTGATTATTTTTAATAGTTACCATTTAATATTTACCAACAAAATAAACTATAATAACCACCCCAAACCATCAAAATTCTGAAAGGGCCTTTTTTTTGGGAAAAATCAGCACTGTTGAAAAAAGGGATCTTTTTAATGGAGTTTTTTCAGATACTTAAAAGTAATACTACTACATTATTGTAGTTGCACAAACTAAATTTTTACATGAGCGAATATTCAACCTTTGGGGGGTAAAAAAACATGGAAAGAAATTAAGTGAATGTTTTGGGGTTTTTTTTCTGTGTATACAATGAAGATGGATCTGACCCCAAATTTTTTATTATTTTTCATGTATGGATAATAAGACATTCTAAAATTAATTACCATTCGATTTGATTTTTGGGGCCCCCTGGTGGTACAAATGCTTCCACCCTTTCGGGGCTGGGGAAAAAAAGATTAAAAAGAAACAGAAACATCAAGGAAATATTGAAAATACGGGTAGAATTCGCATCCAGGACTTACATTATTCCCGGATATTTATTTCATGAAAAAAACGCCATTTTGCTTACGATGAAATTTCCTAGTCAGTCGTCTGATGTCGTAAAACAATTGTGACCAGCACAGTCAGCAGGGAGTGGCAACTATAATGGGTCCTTCTATTTCGAAGGGGGATTTTAAAGGGGAAAAAAAAGTGGATTTTAAAAATAGTTTTTGCTTTCTGTACCCCCAAAAAACGATAGAATAATTTTAACTGGTTAGTGGTTGCAAAAAAACCCCCAAAAACCCCTTTAAAAATGGTGGTGGATACGACATTCTTTCCAAAACAATCAAGTTTCAAGTATCGTAAACGGGTAACGATTTTTTTATCCCAATATCGGCAAACATATATTGCAATTTTTTAATAATATCGAATTTTTTTTCATTCATGCATGTTCTTTAGAGCCAATAACCCAGGTATGTCCCCCGTACAAGGTTTACAATAAATTGCAAATTTATTTCGAGCGTGTATGTACTTCATATCATCATATTTTATGACAATTTAAAAGTCATTCCTGGTGATTATTTTCAATAGTTACCATGTTAATACCTTTACCAACAAAATAACCTTGACCAACAAAATAAACTAACCTTAAACCCCAAATCCATGAAACCAAAAGGGACTTTTTGGGAAAAATCAACTGTTGAAAAATGGGATCTTTATAATAGGTTTTATCAGATGCAAAAATAATACTAGTTGCACAAACATAACTTTGTATATGAACCAGAATATTCAACCTTCGGGGGTGTGAATAAGCATGGAAATGAACTTGTGAACTAAAGTTTTGGATTATTTTTTATAGGGATACAATGAAGATGGATGTGACCCAATTATTTATTATTTTCATGTTTGGGTGAATAAAAAATTCCTAAAAATTTAAATTTCCATTTGATTTAAATCTATGGGGACCACCAATGTACAAATGTTCCATCCATTGCAGGGCTGAGAAAGGGAAAAAATGAAGAAACAGAAACATCAAGGTGGAAATATTGAAAAATTCGGTTAGAAATTTAATTGAACCCCCCTTTTTCTCATTCAATATAACCCAAAAAAGTAATCTTACCACCAATGGAGAACATATGGATGATGATGGACATATACTTTAAATTATTCCCGGATATTTATTTCTGAAAATCAAACTTTTGGTATACGATGTTTCCCCAGTCATTCAGTCGTGTAAATTCCCCAATTGTGACCAACGTCATTGTCATGTGGGCAACTATAATATGATCCTTCTATTTTCTGAAGGGGGGATTTTTTTTAAGGGGAAAAAAAGTCCAAAAACCCTCATAAAAAAGGGTTTTAAATAGTTTTTCCAAAATCGATGAATAATTTTTAAATGGTTAGTGGTTGGAATTTATTTTTAAAAACCCCAAAAAATGGGGTTTGACATTCTTTCCAAAATTCAATAATTTCAAGTATCGTAAGCGGGGGTAACGATTTTTTATCCGATATCGGGAAACATATTTTAATTTTCAATAATATCCAATTTTTTTGCATTCGCATGTTTTTTGAGCCGATAACCACAGGTATTACCTCTAAATGTCACAAAAATTCAAATTTATTTGAAACTTTTTACTTTAATAGTTTCTTTTGTTTCTTTTCTAAAAACCAAAAACTAATGATTTTATTTCCAGGAATTTTGACTTATCACAATTCGATTTATATTTTATTGTGATATATTTTATTCCGGGTTCGCCGTATGCCGATAACTTAAATAGGTTCTCGATATTGTAACGAATAAAAAATTATCCAATATTCGATATCGTGTTTATCAAATAGTATCAGTAAAATTTTTCTTAGATTTGCTTTTCGTTTTTTTCATCTGTTTCCCTTTCTTGTGTGTACTTTTGTTAATTTTAATTTTTTCTGTCTACAATTATTCCCTTACTCAGTTATTCCTCTATTTCTATTAAATATTTATCATTCTTTCTTCATACATATTTGGTCAAGAGAGGGTTTAGCGGTGGAAAGCACATTGAACCCCCCCGAAGAAAAAATGTGGTCTTATCAAGTCCCCCTGACAAACCAGAAAAATTGGAAAAAAATGTTTTTACGGGCAAAACCTTTATTACCCAACGGAAAAATGAGGTTCTTTTTCAAATCGAAGATAAAGATCTTTGGGGTTTTGGTTTGCTATCATTGTCTTTCTATAATTATTACCTTCTTGACAAAGGAGATTCATCAGATGAAAGACCTATTTTGGGACAATGATGCATAAATAAAATTTGGAAGTCATCCCGAAAAAAAAGAAATTTTTTCACAATGTCATTTTAAGATCATAATGGGACAAGAAATGGAGGAGTTGACTGCGAATACGTCCCACAATCTAAAACTCACGTCTGAAAGACATTTCCTACACTGGTAATTCTAGATCATTTATAAGAATACAATTTACTTTGCGCCAATCTCTAGCTAAAAAACTGGGAGAGACTCGTTGGCTCAGATAATTATGTACTGATACTGATATACACCCTTGCCAAAATATTGCAACATATAAAAATTCAGTTTGGAACTGTGTTACAATAATTTATTTTATTTTTTTTACACTACTTTAAAACTTTTGAAAAGCCTGTGTTTGAAGTCAAGTTCTTTTTTCTGTTCTTGCTCAAAATTATTAATAAAGATTGTGAAATCGATTAAATGATCATCTCACCCGTTATTAAATTGCGATTTTGAACATGTTTCAAAAGGCCCGTGAGGGAGACGCAGTGAAGGTGTGGGCAAAATTTTTTACGAAAATCCTTTTTCCCCACTCTTCAATGCATCAATTATATAATACACTTATAATGAAAAATCACATGGGATTACAACTACCCTGGCCCTCAATTTAGATGACTTATCCCAAAACTGCTTAACAAATGAGCCAGTAATTTTAATCACCCGCTTTGTTCATCTTTAGGGCACTGATTCCATGACCCGTTAAAATTTACCGTTGAGATAATTTTAAATTTTTAAAACATTCTGTTTACTTTCTTTCATGCCCCGTAAAGTTTTTGGAACAATTTAAAATATAAAACCATTTTTTAGGGGCCGGTTCCTTTTTTTGTATTTTTACTTGAAAAAAAAATTTTTCTTTTTTTTCAAATTGGGAAAATTTGGATAACCTTTATCCTGTATAAATGGAATTTATTGATGGCAAAATGGATGGAAAATACGACCATGACAAAAAAAAAGAAATGTCATTCAAAGATAATGTTGTTTCGCATTTTCCCTTTTTTTAAAAATATTATTAATTTTGTATTTTAACGAAGAATTTTTTCATCAATTTTAAAAATTTACAAAATGTTGACAATTAAAAAAATAATTTACTTTTTAAAAAATGGAAAAGATTCAAAAATTTGGGCTTTTATGTGGTAGGGGGTTTGATCCAGGGTTCCCCAAAGGGTGGAGCTAAGGGAAGGAGATGGGGGGAAAAAAACCCAAAAAATTAAATGAATGGACAATTTAGAAATTTTACATGATCAATTAAATTAAAATTGGGGTTAACGTTCAGGAAAAATTGGGTTTAGACCTTTTTTTTCAAAAAATTTTTTTAAAATGGTTCATTTTTTTCAATGACATCAAAATTTAAATATGGAAACCCCTTTCCCAAAATCTTTCCTGACTGGACAGATTAGGGGAAACATTAAAAAAAAGCCCATTGAACTATTAATTATACAAAAAACTCCATTGAAAAGGGTTTTCAAAAATGGGCCAAAAAAGGGGGGGTAATTTCATGTCATAGTTCAAATGCAAAAATCTGCCAAACTGGGAAATTTTGTGAGGGTTTTTAAAATTGAATTTACAATAATTGTTTTTTCTTTAAAATGTTTTCCTCATGCCTGAAAGCTCACGAAACTCAATTTCTGAAGATTTTTATTGCACGCTCCGTGGTCTAGCTAGTCTGAAGTCAAATCACATGCTGAACTTCTCCCTAGGGGTTTTCTTGTCAATCACTTGGCAAAACGGATAAAATTTTATCTAAACTTTTCTGAAAAAAACCCTATTTAAAGTTTCCCAAAAATTTTTTACTTTTAAACAACTTTGGGGGATGACTAAAGATGAACAACCAAACACCTTGAGAACGAGCATTCTACTACTAGATAACATTTCAAGTTTTTTTGAATTAACTATTGAAAACCTTTTAACCTTTGTAACATTAGATTTTTAAATTTGTAAGTGAAAGAGGGAATTGTCTGCAGAAAAATAGCTGCCTGGGTTGACTCGTTCCTGCAATGTCCCCATTTTAGCTTAAAAATGGGGGTCTATTAAGGGTTAAATTTTTAAATGTTGTTTATTAACTGGGGGAAAAAAATAATCTGTAATAAAAAACTCTTTAATTCATAGTACCTTAAAAAAATTTTTATTTTTTAAATACAAACTTTACAATGTTAACATTTGGGTTTATTTTTATTTTAAACAACTTTAGGTGATGACACCATAACATGAACTCCCCCAAAAACCGAGTTTTTTTACAAACTCTATACCTCTAGTTTTCTTCTTCTTCTTCTTCTTCTTCTTCCCTACGTCTGCCCCAAAAAAAACACATTTTAAAATTTCCCCGAACTTGAAACCATGTACTTGTTAAAAAGATGAAACTGGGAAGGATGATTGACCTTACTTCCCATACCGGAAGTCAAATTTTAATTTAAAAAAATCATTCTCAACCACAACAGGTAAATGGAAATTGTTTCCCTATTTATAGATTGTTAATTGTCGAAAAATTTCAAAAACATGCCCCATTGATTTATTTCCTTCCCAAAAACGAAGTCAAGTTTAACTTTAAAAAAAATCATATCTCAAAACCAAAAGAGATAAATTCACAATTTTTCAATTGTACAGATCGTTAATTGTAAAAACATTTTTTTCAAAAGGTGAATTTGATTTATTTCCTACCCAAACCGAAGTCAAGAAATTTTAAAACAAAATCATTCTCAACAACCAAAGGAAATTCCCCCTTATTGTACAGATCGTTAATTGTCAAATAATATTTAAAAAAAGGGCCCCCAATTTGCCATTTCCTGTCAAACCCGAAGTCAAAGTTTAATTTAAAAAAAATCATATCTCAACAACCACAAAAAAAATTCAAATTTTGACCTTGTACAGATCTTTAATTGTAAAAAATAAACAAAAGGTAAATTTTGCCTTACTTCCGTCAAACCAAAGTCAAGTTTAACTTTAAAAAATCTTTCTCAACAACCAAAAGAGGTAAATTCACAATTTTGTACCATTGTACAGATCTTTAATTGTCAAAAATATTTAAAAAAGTTTAATTTGCCCTTACTCCTGTCAAACCGGAAGTCAATTTTTAATATTAAAAATCCTCAACAACCACAAGAGGAAAGTCAAAATTTTTTGTACCATTGTCAGACGTTAACTTCAAAATATTTCGGTAAATTTGTTCCCCTTCCCAAACCAAGTAAAAGTTAATAAAAAAAAATCATACCCTCAACAAAAAACAGGTAAATGGAAATTTTTGCACTATTGTTAGATTTTTTAAAATATTTAAAAAAACATGCCCCCAATTTGCCTTACTTCCTGCCCAAACCCGGAAAGTAAAATTTTTAATTTTAAAAATCATACCCAACAACCAAAGGGGTAAATTCACTTTTTGCCATTATACAGATCGTTAATTGTAAAAAAATATTTATCCCCCATTTGCCCCCTGCCCAAACCCGGGAAGTAAAGTTTAATTTTTAAAAAAAATCATATCTCAAAAACCCAAAGGGGGGTAAATTGTTTTTGTACCATTGTACAGATTGTACAGATTTTAATTGTCAAAATTTCGGTGCCCCCAATTTTGACCTTATTTCCCTGTCCAAACCGGAAGTAAAATTTTAATATTAAAATAATTTCTAAATTATATTTTTTGTATTCAAAAAAAGTTCCGAGAATTCAACGACTTAACATTTGACTTCTCCAACACTTCGAAATTTTTTAAACCATTTTAATAACCGAACACCTTGTTTTGTTGTAAAAACTTAATTTTATTTTAACTTTTTTTCGATCTAAGACATAAAACAGCCGTTTCGTCATTTGTAATTATGGCACCTGTTATTTTTTTGACGCGATCGCTGCATCGAACAGCCGTACACCGTGATATAACAGGTTTACAAGTACATAGTATACGATTCTGTAAATTGTGATATTTCATATAAACCAAAATTGAAGGGCTGAAATTTTTTCCCCATATTATTTGAACCCCAAATTCGTTCAACGAAGGGGGGTGTGGCGCGATAAATAAACCCCTAATTGAACGTTAACATAAATTATAATCAAAGGGGGAGATGGTCTTCTATAATTTTTTGTTCACATGGAAATATAATGGGTTTGGAATATAATAAATTCGTCAATAAAACCTTTCCCTTTCCCAAAGCTCAGTTAAATAAACCTTTTTCCCAATGATCGTCAACAAGGCCCGGGAAAACCGTTACCCTTGAAGTTACAGGTCTTCTTATCAAACCAGCTATTCCCCACGGACAATTTTTACGTTGCAGTCAGCTAAAAATTTTCCCCAATGTTTCTGCACATAATTATCCCACCCCCTGAAACATAGACCCAAAGTGTGCTCACTATACCAAAAAAAAAAATAATTATCGAAAAGGTCAGTCCTGATAACCTATAAATCTTTTTTTTCTTTTCCCCTAATCGAGGCCTTCTACTTTCCCCTTATAAAATCCAATCATCAGATGGGGTCTTTAACTCCGTGTACCGGGGTCACCAACATTATTTTACATATGCAAAAGCCATTATGCATTATTGGTAATTTGACAACACTGTTTAAAACTAGTCTTTTTTTTTTGAATGAAGATTATTATACTTTAAAAAACCAACATTACAAGTTTCACTGTGTACGTTATGTTGTCTTTGATTTTTTTTTATAAATGTATTCAAATTTGTAATTTTATTATTATAACGTTTAATTTTGAGAGAATAAAATATAATAATAATAATAACAGATCCCACTTCCTTCAAATAATTTTTTAGTTCATATTCATTTGAACTTTCTGGAAATACGATTTTTTTTTTGATGATCTGTCTCGTTTCGTAATATTTGAATGTGAATATAGATGGTAGGTTTGTCGGGCGAGGTTTGTCGTTGGTTGGCACCCGTGAGACACGGCAGAGGGGAAAGGGGAAAAGACTCAGTCGCAATGGGTTAGACGCGGGGGTTTTGGGTGATAATCATAAAGGTACTTTACAATATCAAAAACCCCCGGCGGGAGAAGCATGGGTGGAGGCAGGGGGAAAATTCCCTTCCCCCGTTGAAAAGGTCCCAATAAATTTTTCCCCCTTTGAACCAAATTTTAAAATATTGCATTGCTCTTTTTTTTATATAGGTAACGTTGGTCAAAGGGAACTCGGGGTTTAAAGGGTTTAAAACGTCTCCCATAAACAGGAGGAGGTCTGGGGTTGAAACCCCCCGGGGGTCGCCAGTGTGTTTTTTACAGACACCGGGAAAACCTGGATACAGTGCTATAAAAGTCGGTGTAGGGGAAAAATTTAAAAAAATCGTTTTTTTTTGAACCCCGTTCTTTCAGAACAAAACTACTCAAAAAAGAATTTCCCTGGTGTCACCGAATTAGTTTACTTGTCCTCTTGACCATGCAAAGCTTCAAGTTTTTCTTATTTTGTAACCAGTGGGTTAATGATCCTCCAAACAAAAAAAACAAATAAAAATAATTGTCCAAAAAATTTTTTTAAATTAAATAACTTTTTTAATTTCTAATTTCCCATTAGTACATTCGGAAAGACCTTTATATAATCCCCATGCATTATTCCTTTTAGTTTTGGGGAAAAATTTTTTAAAATTTAAAACTTCCCCCCCCATTATCCGAAAAATGTTTTTAAATTTCTCAAAATTTCTAATAATGATGTGTTTTCTGTGTGCAATTCATTATGTTTTTCAGGTTAAAGGGAGGGCTGAGGGAGGATTGGGGGGGGGCTTGTTTTGGGGTCATCCTTTGAAATTTACACCACTGGCGGCCGTCAGGTAATTCTCCCGGATCAGGTCAACTCGACCCACAACTCGGACCCATCCAAAGGGACCCGCCCTCGGCTAGCCTGGACCACTACCAACCTCGGACCTTGGCGTGGGTCCGAGTTTATGGTCGGGTTGGGCCGGGGTCAGGCTGGTCGGGGTTTTGGCCCAAAAAATTAACAAAAGGGGAAAGGTCCAAAACGGGGAAAAGGGTTTTCAAAACCCTCTCAGTCCCGGGGTTTTTTGACATAAAAAACCCATGGTGACCCATTTTTTGACCTCAGGGTAACACACATTCTTACACAACAAGCTTGTGTTCAAAGGCCAATTATAAAATTCTTATCACCCCTTTAAGATATCTTTTTACAGAGAAAATAAATATTTCAAATTATCTTACTATTTAATTCCTTTCATATAATCCAAAATCATTAAGATCGGTCAATACATTTCAGGTTCTTAATCTTGTTTCATCAATGTGATCTGTAAACTCAAACACTTTTTGTACACAAACAAATGGCACTCGAGGTGTTTGGCATTCGGATCTTTCAACTCAATTTGAAGGTTTTATAGCAACCTTATTTTTTCACCATCAATGGAAATATCCGATCTTTCTCTATCCAACCATTGTAAGGCCACATAAAAAAAAATTGTTGTCGCCTTGACCTACAAAACCCTGACCCTTTTTTTTTTTTTAAATCATAGAACGGCATTTCAACGATCTTTTCAGTCAAATTTTGGGTCCCTTCTGGCCCCCGGTTGTATTTTGCCAGCGTCAAAGATCCCACAGGCGATCTAGGGGGGTTTTTTTTTATCACATTCCGGGGAGCTGCAAAACGTGGTACGAAAAAAAAGCCGGGGGTTGGTCCCCCTCGTCGGGGCACGATTCGGTATATTCACTGGTTTTGCGAGGGGGGAACCAACTAGACACAGAATTTATGTTTTCGTTCACATGTTTTTTTCATGCTGTCAGTAAACCCACGATTTTAACCCCCCTCCCGTACTACATCTTTGGATTTTCCCGGTAAAACCTATTGTGCCCAAAAATACCCCGTGAGGGCCCCACACGACGTGAAGGTTGGGTTTTGCGTGCAATATCGGGGCTTGATGTTTCGATTTCAATTTTGGGGGTTTTTCGAGGGCAAGTTTGACGGGGGCCTTGTTGATGATCCCGGGTACGTCAAATATTCCTGGAAAAAGAAAAACAAATTACAATCCCCAAACCAAAATTTATGATGTGACAAATCCTTTTGGGTCATTTTTTAAATTTTTACTTTGCGGGCACGGGAAAAGGAAAAACAAGAACAAGTTTCAATTAAGTTACTTAAATGCGTTTTAGTTTTAAAAAAGTTTGCAGAAAATGTCTCTGCTGAAGTCTAGGGTTAATGGGTTTTTCAAAACAAGTAAAACATTAAAAAAAAAAAATCCCTGTTTTATAGTGATTCTGATGATTTTTTTTTTTTTTATTCATATTTTCCATGTCAAAACTCAATTTAAAAACCCCCCCCCCACCCCGAAAAAAAAGGGCGCTCAACAATTTTTGTTTTGGCCTAAGCTTGGGGATGGAGGGTGAACAGGGACAAAACTACAGCTTTATAAAAATGGATTTTTTCCGAAATCATTGTGTGGAAGCGGTCGACAAAAGTCGCCTATGGTAAAGAAGGGGTAGATCGTCGAAAAAAGTCGCCTATGGGAAAAGGGGTGCCCTTCTCTAAATCCCATTTAAAGGGGTTAATGAATAATCCATAATAATTTGATTCCTTTATAAATTTATATATTTTTCGCCGGGCCTTTTTTCAACTCGCACAAAAAAAAACCCCCGATTTGCATCAGCTTTAAAACACCATGAATATGTAAAAAATTAATATCATTAAGAATGCATCCGAGCATTTGAACATAAATCTTCTTTCTTGGACATACGTCCCTAATTTGCCAATTAACCCATTTTTTTAAATTTTAAATTTTTTCCCCCCTTTTAAAATTGGAAGAGACCTACCATTTTTAATCCAATGCATTTTTATATTTTTGGGAGATGGGAGCATTAAAATGACAATGCCTGATTGGTTATTTTTTAAAAGTAAATCCCGCATTGGTCACTGTCCAAACAATTTCGGAATTGGTCCTGTAAAATTTGGGACGATATGATGGTCGATTGCCGGGCACCCCCCCTCATCGTGTCTTCATTGTGTTCCAGGAATCTTTGGAATTTTTTAGAGGTTTCAGGGGGGAAAAGGGGCTGTTAACAATGAACAACAGCGGGGGAACAGCGATGTGCATTGGGGCATAATGGGGGGACCCGCCTCCACAGTGCTTACCAAAATTTTATTATTTTTTTTAAAAAATATTATTTTTTTTTTACATTATTATTATTATTTTGCTTTAACCTTTCAGCTTTATCTCCAAAAAAAACAATCAATAAATAATTTTATATATCCAATTTAAACCCGTTATGTAAAATATATAAAAATGATATGAAACAAAAAAATAGTTTTTTAGCCTATATTGCTCTTTCTAACAATGGGAAAAAAGTTTAAGATAGAGTAATAACAGAATGACTACTCCAAAAAATGACCCCCCCCCCCAAACAAAAACAACTTTTTTTAAAATCAGCTAATAACGGGCCCGGGGGAAACTTTTTTTAAAAAAATTTTAGTTTAATTACTTTGTTAGTAAATCGCCCCAAAATAAACGTCTTCCTCAGAAAAACCGCTTTAGGGCGCGCCCCCCACCCCACTCCTCCCACCCTCCCCCACTCTTTAAGTGGTACAGAAAAAGTAAATTAAAGTAATTGGATATTACATATTTAAACAGTGATTTTTTTTATTTGGTTTTTCTTTTCATTCCCTTTCAAAGGCAGTTTTTTATGATTTTTCCACAGCATGCATA
>JAQQFT010000285.1:0-32121 GCA_029582265.1 Zoroaster sp. YZ-2022 | reverse complement strand
CCTCCTTGTTGGTTTTCCCCCTTGAAATGTTTCTTTCGTAACAGTGTACAGTGCTGTATTGTTTTCTGTGAAACCGCATGCAAGTTGACCGTGTTTTACAGGGGGCTAAGTGTCCATGGAGGCCGTTTAAGGTATGAAGACATTATCCAAATTCAAAGATTTTGTGTTTTTCCGAGAGGGTAGAACCTAAGCTTTAATTTAGATATAAATGTTATCTGCCTCCCTTAAAAACTTGAAAAGTTATTCCCAACCTTAGAAATGTTTCTTTCGTAACAGTGTACAGTGCTGTATTGTTTTCTGTGAAACCGCATGCAAGTTGACCGTATTTTACAGGGGGCTAAGTGTCCATGGAGGCCGTTTAAGGTATGAAGACATTATCCAAATTCAAAGATTTTGTATTTTTCCGAGAGGGGAGAACCTAAGCTTTAATTTAGATATAAATTTTATCTTCATTCCTAAAAAACTTGAAAAGTTATTCCCAACCTTAGAAATGTTTCTTTCGTAACAGTGTACAGTGCTGTATTGTTTTCTGTGAAACCGCATGCAAGTTGACCGTATTTTACAGGGGCTAAGTGTCCATGGAGGCCGTTTAAGGTATGAAGACATTATCCAAATTCAAAGATTTTGTGTTTTTCCGAGAGGCGAGAACCTAAGCTTTAATTTAGATATAAATTTTATCTGCCTCCCTTGAAAACTTGAAAAGTTATTCCCAACCTTAGAAATGTTTTTTCGTAACAGTGTACAGTGCTGTATTGTTTTCTGTGAAACCGCATGCAAGTTGACCGTATTTTACAGGGGGCTAAGTGTCCATGGAGGCCGTTTAAGGTATGAAGACATTATCCAAATTCAAAGATTTTGTGTTTTTCCGAGAGGGGAGAACCTAAGCTTTAATTTAGATATAAATTTTATCTGCCTCCATTAAAAACTTGAAAAGTTATTCCCAACCTTAGAAATGTTTCTTTCGTAACAGTGTACAGTGCTGTATTGTTTTCTGTGAAACCGCATGCAAGTTGACCGTATTTTACAGGGGCTAAGTGTCCATGGAGGCCGTTTAAGGTATGAAGACATTATCCAAATTCAAAGATTTTGTGTTTTTCCGAGAGGGGAGAACCCTAAGCTTTAATTTAGATATAAATTATCTGCCTCCCTTTGAAAACTTGAAAAGTTATTCCCAACCTTAGAAATGTTTCTTTCGTAACAGTGTACAGTGCTGTATTGTTTTCTGTGAAACCGCATGCAAGTTGACCGTATTTTACAGGGGGCTAAGTGTCCATGGAGGCCGTTTAAGGTATGAAGACATTATCCAAATTCAAAGATTTTGTGTTTTTCCGAGAGGGGAGAACCTAAGCTTTAATTTAGATATGAATTTTATCTGCCTCCCTTGAAAACTTGAAAAGTTATTCCCAACCTTAGAAATGTTTCTTTCGTAACAGTGTACAGTGCTGTATTGTTTTCTGTGAAACCGCATGCAAGTTGACCGTATTTTACAGAGGGCTAAGTGTGCATGGAGGCCGTTTAAGGTATGAAGACATTATCCAAATTCAAAGATTGTGTGTTTTTCCGAGAGGGGAGACCCTAAGCTTTAATTTAGATATGAATTTTATCTGCCTCCCTTAAAAACTTGAAAAGTTATTCCCAACCTTAGAAATGTTTCTTTCGTAACAGTGTACAGTGCTGTATTGTTTTCTTTGAAACCGCGTGCAAGTTGGCCGTATTTTACAGGGGGCTAAGTGTCCATGGAGGGCGTTTAAGGTATGAAGACATTATCCAAATTCAAAGATTTTGTGTTTTTCCGAGAGGGGAGAACCTAAGCTTTAATTTAGATATAAATGTATCGGCCTCGCTTGAAAACTTGAAAAGTTATTCCCAACCATAGAAATGTTTCTTTCGTAACAGTGTACAGTGCTGTATTGTTTTCTGTGAAACCGCATGCAAGTTGACCGTATTTTACAGGGGGCTAAGTGTCCATGGAGGCCGTTTAAGGTATGAAGACATTATCCAAATTCAAAGATTTTGTGTTTTTCCGAGAGGGGAAATCCGAAGCTTTAATTTAGATATCAATTTTATCTGCCTTCCTTGAAAACTTGAAAAGTTATTCCCAACCTTAGAAATGTTTCTTTCGTAACAGTGTACAGTGCTGTATTGTTTTCTGTGAAACCGCATGCAAGTTGACCGTATTTTACAGGGGGCTAAGTGTCCATGGAGGCCGTTTAAGGTATGAAGACATTATCCAAATTCAAAGATTTTGTGTTTTTCCGAGAGGGGAGAACCTAAGCTTTAATTTAGATATAAATTTTATCGGCCCCTTGAAAAACTTGAAAAGTTATTCCCAACCTTAGAAATGTTTCTTTCGTAACAGTGTACAGTGCTGTATTGTTTTCATTGAAACCGCATGCAAGTTGACCGTATTTTACAGGGGGCTAAGTGTCCATGGAGGCCGTTTAAGGTATGAAGACATTATCCAAATTCAAAGATTGTGTGTTTTTCCGAGAGGGGAGACCCTAAGCTTTAATTTAGATATGAATTTTATCTGCCTCCCTTAAAAACTTGAAAAGTTATTCCCAACCTTAGAAATGTTTCTTTCGTAACAGTGTACAGTGCTGTATTGTTTTCTTTGAAACCGCATGCAAGTTGGCCGTATTTTACAGGGGGCTAAGTGTCCATGGAGGCCGTTTAAGGTATGAAGACATTATCCAAATTCAAAGATTTTGTGTTTTTCCGAGAGGGGAGAACCTAAGCTTTAATTTAGATATAAATTTATCTGCCTCCCTTGAAAACTTGAAAAGTTATTCCCAACCTTAGAAATGTTTCTTTCGTAACAGTGTACAGTGCTGTATTGTTTTCTGTGAAACCGCATGCAAGTTGACCGTATTTTACAGGGGGCTAAGTGTCCATGGAGGCCGTTTAAGGTATGAAGACATTATCCAAATTCAAAGATTTTGTGTTTTTCCGAGAGGGGAGAACCTAAGCTTTAATTTAGATATAAATTTATCGGCCTCGCTTGAAAACTTGAAAAGTTATTCCCAACCATAGAAATGTTTCTTTCGTAACAGTGTACAGTGCTGTATTGAATAGTCGGAATTCGCATGCAAGTTGACCGTATTTTACAGGGGGCTAAGTGTCCATGGAGGCCGTTTAAGGTATGAAGACATTATCCAAATTCAAAGATTTTGTGTTTTTCCGAGAGGGGAGAACCTAAGCTTTAATTTAGATATAAATTTTATCTGCCTCCTTGAAAACTTGAAAAGTTATTCCCAACCTTAGAAATGTTTCTTTTCGTAACAGTGTACAGTGCTGTATTGTTTTCTGTAAAACCGCATGCAAGATGACCGTATTTTACAGAGGCTAAGTGTCCATGGAGGCCGTTTAAGGTATGAAGACATTATCCAAATTCAAAGATTTTGTGTTTTTCCGAGGGGGAGAACCTAAGCTTTAATTTAGATATCAATTTTATCTGCCTCCCTTAAAAACTTGAAAAGTTATTCCCAACCATAGAAATGTTTCTTTCGTAACAGTGTACAGTGCTGTATTGTTTTCTGTGAAACCGCATGCAAGTTGACCGTATTTTACAGGGGGCTAAGTGTCCATGGAGGCCGTTTAAGGTATGAAGACATTATCCAAATTCAAAGATTTTGTGTTTTTCCGAGAGGGGAGAACCTAAGCTTTAATTTAGATATAAATTTTATCGGCCTCCCTTGAAAACTTGAAAAGTTATTCCCAACCTTAGAAATGTTTCTTTCGTAACAGTGTACAGTGCTGTATTGTTTTCTGTGAAACCGCATGCAAGTTGACCGTATTTTACAGGGGGCTAAGTGTCCATGGAGGCCGTTTAAGGTATGAAGACATTATCCAAATTCAAAGATTTTGTGTTTTTCCGAGAGGGAGAACCTAAGCTTTAATTTAGATATAAATTTATCGGCCTCCCTTGAAAACTTGAAAAGTTATTCCCAACCTTAGAAATGTTTCTTTCGTAACAGTGTACAGTGCTGTATTGTTTTCTGTGAAACCGCATGCAAGTTGACCGTATTTTACAGGGGCGTAAGTGTCCATGGAGGCCGTTTAAGGTATGAAGACATTATCCAAATTCAAAGATTTTGTGTTTTTCCGAGAGGGGAGAACCTAAGCTTTAATTTAGATATGAATTTTATCTGCCTCCCTTAAAAATTGAAAAGTTATTCCCAACCTTAGAAATGTTTCTTTCGTAACAGTGTACAGTGCTGTATTGTTTTCTGTGAAACCGCATGCAAGTTGACCGTATTTTACAGGGGGCTAAGTGTCCATGGAGGCCGTTTAAGGTATGAAGACATTATCCAAATTCAAAGATTTTGTGTTTTTCCGAGAGGGGAGAACCTAAGCTTTAATTTAGATATAAATTTATCGGCCTCCCTTGAAAACTTGAAAAGTTATTCCCAACCTTAGAAATGTTTCTTTCGTAACAGTGTACAGTGCTGTATTGTTTTCTGTGAAACCGCATGCAAGTTGACCGTATTTTACAGGGGGCTAAGTGTCCATGGAGGCCGTTTAAGGTATGAAGACATTATCCAAATTCAAAGATTTTGTGTTTTTCCGAGAGGGGAGAACCTAAGCTTTAATTTAGATATGAATTTTATCTGCCTCCCTTAAAACTTGAAAAGTTATTCCCAACCTTAGAAATGTTTCTTTCGTAACAGTGTACAGTGCTGTATTGTTTTCTGTGAAACCGCATGCAAGTTGACCGTATTTTACAGGGGCTAAGTGTCCATGGAGGCCGTTTAAGGTATGAAGACATTATCCAAATTCAAAGATTTTGTGTTTTTCCGAGAGGGAGAACCTAAGCTTTAATTTAGATATGAAATTTTATCTGCCTCCTTGAAAACTTGAAAAGTTATTCCCAACCTTAGAAATGTTTCTTTCGTAACAGTGTACAGTGCTGTATTGTTTTCTGTGAAACCGCATGCAAGTTGACCGTATTTTACAGGGGGCTAAGTGTCCATGGAGGCCGTTTAAGGTATGAAGACATTATCCAAATTCAAAGATTTTGTGTTTTTCCGAGAGGGGAGAACCTAAGCTTTAATTTAGATATGAATTTTATCTGCCTCCCTTAAAAACTTGAAAAGTTATTCCCAATCTTAGAAATGTTTCTTTCGTAACAGTGTACAGTGCTGCATTGTTTTCATTGAAACCGCATGCAAGTTGACCGTATTTTACAGGGGGCTAAGTGTCCATGGAGGCCGTTTAAGGTATGAAGACATTATCCAAATTCAAAGATTTTGTGTTTTTCCGAGAGGGGAGAACCTAAGCTTTAATTTAGATATGAATTTTATCTGCCTCCCTTGAAAACTTGAAAAGTTATTCCCAACCTTAGAAATGTTTCTTTCGTAACAGTGTACAGTGCTGTATTGTTTTCTGTGAAACCGCATGCAAGTTGACCGTATTTTACAGGGGGCTAAGTGTCCATGGAGGCCGTTTAAGGTATGAAGACATTATCCAAATTCAAAGATTTTGTGTTTTTCCGAGAGGGTAGAACCTAAGCTTTAATTTAGATACGAATTTTATCTGCCTCCCTTAAAAACTTGAAAAGTTATTCCCAACCTTAGAAATGTTTCTTTCGTAACAGTGTACAGTGCTGTATTGTTTTCTGTGAAACCGCATGCAAGTTGACCGTATTTTACAGGGGGCTAAGTGTCCATGGAGGCCGTTTAAGGTATGAAGACATTATCCAAATTCAAAGATTTTGTGTTTTCCGAGAGGGGAGAACCTAAGCTTTAATTTAGATATGAATTTTATCTGCCTCCCTTAAAAACTTGAAAAGTTATTCCCAACCTTAGAAATGTTTCTTTCGTAACAGTGTACAGTGCTGTATTGTTTTCTTTGAAACCGCATGCAAGTTGACCGTATTTTACAGGGGGCTAAGTGTCCATGGAGGCCGTTTAAGGTATGAAGACATTATCCAAATTCAAAGATTTTGTGTTTTTCCGAGAGGCGAGAACCTAAGCTTTAATTTAGATATCAATTTTATCTGCCTACCTTAAAAACTTGAAAAGTTATTCCCAACCTTAGAAATGTTTCTTTCGTAACAGTGTACAGTGCTGTATTGTTTTCTTAGAAACCGCATGCAAGTTGACCGTATTTTACAGGGGGCTAAGTCTCCGTGGAGGCCGTTTAAGGTATGAAGACATTATCCAAATTCAAAGATTGTGTTTTTCCGAGAGGGGAGAACCTAAGCTTTAATTTAGATATAAATATTATCTGCCTCCCATTATAACTTTAAAAGTTATTCCCAACCTTAGAAATGTTTTTTTCGTAACAGTGTACAGTGCTGTATTGTTTTCTGTGAAACCGCATGCAAGTTGACCGTATTTTACAGGGGGCTAAGTGTCCATGGAGGCCGTTTAAGGTATGAAGACATTATCCAAATTCAAAGATTTTGTGTTTTTCCGAGAGGGGAGAACCTAAGCTTTAATTTAGATATGAATTTTATCTGCCTCCCTTAAAAACTTGAAAAGTTATTCCCAACCTTAGAAATGTTTCTTTCGTAACAGTGTACAGTGCTGTATTGTTTTCTTTGAAACCGCATGCAAGTTGGCCGTATTTTACAGGGGGCTAAGTGTCCATGGAGGCCGTTTAAGGTATGAAGACATTATCCAAATTCAAAGATTTTGTGTTTTTCCGAGAGGGGAGAACCTAAGCTTTAATTTAGATATAAATTTTATCGGCCTCCCTTGAAAACTTGAAAAGTTATTCCCAACCTTAGAAATGTTTCTTTCGTAACAGTGTACAGTGCTGTATTGTTTTCTGTGAAACCGCATGCAAGTTGACCGTATTTTGGGGCTAAGTGTCCATGGAGGCCGTTTAAGGTATGAAGACATTATCCAAATTCAAAGATTTTGTGTTTTTCCGAGAGGGGAGAACCTAAGCTTTAATTTAGATATGAATTTTATCTGTCTCCCTTGAAAACTTGGAAAGTTATTCCCAACCTTAGAAATGTTTCTTTCGTAACAGTGTACAGTGCTGTATTGTTTTCTGTGAAACCGCATGCAAGTTGACCGTATTTTACAGGGGCTAAGTGTCCATGGAGGCCGTTTAAGGTATGAAGACATTATCCAAATTCAAAGATTTTGTGTTTTTCCGAGAGGGGAGAACCTAAGCTTTAATTTAGATATAAATTTATCGGCCTCCCTTGAAAACTTGAAAAGTTATTCCCAACCTTAGAAATGTTTCTTTCGTAACAGTGTACAGTGCTGTATTGTTTTCTGTGAAACCGCATGCAAGTTGACCGTATTTTACAGGGGCTAAGTGTCCATGGAGGCCGTTTAAGGTATGAAGACATTATCCAAATTCAAAGATTTTGTGTTTTTCCGAGATGGGAGAACCTAAGCTTTAATTTAGATATGAATTTTATCTGCCTCCCTTAAAAACTTGAAAAGTTATTCCCAACCTTAGAAATGTTTCTTTCGTAACAGTGTACAGTGCTGTATTGTTTTCTGTGAAACCGCATGCAAGTTGACCGTATTTTACAGGGGGCTAAGTGTCCATGGAGGCCGTTTAAGGTATGAAGACATTATCCAAATTCAAAGATTTTGTGTTTTTCCGAGAGGGGAGAACCTAAGCTTTAATTTAGATATGAATTTTATCTGCCTCCCTTAAAAACTTGAAAAGTTATTCCCAACCTTAGAAATGTTTCTTTCGTAACAGTGTACAGTGCTGTATTGTTTTCTGTGAAACCGCATGCAAGTTGACCGTATTTTACAGGGGGCTAAGTGTCCATGGAGGCCGTTTAAGGTATGAAGACATTATCCAAATTCAAAGATTTTGTGTTTTTCCGAGAGGGGAGAACCTAAGCTTTAATTTAGATATGAATTTTATCTGCCTCCCTGAAAAACTTGAAAAGTTATTCCCAACCTTAGAAATGTTTCTTTCGTAACAGTGTACAGTGCTGTATTGTTTTCTGTGAAACCGCATGCAAGTTGACCGTATTTTACAGGGGCTAAGTGTCCATGGAGGCCGTTTAAGGTATGAAGACATTATCCAAATTCAAAGATTTTGTGTTTTTCCGAGAGGGGAGAACCTAAGCTTTAATTTAGATATGAATTTTATCTGCCTTCCTTAAAACCTTGAAAAGTTATTCCCAACCTTAGAAATGTTTCTTTCTGTAACAGTGTACAGTGCTGTATTGTTTTCTTTGAAACCGCATGCAAGTTGACCGTATTTTACAGGGGCTAAGTGTCCATGGAGGCCGTTTAAGGTATGAAGACATTATCCAAATTCAAAGATTTTGTGTTTTTCCGAGAGTGGAGAACCTAAGCTTTAATTTAGATATAAATTATATCTGCCCATCTTGAAAACTTGAAAAGTTATTCCCAACCTTAGAAATGTTTCTTTCGTAACAGTGTACAGTGCTGTATTGTTTTCTGTGAAACCGCATGCAAGTTGACCGTATTTTACAGGGGGCTAAGTGTCCATGGAGGCCGTTTAAGGTATGAAGACATTATCCAAATTCAAAGATTTTGTGTTTTTCCGAGAGGGGAGAACCTAAGCTTTAATTTAGATATTAATTTTATCTGCCTCCCTTAAAAACTTGAAAAGTTATTCCCAACCTTAGAAATGTTTCTTTCGTAACAGTGTACAGTGCTGTATTGTTTTCTGTGAAACCGCATGCAAGTTGACCGTATTTTACAGGGGGCTAAGTGTCATGGAGGCCGTTTAAGGTATGAAGACATTATCCAAATTCAAAGATTTTGTGTTTTTCCGAGAGGGGAGAACCTAAGCTTTAATTTAGATATGAATTTTATCTGCCTCCTTTAAAAACTTGAAAAGTTATTCCCAACCTTAGAAATGTTTCTTTCGTAACAGTGTACAGTGCTGTATTGTTTTCTGTGAAACCGCATGCAAGTTGACCGTATTTTACAGGGGGCTAAGTGTCCATGGAGGCCGTTAAAGGTATGAAGACATTATCCAAATTCAAAGATTGTGTGTTTTTCCGAGAGGGAGACCCTAAGCTTTAATTTAGATATGAATTTTATCTGCCTCCCTTAAAAACTTGAAAAGTTATTCCCAACCTTAGAAATGTTTCTTTCGTAACAGTGTACAGTGCTGTATTGTTTTCTGTGAAACCGCATGCAAGTTGACCGTATTTTACAGGGGGTAAGTGTCCATGGAGGCCGTTTAAGGTATGAAGACATTATCCAAATTCAAAGATTGTGTGTTTTTCCGAGAGGGGAGACCCTAAGCTTTAATTTAGATATGAATTTTATCGGCCTCCCTTTAAAACTTGAAAAGTTATTCCCAACCTTAGAAATGTTTCTTTCGTAACAGTGTACAGTGCTGTATTGTTTTCTGTGAAACCGCATGCAAGTTGACCGTATTTTACAGGGGGCTAAGTGTCCATGGAGGCCGTTTAAGGTATGAAGACATTATCCAAATTCAAAGATTTTGTGTTTTTCCGAGAGGGAGAACCTAAGCTTTAATTTAGATATGAATTTTATCTGCCTCCTTAAAAACTTAAAAAGTTATTCCCAACCTTAGAAATGTTTCTTTCGTAACAGTGTACAGTGCTGTATTGTTTTCTGTGAAACCGCATGCAAGTTGACCGTATGGGGCTAAGTGTCCATGGAGGCCGTTTAAGGTATGAAGACATTATCCAAATTCAAAGATTTTGTGTTTTTCCGAGAGGGGAGAACCTAAGCTTTAATTTAGATATAAATTTTAACTCCAACCATAAAAACTTGAAAAGTTATTCCCAACCTTAGAAATGTTTCTTTCGTAACAGTGTACAGTGCTGTATTGTTTTCTTTGAAACCGCATGCAAGTTGGCCGTATTTTACAAGGGGCTAAGTGTCCATGGAGGCTGTTTAAGGTATGAAGACATTATCCAAATTCAAAGATTTTGTGTTTTTCCGAGAGGGGAGAACCTAAGCTTTAATTTAGATATAAATTTATCGGCCTCCCTTGAAAACTTGAAAAGTTATTCCCAACCTTAGAAATGTTTCTTTCGTAACAGTGTACAGTGCTGTATTGTTTTCTGTGAAACCGCATGCAAGTTGACCGTATTTTACAGGGGGCTAAGTGTCCATGGAGGCCGTTTAAGGTATGAAGACATTATCCAAATTCAAAGATTGTGTGTTTTTCCGAGAGGGGAGACCCTAAGCTTTAATTTAGATATGAATTTTATCTGCCTCCCTTAAAAACTTGAAAAGTTATTCCCAACCTTAGAAATGTTTCTTTCGTAACAGTGTACAGTGCTGTATTGTTTTCTTTGAAACCGCATGCAAGTTGACCGTATTTTACAGGGGCTAAGTGTCCATGGAGGCCGTTTAAGGTATGAAGACATTATCCAAATTCAAAGATTTTGTGTTTTTCCGAGAGGGGAGAACCTAAGCTTTAATTTAGATATAAATTTTATCTGCCTCAATTGAAAACTTGAAAAGTTATTCCCAACCTTAGAAATGTTTCTTTCGTAACAGTGTACAGTGCTGTATTGTTTTCTGTGAAACCGCATGCAAGTTGACCGTATTTTACAGGGGCTAAGTGTCCATGGAGGCCGTTTAAGGTATGAAGACATTATCCAAATTCAAAGATTTTGTGTTTTTCCGAGAGGGGAGAACCTAAGCTTTAATTTAGATATGAATTTTATCTGCCTCCCTTAAAAACTTGAAAAGTTATTCCCAACCTTAGAAATGTTTCTTTCGTAACAGTGTACAGTGCTGTATTGTTTTCTGTGAAACCGCATGCAAGTTGACCGTATTTTACAGGGGGCTAAGTGTCCATGGAGGCCGTTTAAGGTATGAAGACATTATCCAAATTCAAAGATTTTGTGTTTTTCCGAGAGGGGAGAACCTAAGCTTTAATTTAGATATAAATTTTATCTGCCTTCCTTAAAAACTTGAAAAGTTATTCCCAACCTTAGAAATGTTTCTTTCGTAACAGTGTACAGTGCTGTATTGTTATCAGTGCAACCGCATCCAAGTTGACCGTATTTCACAGGCGGCGCCGCGTCCATGGAGGCCGTTTAAGGTATGAAGACATTATCCAAATTCAAAGATTTTGTGTTTTTCCGAGAGGGGAGAACCTAAGCTTTAATTTAGATATGAATTTTATCTGCCTCCCTTAAAAACTTGAAAATTTATTCCCAACCTTAGAAATGTTTCTTTCGTAACAGTGTACAGTGCTGTATTGTTTTCAATGAAACCGCATGCAAGTTGACCGTATTTTACAGGGGGCTAAGTGTCCATGGAGGCCGTTAAGGTATGAAGACATTATCCAAATTCAAAGATTTTGTGTTTTTCCGAGAGGGGAGAACCTAAGCTTTAATTTAGATATAAATTTTATCTGCCTCCCTGAAAAACTTGAAAAGTTATTCCCAACCTTAGAAATGTTTCTTTCGTAACAGTGTACAGTGCTGTATTGTTTTCTGTGAAACCGCATGCAAGTTGACCGTATTTTACAGGGGGCTAAGTGTCCATGGAGGCCGTTTAAGGTATGAAGACATTATCCAAATTCAAAGATTTTGTGTTTTTCCGAGAGGGGAGAACCTAAGCTTTAATTTAGATATGAATTTTATCTGACTACCTTAAAAACTTAAAAGTTATTCCCAACCTTAGAAATGTTTCTTTCGTAACAGTGTACAGTGCTGTATTGTTTTCTGTGAAACCGCATGCAAGTTGACCGTATTTTACAGGGGCTAAGTGTCCATGGAGGCCGTTTAAGGTATGAAGACATTATCCAAATTCAAAGATTTTGTGTTTTTCCGAGAGGGGAGAACCTAAGCTTTAATTTAGATATAAATTTTATCTGCCTCCCTTTAAAAACTTGAAAAGTTATTCCCAACCTTAGAAATGTTTCTTTCGTAACAGTGTACAGTGCTGTATTGTTTTCTGTGAAACCGCATGCAAGTTGACCGTATTTTACAGGTCGCAATTGGTACATGGAGGCCGTTTAAGGTATGAAGACATTATCCAAATTCAAAGATTTTGTGTTTTTCCGAGAGGCGAGAACCTAAGCTTTAATTTAGATATGAATTTTATCTGCCTCCCTTAAAAACTTGAAAAGTTATTCCCAACCTTAGAAATGTTTCTTTCGTAACAGTGTACAGTGCTGTATTGTTTTCTGTGAAACCGCATGCAAGTTGACCGTATTTTACAGGGGCTAAGTGTCCATGGAGGCCGTTTAAGGTATGAAGACATTATCCAAATTCAAAGATTTTGTGTTTTTCCGAGAGGGGAGAACCTAAGCTTTAATTTAGATATAATTTTATCGGCCTCCCTTCGGAAACTTGAAAAGTTATTCCCAACCTTAGAAATGTTTCTTTCGTAACAGTGTACAGTGCTGTATTGTTTTCTGTGAAACCGCATGCAAGTTGACCGTATTTTACAGGGGGCTAAGTGTCCATGGAGGCCGTTTAAGGTATGAAGACATTATCCAAATTCAAAGATTGTTGTGTTTTTCCGAGAGGGGAGAACCTAAGCTTTAATTTAGATATTAATTTTATCTGCCTCCCTTAAAAACTTGAAAAGTTATTCCCAACCTTAGAAATGTTTCTTTCGTAACAGTGTACAGTGCTGTATTGTTTTCTGTGAAACCGCATGCAAGTTGACCGTATTTTACAGGGGGCTAAGTGTCCATGGAGGCCGTTTAAGGTATGAAGACATTATCCAAATTCAAAGATTTTGTGTTTTCCGAGAGGGGAACCTAAGCTTTAATTTAGATATAAATTTTATCTGCCTCCCTTGAAAACTTGAAAAGTTATTCCCAACCTTAGAAATGTTTCTTTTGTAACAGTGTACAGTGCTGTATTGTTTTCTGTGAAACCGCATGCAAGTTGACCGTATTTTACAGGGGGCTAAGTGTCCATGGAGGCCGTTTAAGGTATGAAGACATTATCCAAATTCAAAGATTTTGTGTTTTTCCGAGAGGGGAGAACCTAAGCTTTAATTTAGATATAAATTTATCTGCCTCCCTTGAAAACTTGAAAAGTTATTCCCAACCTTAGAAATGTTTCTTTCGTAACAGTGTACAGTGCTGTATTGTTTTCTGTGAAACCGCATGCAAGTTGACCGTATTTTACAGGGGGCTAAGTGTCCATGGAGGCCGTTTAAGGTATGAAGACATTATCCAAATTCAAAGATTTTGTGTTTTTCCGAGAGGGAGAACCTAAGCTTTAATTTAGATATAAATTTATCTGGCCTCCTTGAAAACTTGAAAAGTTATTCCCAACCTTAGAAATGTTTCTTTCGTAACAGTGTACAGTGCTGTATTGTTTTCTGTGAAACCGCATGCAAGTTGACCGTATTTTACAGGGGCTAAGTGTCCATGGAGGCCGTTTAAGGTATGAAGACATTATCCAAATTCAAAGATTTTGTGTTTTTCCGAGAGGGGAGAACCTAAGCTTTAATTTAGATATAAATTTTATCTGCAAAAGTTATTCCCAACCTTAGAAATGTTTCTTTCGTAACAGTGTACAGTGCTGTATTGTTTTCTGTGAAACCGCATGCAAGTTGACCGTATTTTACAGGGGCTAAGTGTCCATGGAGGCCGTTTAAGGTATGAAGACATTATCCAAATTCAAAGATTGTGTTGGGAGAACCTAAGCTTTAATTTAGATATGAATTTTATCTGCCTCCCTTAAAACTTGAAAAGTTATTCCCAACCTTAGAAATGTTTCTTTCGTAACAGTGTACAGTGCTGTATTGTTTTCTGTGAAACCGCATGCAAGTTGACCGTATTTTACAGGGGGCTAAGTGTCCATGGAGGCCGTTTAAGGTATGAAGACATTATCCAAATTCAAAGATTTTGTGTTTTTCCGAGAGTGGAGAACCTAAGCTTTAATTTAGATATGAATTTTATCTGCCTCCCTTAAAACTTGAAAAGTTATTCCCAACCTTAGAAATGTTTCTTCGTAACAGTGTACAGTGCTGTATTGTTTTCATTGAAACCGCATGCAAGTTGACCGTATTTTACAGGGGGCTAAGTGTCCATGGAGGCCGTTTAAGGTATGAAGACATTATCCAAATTCAAAGATTGTGTGTTTTTCCGAGAGGGGAGACCCTAAGCTTTAATTTAGATATGAATTTTATCTGCCTCCCTTAAAAACTTGAAAAGTTATTCCCAACCTTAGAAATGTTTCTTTCGTAACAGTGTACAGTGCTGTATTGTTTTCTGTGAAACCGCATGCAAGTTGACCGTATTTTACAGGGGGCTAAGTGTCCATGGAGGCCGTTTAAGGTATGAAGACATTATCCAAATTCAAAGATTTTGTGTTTTTCCGAGAGGGGAGAACCTAAGCTTTAATTTAGATATAAATTTTATCTCCTCACTTGAAAACTTGAAAAGTTATTCCCAACCTTAGAAATGTTTCTTCGTAACAGTGTACAGTGCTGTATTGTTTTCTGTGAAACCGCATGCAAGTTGACCGTATTTTACAGGGGGCTAAGTGTCCATGGAGGCCGTTTAAGGTATGAAGACATTATCCAAATTCAAAGATTTTGTGTTTTTCGTAAGGAAGAGAAACTAATCTTTAATTTAGATATAAATTGTATCTGCCTCCCTTGAAAACTTGAAAAGTTATTCCCAACCTTAGAAATGTTTCTTTCTGTAACAGTGTACAGTGCTGTATTGTTTTCAGAAACCGCATGCAAGTTGACCGTATTTTACAGGGGGCTAAGTGTCCATGGAGGCCGTTTAAGGTATGAAGACATTATCCAAATTCAAAGATTTGTGTTTTTTCCGAGAGGGGAGAACCTAAGCTTTAATTTAGATATAAATTTTATCGGCCTCCCTTGAAAACTTGAAAAGTTATTCCCAACCTTAGAAATGTTTCTTTCGTAACAGTGTACAGTGCTGTATTGTTTTCTGTGAAACCGCATGCAAGTTGACCGTATTTTACAGGGGGCTAAGTGTCCATGGAGGCCGTTTAAGGTATGAAGACATTATCCAAATTCAAAGATTGTGTGTTTTTCCGAGAGGGGAGAACCTAAGCTTTAATTTAGATATGAATTTTATCTGCCTCCCTTAAAAACTTGAAAAGTTATTCCCAACCTTAGAAATGTTTCTTTCGTAACAGTGTACAGTGCTGTATTGTTTTCTTTGAAACCGCATGCAAGTTGGCCGTATTTTACAGGGGGCTAAGTGTCCATGGAGGCCGTTTAAGGTATGAAGACATTATCCAAATTCAAAGATTTTGTGTTTTTCCGAGAGGGAGAACCTAAGCTTTAATTTAGATATCAATTTTATCTGCCTCCTTAAAACTTGAAAAGTTATTCCCAACCTTAGAAATGTTTCTTTCGTAACAGTGTACAGTGCTGTATTGTTTTCTGTGAAACCGCATGCAAGTTGACCGTATTTTACAGGGGGCTAAGTGTCCATGGAGGCCGTTTAAGGTATGAAGACATTATCCAAATTCAAAGATTTTGTGTTTTTCCGAGAGGGGAGAACCTAAGCTTTAATTTAGATATGAATTTTATCTGCCTTCCTTGAAAACTTTAAAAGTTATTCCCAACCATAGAAATGTTTTTTTTTGTAACAGTGTACAGTGCTGTATTGTTTTCTGTGAAACCGCATGCAAGTTGACCGTATTTTACAGGGGGCTAAGTGTCCATGGAGGCCGTTTAAGGTATGAAGACATTATCCAAATTCAAAGATTTTGTGTTTTTCCGAGAGGGGAGAACCTAAGCTTTAATTTAGATATAAATTTTATCTGCCTCCCTTGAAAACATGAAAAGTTATTCCCAACCTTAGAAATGTTTCTTTCGTAACAGTGTACAGTGCTGTATTGTTTGTGAAACCGCATGCAAGTTGACCGTATTTTACAGGGGGCTAAGTGTCCATGGAGGCCGTTTAAGGTATGAAGACATTATCCAAATTCAAAGATTTTGTGTTTTTCCGAGAGGGGAGAACCTAAGCTTTAATTTAGATATAAATTTTATCTGCCTCCCTTTAAAAACTTGAAAAGTTATTCCCAACCTTAGAAATGTTTCTTTCGTAACAGTGTACAGTGCTGTATTGTTTTCTGTGAAACCGCATGCAAGTTGACCGTATTTTACAGGGGGCTAAGTGTCCATGGAGGCCGTTTAAGGTATGAAGACATTATCCAAATTCAAAGATTTTGTGTTTTTCCGAGAGGGGAGAAACCTAAGCTTTAATTTAGATATGAATTTTACCTGCCTCCCTTAAAAACTTGAAAAGTTATTCCCAACCTTAGAAATGTTTCTTTCGTAACAGTGTACAGTGTTGTATTGTTTTCTGTGAAAGCGCATGCAAGTTGACCGTATTTTACAGGGGCTAAGTGTCCATGGAGGCCGTTTAAGGTATGAAGACATTATCCAAATTCAAAGATTTTGTGTTTTTCCGAGAGGGAGAACCTAAGCTTTAATTTAGATATAAATTTTATCTGCCTCCTTTGAAAACTTGAAAAGTTATTCCCAACCTTAGAAATGTTTCTTTCGTAACAGTGTACAGTGCTGTATTGTTTTCAGAAACCGCATGCAAGTTGACCGTATTTTACAGAGTGCTAAGTGTCCATGGAGGCCGTTTAAGGTATGAAGACATTATCCAAATTCAAAGATTTTGTGTTTTTCCGAGAGGGGAGAACCTAAGCTTTAATTTAGATATAAATTTTATCGGCCTCCCTTGAAAACTTGAAAAGTTATTCCCAACCTTAGAAATGTTTCTTTCGTAACAGTGTACAGTGCTGTATTGTTTTCTGTGAAACCGCATGCAAGTTGACCGTATTTTACAGGGGGCTAAGTGTCCATGGAGGCCGTTTAAGGTATGAAGACATTATCCAAATTCAAAGATTTTGTGTTTTTCCGAGAGGGGAGACCTAAGCTTTAATTTAGATATCAATTTTATCTGCCTCCCTTAAAAACTTGAAAAGTTATTCCCAACCTTAGAAATGTTTCTTTCGTAACAGTGTACAGTGCTGTATTGTTTTCTGTGAAACCGCATGCAAGTTGACCGTATTTTACAGGGGCTAAGTGTCCATGGAGGCCGTTTAAGGTATGAAGACATTATCCAAATTCAAAGATTTTGTGTTTTTCCGAGAGGGGAGAACCTAAGCTTTAATTTAGATATAAATTTTATCTGCCTTCTTTGAAAACTTGAAAAGTTATTCCCAACCTTAGAAATGTTTCTTTCGTAACAGTGTACAGTGCTGTATTGTTTTCTGTGAAACCGCATGCAAGTTGACCGTATTTTACAGGGGGCTAAGTGTCCATGGAGGCCGTTTAAGGTATGAAGACATTATCCAAATTCAAAGATTTTGTGTTTTTCCGAGAGGGGAGAACCTAAGCTTTAATTTAGATATGAATTTTATCTGCCTCCCTTGAAAACTTGAAAAGTTATTTCCAAACCTTAGAAATGTTTCTTTCGTAACAGTGTACAGTGCTGTATTGTTTTCTGTGAAACCGCATGCAAGTTGACCGTATTTTACAGGGGCTAAGTGTCCATGGAGGCCGTTTAAGGTATGAAGACATTATCCAAATTCAAAGATTTTGTGTTTTTCCGAGAGGGGAGAACCTAAGCTTTAATTTAGATATGAATTTATATCGGCCTCCTTAAAAACTTGAAAAGTTATTCCCAACCTTAGAAATGTTTCTTTCGTAACAGTGTACAGTGCTGTATTGTTTTCAGAAACCGCATGCAAGTTGACCGTATTTTACAGGGGCTAAGTGTCCATGGAGGCCGTTTAAGGTATGAAGACATTATCCAAATTCAAAGATTTTGTGTTTTTCCGAGAGGGGAGAACCTAAGCTTTAATTTAGATATCAATTTTATCTGCCTCCCTTAAAAACTTGAAAAGTTATTCCCAACCTTAGAAATGTTTCTCTCGTAACAGTGTACAGTGCTGTATTGTTTTCTGTGAAACCGCATGCAAGTTGACCGTATTTTACAGGGGGCTAAGTGTCCATGGAGGCCGTTTAAGGTATGAAGACATTATCCAAATTCAAAGATTTTGTGTTTTTCCGAGAGGGGAGACCCTAAGCTTTAATTTAGATATGAATTTTATCTGCCTCCTTAAAAACCTGAAAAGTTATTCCCAACCATAGAAATGTTTCTTTCTGTAACAGTGTACAGTGCTGTATTGTTTTCTGTGAAACCGCATGCAAGTTGACCGTATTTTACAGGGGCTAAGTGTCCATGGAGGCCGTTTAAGGTATGAAGACATTATCCAAATTCAAAGATTTTGTGTTTTTCCGAGAGGGGAGAACCTAAGCTTTAATTTAGATATAAATTTTATCTGCCTCCCTTGAAAACTTGAAAAGTTATTCCCAACCTTAGAAATGTTTCTTTCGTAACAGTGTACAGTGCTGTATTGTTTTCTGTGAAACCGCATGCAAGTTGACCGTATTTTACAGGGGCTAAGTGTCCATGGAGGCCGTTTAAGGTATGAAGACATTATCCAAATTCAAAGATTTTGTGTTTTTCCGAGAGGGGAGAACCTAAGCTTTAATTTAGATATGAATTTTATCTGCCTCCCTTGAAAACTTGAAAAGTTATTCCCAACCTTAGAAATGTTTCTTCGTAACAGTGTACAGTGCTGTATTGTTTTCTGTGAAACCGCATGCAAGTTGACCGTATTTTACAGGGGGCTAAGTCCATGGAGGCCGTTTAAGGTATGAAGACATTATCCAAATTCAAAGATTTTGTGTTTTTCCGAGAGGGGAGAACCTAAGCTTTAATTTAGATATGAATTTTATCTGCCTCCCTTAAAAACTTGAAAAGTTATTCCCAACCTTAGAAATGTTTCTTTCGTAACAGTGTACAGTGCTGTATTGTTTTCTGTGAAACCGCATGCAAGTTGACCGTATTTTACAGGGGGCTAAGTGTCCATGGAGGCCGTTTAAGGTATGAAGACATTATCCAAATTCAAAGATTTTGTGTTTTTCCGAGAGGGGAGAACCTAAGCTTTAATTTAGATATGAATTTTATCTGCCTCCCTTAAAACTTGAAAAGTTATTCCCAACCTTAGAAATGTTTCTTTCGTAACAGTGTACAGTGCTGTATTGTTTTCTGTGAAACCGCATGCAAGTTGACCGTATTTTACAGGGGCTAAGTGTCCATGGAGGCCGTTTAAGGTATGAAGACATTATCCAAATTCAAAGATTTTGTGTTTTTCCGAGAGGGGAGAACCTAAGCTTTAATTTAGATATGAATTTTATCTGCCTCCCTGAAAAACTTGAAAAGTTATTCCCAACCTTAGAAATGTTTCTTTCGTAACAGTGTACAGTGCTGTATTGTTTTCTGTGAAACCGCATGCAAGTTGACCGTATTTTACAGGGGCTAAGTGTCCATGGAGGCCGTTTAAGGTATGAAGACATTATCCAAATTCAAAGATTTTGTGTTTTTCCGAGAGGGGAGAACCTAAGCTTTAATTTAGATATAAATTTTATCTGCCTCCCTTTAAAACTTGAAAAGTTATTCCCAACCTTAGAAATGTTTCTTTCGTAACAGAGTACAGTGCTGTATTGTTTTCAGTGAACCGCATGCAAGTTGACCGTATTTTACAGGGGGCTAAGTGTCCATGGAGGCCGTTTAAGGTATGAAGACATTATCCAAATTCAAAGATTTTGTGTTTTTCCGAGAGGGGAGAACCTAAGCTTTAATTTAGATATGAATTTTATCTGCCTCCCTTAAAAATTGAAAAGTTATTCACAACCTTAGAAATGTTTCTTTCGTAACAGTGTACAGTGCTGTATTGTTTTCTGTGAAACCGCATGCAAGTTGACCGTATTTTACAGGGGCTAAGTGTCCATGGAGGCCGTTTAAGGTATGAAGACATTATCCAAATTCAAAGATTTTGTGTTTTTCCGAGAGGGGAGAACCTAAGCTTTAATTTAGATATGAATTTTATCTGCCTCCTTAAAAACTTGAAAAGTTATTCCCAACCTTAGAAATGTTTCTTTCGTAACAGTGTACAGTGCTGTATTGTTTTCTGTGAAACCGCATGCAAGTTGACCGTATTTTACAGGGGGCTAAGTGTCCATGGAGGCCGTTTAAGGTATGAAGACATTATCCAAATTCAAAGATTTTGTGTTTTTCCGAGAGGGGAGAACCTAAGCTTTAATTTAGATATGAATTTTATCTGCCTCCCTTAAAACTTGAAAAGTTATTCCCAACCTTAGAAATGTTTCTTTCGTAACAGTGTACAGTGCTGTATTGTTTTCTGTGAAACCGCATGCAAGTTGACCGTATTTTACAGGGGCTAAGTGTCCATGGAGGCCGTTTAAGGTATGAAGACATTATCCAAATTCAAAGATTTTGTGTTTTTCCGAGAGGGGAGAACCTAAGCTTTAATTTAGATATAAATTTTATCGGCCTCCCTTGAAAACTTGAAAAGTTATTCCCAACCTTAGAAATGTTTCTTTCGTAACAGTGTACAGTGCTGTATTGTTTTCTGTAAAACCGCATGCAAGTTGACCGTATTTTACAGGGGGCTAAGTGTCCATGGAGGCCGTTTAAGGTATGAAGACATTATCCAAATTCAAAGATTTTGTGTTTTTCCGAGAGGGGAGAACCTAAGCTTTAATTTAGATATGAATTTTATCTGCCTCCCTTAAAAACTTGAAAAGTTATTCCCAACCTTAGAAATGTTTCTTTCGTAACAGTGTACAGTGCTGTATTGTTTTCTGTGAAACCGCATGCAAGTTGACCGTATTTTACAGGGGACTAAGTGTCCATGGAGGCCGTTTAAGGTATGAAGACATTATCCAAATTCAAAGATTTTGTGTTTTTCCGAGAGTGGAGAACCTAAGCTTTAATTTAGATATAAAATTATCGGCCTCCCTTGAAAACTTGAAAAGTTATTCCCAACCATAGAAATGTTTCTTTTTGTAACAGTGTACAGTGCTGTATTGTTTTCTGTGAAACCGCATGCAAGTTGACCGTATTTTACAGGGGCTAAGTGTCCATGGAGGCCGTTTAAGGTATGAAGACATTATCCAAATTCAAAGATTGTGTGTTTTTCCGAGAGGGGAGAACCTAAGCTTTAATTTAGATATGAATTTTATCTGCCTCCCTTAAAAACTTGAAAAGTTATTCCCAACCTTAGAAATGTTTCTTTCGTAACAGTGTACAGTGCTGTATTGTTTTCTGTGAAACCGCATGCAAGTTGACCGTATTTTACAGGGGGCTAAGTGTCCATGGAGGCCGTTTAAGGTATGAAGACATTATCCAAATTCAAAGATTTTGTGTTTTTCCGAGAGGGGAGAACCTAAGCTTTAATTTAGATATGAATTTTATCTGCCTACCTTAAAAACTTGAAAAGTTATTCCCAACCTTAGAAATGTTTCTTTCGTAACAGTGTACAGTGCTGTATTGTTTTCTGTGAAACCGCATGCAAGTTGACCGTATTTTACAGGGGGCTAAGTGTCCATGGAGGCCGTTTAAGGTATGAAGACATTATCCAAATTCAAAGATTTTGTGTTTTTCCGAGAGGGGAGACCCTAAGCTTTAATTTAGATATGAATTTTATCTGCCTCCCTTAAAAACTTGAAAAGTTATTCCCAACCTTAGAAATGTTTCTTTCGTAACAGTGTACAGTGCTGTATTGTTTTCTGTGAAACCGCATGCAAGTTGACCGTATTTTACAGGGGCTAAGTGTCCATGGAGGCCGTTTAAGGTATGAAGACATTATCCAAATTCAAAGATTTTGTGTTTTTCCGAGAGGGGAGAACCTAAGCTTTAATTTAGATATGAATTTTATCTGCCTCACTTAAAAACTTGAAAAGTTATTCCCAACCTTAGAAATGTTTCTTTCGTAACAGTGTACAGTGCTGTATTGTTTTCTGTGAAACCGCATGCAAGTTGACCGTATTTTACAGGGGCTAAGTGTCCATGGAGGCCGTTTAAGGTATGAAGACATTATCCAAATTCAAAGATTGTGTTTTTCCGAGAGGGGAGACCCTAAGCTTTAATTTAGATATGAATTTTATCTTCCTCCGATAAAAACTTGAAAAGTTATTCCCAACCTTAGAAATGTTTCTTTCGTAACAGTGTACAGTGCTGTATTGTTTTCTGTGAAACCGCATGCAAGTTGACCGTATTTTACAGGGGGCTAAGTGTCCATGGAGGCCGTTTAAGGTATGAAGACATTATCCAAATTCAAAGATTTTGTGTTTTTCCGAGAGGGAGAACCTAAGCTTTAATTTAGATATGAATTTTATCTGCCTCCCTTAAAAACTTGAAAAGTTATTCCCAACCTTAGAAATGTTTCTTTCGTAACAGTGTACAGTGCTGTATTGTTTTCTGTGAAACCGCATGCAAGTTGACCGTATTTTACAGGGGGCTAAGTGTCCATGGAGGCCGTTTAAGGTATGAAGACATTATCCAAATTCAAAGATTTTGTGTTTTTCCGAGAGGGGAGAACCTAAGCTTTAATTTAGATATGAATTTTATCGGCCTCCCTTGAAAACTTGAAAAGTTATTCCCAACCTTAGAAATGTTTCTTTCGTAACAGTGTACAGTGCTGTATTGTTTTCAGAAACCGCATGCAAGTTGACCGTATTTTACAGGGGCTAAGTGTCCATGGAGGCTGTTTAAGGTATGAAGACATTATCCAAATTCAAAGATTTTGTGTTTTTCCGAGAGGGAGAACCTAAGCTTTAATTTAGATATGAATTTTATCTGCCTCCTTAAAAACTTGAAAAGTTATTCCCAACCTTAGAAATGTTTCTTTCGTAACAGTGTACAGTGCTGTATTGTTTTCTGTGAAACCGCATGCAAGTTGACCGTATTTTACAGGGGGCTAAGTGTCCATGGAGGCCGTTTAAGGTATGAAGACATTATCCAAATTCAAAGATTTTGTGTTTTTCCGAGAGGGGAGAACCTAAGCTTTAATTTAGATATAAATTTATCGGCCTTCCTTGAAAACTTGAAAAGTTATTCCCAACCTTAGAAATGTTTCTTTCGTAACAGTGTACAGTGCTGTATTGTTTTCTGTGAAACCGCATGCAAGTTGACCGTATTTTACAGGGGGCTAAGTGTCCATGGAGGCCGTTTAAGGTATGAAGACATTATCCAAATTCAAAGATTGTGTGTTTTTCCGAGAGGGGAGAACCTAAGCTTTAATTTAGATATGAATTTTATCTGCCTCCCTTAAAAACTTGAAAAGTTATTCCCAACCTTAGAAATGTTTCTTTCGTAACAGTGTACAGTGCTGTATTGTTTTCTGTGAAACCGCATGCAAGTTGACCGTATTTTACAGGGGGCTAAGTGTCCATGGAGGCCGTTTAAGGTATGAAGACATTATCCAAATTCAAAGATTTTGTGTTTTTCCGAGAGGGGAGAACCTAAGCTTTAATTTAGATATAAATTTATATCTGCCTCCCTTGAAAACTTGAAAAGTTATTCCCAACCTTAGAAATGTTTCTTTCGTAACAGTGTACAGTGCTGTATTGTTTTCATTGAAACCGCATGCAAGTTGACCGTATTTTACAGGGGGCTAAGTGTCCATGGAGGCCGTTTAAGGTATGAAGACATTATCCAAATTCAAAGATTGTGTGTTTTTCCGAGAGGGGAGACCCTAAGCTTTAATTTAGATATGAATTTTATCTGCCTCCCTTAAAAACTTGAAAAGTTATTCCCAACCTTAGAAATGTTTCTTTCGTAACAGTGTACAGTGCTGTATTGTTTTCTGTGAAACCGCATGCAAGTTGACCGTATTTTACAGGGGCTAAGTGTCCATGGAGGCCGTTTAAGGTATGAAGACATTATCCAAATTCAAAGATTTTGTGTTTTTCCGAGAGGGGAGAACCTAAGCTTTAATTTAGATATAAATTTTATCTGCCTCCCTTGAAAACTTGAAAAGTTATTCCCAACCTTAGAAATGTTTCTTTCGTAACAGTGTACAGTGCTGTATTGTTTTCTGTGAAACCGCATGCAAGTTGACCGTATTTTACAGGGGGCTAAGTCTCCATGGAGGCCGTTTAAGGTATGAAGACATTATCCAAATTCATAGATTGTGTTTTTCCGAGAGGGGAGAACCTAAGCTTTAATTTAGATATGAATTTTATCTGCCTCCCTTAAAAACTTGAAAAGTAATTCCCAACCGTCGAAATGTTTCTTTCGTAACAGTGTACAGTGCTGTATTGTTTTATGTGAAACCGCATGCAAGTTGGCCGTATTTTACAGGGGGCTAAGTGTCCATGGAGGCCGTTTAAGGTATGAAGACATTATCCAAATTCAAAGATTTTGTGTTTTTCCGAGAGGGGAGAACCTAAGCTTTAATTTAGATATCAATTTTATCGGCCTCCCTTGAAAACTTGAAAAGTTATTCCCAACCTTAGAAATGTTTCTTTCGTAACAGTGTACAGTGCTGTATTGTTTTCTGTGAAACCGCATGCAAGTTGACCGTATTTTACAGGGGGCTAAGTGTCCATGGAGGCCGTTTAAGGTATGAAGACATTATCCAAATTCAAAGATTGTGTGTTTTTCCGAGAGGGGAGACCCTAAGCTTTAATTTAGATATGAATTTTATCTGCCTCCCTTAAAAACTTGAAAAGTTATTCCCAACCTTAGAAATGTTTCTTTCGTAACAGTGTACAGTGCTGTATTGTTTTTTGTGAAACCGCATGCAAGTTGACCGTATTTTACAGGGGGCTAAGTGTCCATGGAGGCCGTTTAAGGTATGAAGACATTATCCAAATTCAAAGATTTTGTGTTTTTCCGAGAGGGGAGAACCTAAGCTTTAATTTAGATATGAATTTTATCTGCCTCCCAATAAATGATGAGAAGTTATTCCCAACCTTAGAAATGTTTCTTTCGTAACAGTGTACTGTGCTGTATTGGTTTCATGGAAACCGCATGCAAGTTGACCGTATTTTACAGGGGCTAAGTGTCCATGGAGGCCGTTTAAGGTATGAAGACATTATCCAAATTCAAAGATTGTGTTTTTCCGAGAGGGGAGAACCTAAGCTTTAATTTAGATATGAATTTTATCTGCCTCCCTTAAATACTTGAAAAGTTTTTCCCTACCCTACCATTGTTTGTTCTGTAACAGTGTACAGTGCTGTATTGTTTTCTGTGAAACCGCATGCAAGTTGACCGTATTTTACAGGGGGCTAAGTGTCCATGGAGGCCGTTTAAGGTATGAAGACATTATCCAAATTCAAAGATTTTATGTTTTTCCGAGAGGCGAGAACCTAAGCTTTAATTTAGATATGAATTTTATCTGCCTCCCTTAAAAACTTGATAAGTTATTCCCAACCTTAGAAATGTTTCTTTCGTAACAGTGTACAGTGCTGTATTGTTTTCTGTGAAACCGCATGCAAGTTGACCGTATTTTACAGGGGCTAAGTGTCCATGGAGGCCGTTTAAGGTATGAAGACATTATCCAAATTCAAAGATTTTGTGTTTTTCCGAGAGGGAGAACCTAAGCTTTAATTTAGATATAAATTTTATCTGCCTCCTTAAAAACTTGAAAAGTTATTCCCAACCTTAGAAATGTTTCTTTCTGTAACAGTGTACAGTGCTGTATTGTTTTCTGTGAAACCGCATGCAAGTTGACCGTATTTTACAGGGGGCTAAGTCCATGGAGGCCGTTTAAGGTATGAAGACATTATCCAAATTCAAAGATTTTGTGTTTTTCCGAGAGGGGAGAACCTAAGCTTTAATTTAGATATGAATTTTATCTGCCTCCCTTAAAAACTTGAAAAGTTATTCCCAACCTTAGAAATGTTTCTTTCTTAACAGTGTACAGTGCTGTATTGTTTTCTGTGAAACCGCATGCAAGTTGACCGTATTTTACAGGGGGCTAAGTGTCCATGGAGGCCGTTTAAGGTATGAAGACATTATCCAAATTCAAAGATTTTGTGTTTTTCCGAGAGGGGAGAACCTAAGCTTTAATTTAGATATGAATTTTATCTGCCTCCCTTAAAACTTGAAAAGTTATTCCCAACCTTAGAAATGTTTCTTTCGTAACAGTGTACAGTGCTGTATTGTTTTCTGTGAAACCGCATGCAAGTTGACCGTATTTTACAGGGGGCTAAGTGTCCATGGAGGCCGTTTAAGGTATGAAGACATTATCCAAATTCAAAGATTTTGTGTTTTTCCGAGAGGGGAGAACCTAAGCTTTAATTTAGATATGAATTTTATCTGCCTCCCTTAAAACTTGAAAAGTTATTCCCAACCTTAGAAATGTTTCTTTCGTAACAGTGTACAGTGCTGTATTGTTTTCTGTGAAACCGCATGCAAGTTGACCGTATTTTACAGGGGGCTAAGTGTCCATGGAGGCCGTTTAAGGTATGAAGACATTATCCAAATTCAAAGATTTTGTGTTTTTCCGAGAGGGAGAACCTAAGCTTTAATTTAGATATGAATTTTATCTGCCTCCCTTACAAACTTGAAAAGTTATTCCCAACCTTAGAAATGTTTCTTTCGTAACAGTGTACAGTGCTGTATTGTTTTCTGTGAAACCGCATGCAAGTTGACCGTATTTTACAGGGGGCTAAGTGTCCATGGAGGCCGTTTAAGGTATGAAGACATTATCCAAATTCAAAGATTTTGTGTTTTTCCGAGAGGGGAGAACCTAAGCTTTAATTTAGATATGAATTTTATCTGCCTCCCTTAAAAACTTGAAAAGTTATTCCCAACCTTAGAAATGTTTCTTTCGTAACAGTGTACAGTGCTGTATTGTTTCGAAAGAAACCGCATGCAAGTTGACCGTATTTTACAGGGGGCTAAGTGTCCATGGAGGCCGTTTAAGGTATGAAGACATTATCCAAATTCAAAGATTGTGTGTTTTTCCGAGAGGGGAGAACCTAAGCTTTAATTTAGATATGAATTTTATCTGCCTCCCTTAAAAACTTGAAAAGTTATTCCCAACCATAGAAATGTTTCTTTCGTAACAGTGTACAGTGCTGTATTGTTTTCTGTGAAACCGCATGCAAGTTGACCGTATTTTACAGGGGCTAAGTGTCCATGGAGGCCGTTTAAGGTATGAAGACATTATCCAAATTCAAAGATTTTGTGTTTTTCCGAGAGGGGAGAACCTAAGCTTTAATTTAGATATGAATTTTATCTGCCTCCCTTAAAAACTTGAAAAGTTATTCCCAACCTTAGAAATGTTTCTTTCGTAACAGTGTACAGTGCTGTATTGTTTTCTGTGAAACCGCATGCAAGTTGACCGTATTTTACAGGGGGCTAAGTGTCCATGGAGGCCGTTTAAGGTATGAAGACATTATCCAAATTCAAAGATTTTGTGTTTTTCCGAGAGGGGAGAACCTAAGCTTTAATTTAGATATGAATTTTATCTGCCTCCCTTAAAAACTTGAAAAGTTATTCCCAACCTTAGAAATGTTTCTTTCGTAACAGTGTACAGTGCTGTATTGTTTTCTGTGAAACCGCATGCAAGTTGTCCATGGAGGCCGTTTAAGGTATGAAGACATTATCCAAATTCAAAGATTTTGTGTTTTTCCGAGAGGGGAGAACCTAAGCTTTAATTTAGATATGAATTTTATCTGCCTCCCTTAAAAACTTGAAAAGTTATTCCCAACCTTAGAAATGTTTCTTTCGTAACAGTGTACAGTGCTGTATTGTTTTCTGTGAAACCGCATGCAAGTTGACCGTATTTACAGGGGGCTAAGTGTCCATGGAGGCCGTTTAAGGTATGAAGACATTATCCAAATTCAAAGATTTTGTGTTTTTCCGAGAGGGGAGAACCTAAGCTTTAATTTAGATATGAATTTATCGGCCTTCCTTGAAAACTTGAAAAGTTATTCCCAACCTTAGAAATGTTTCTTTCGTAACAGTGTACAGTGCTGTATTGTTTTCTGTGAAACCGCATGCAAGTTGACCGTATTTTACAGGGGGCTAAGTGTCCATGGAGGCCGTTTAAGGTATGAAGACATTATCCAAATTCAAAGATTTTGTGTTTTTCCGAGAGGGGAGAACCTAAGCTTTAATTTAGATATGAATTTTATCTGCCTCCCTTAAAAACTTGAAAAGTTATTCCCAACCTTAGAAATGTTTCTTCGTAACAGTGTACAGTGCTGTATTGTTTTCTGTGAAACCGCATGCAAGTTGACCGTATTTTACAGGGGGCTATGTGTCCATGGAGGCCGTTTAAGGTATGAAGACATTATCCAAATTCAAAGATTTTGTGTTTTTCCGAGAGGGAGAACCTAAGCTTTAATTTAGATATCAATTTTATCTGCCTCCCTTAAAACTTGAAAAGTTATTCCCAACCTTAGAAATGTTTCTTTCGTAACAGTGTACAGTGCTGTATTGTTTTCTGTGAAACCGCATGCAAGTTGACCGTATTGTACAGGGGCTAAGTGTCCATGGAGGCCGTTTAAGGTATGAAGACATTATCCAAATTCAAAGATTTTGTGTTTTTCCGAGAGGGGAGAACCTAAGCTTTAATTTAGATATGAATTTTATCTGCCTCCCTTAAAAACTTGAAAAGTTATTCCCAACCTTAGAAATGTTTCTTTCGTAACAGTGTACAGTGCTGTATTGTTTTCTGTGAAACCGCATGCAAGTTGACCGTATTTTACAGGGGGCTAAGTGTCCATGGAGGCCGTTTAAGGTATGAAGACATTATCCAAATTCAAAGATTTTGTGTTTTTCCGAGAGGGGAGAACCTAAGCTTTAATTTAGATATAAATTTATCGGCCTCCCTTGAAAACTTGAAAAGTTATTCCCAACCTTAGAAATGTTTCTTTCGTAACAGTGTACAGTGCTGTATTGTTTTCTGTGAAACCGCATGCAAGTTGACCGTATTTTACAGGGGGCTAAGTGTCCATGGAGGCCGTTTAAGGTATGAAGACATTATCCAAATTCAAAGATTGTGTGTTTTTCCGAGAGGGGAGACCCTAAGCTTTAATTTAGATATGAATTTTATCTGCCTCCCTTAAAAACTTGAAAAGTTATTCCCAACCTTAGAAATGTTTCTTTCGTAACAGTGTACAGTGCTGTATTGTTTTCTTTGAAACCGCATGCAAGTTGGCCGTATTTTACAGGGGGCTAAGTGTCCATGGAGGCCGTTTAAGGTATGAAGACATTATCCAAATTCAAAGATTTTGTGTTTTTCCGAGAGGGGAGAACCTAAGCTTTAATTTAGATATGAATTTTATCTGCCTCCCTTGAAAACTTGAAAAGTTATTCCCAACCTTAGAAATGTTTCTTTCGTAACAGTGTACAGTGCTGTATTGTTTTCTGTGAAACCGCATGCAAGTTGACCGTATTTTACAGGGGGCTAAGTGTCCATGGAGGCCGTTTAAGGTATGAAGACATTATCCAAATTCAAAGATTTTGTGTTTTTCCGAGAGGGGAGAACCTAAGCTTTAATTTAGATATGAATTTTATCTGCCTCCCTTAAAAACTTGAAAAGTTATTCCCAACCTTAGAAATGTTTCTTCGTAACAGTGTACAGTGCTGTATTCTTTTCAGACAAACCGCATGCAAGTTGACCCTATTTTACAGGGGGCTAAGTGTCCATGGAGGCCGTTTAAGGTATGAAGACATTATCCAAATTCAAAGATTTTGTGTTTTTCCGAGAGGGAGAACCTAAGCTTTAATTTAGATATAAATTTTATCTGCCTCCTTGAAAACTTGAAAAGTTATTCCCAACCTTAGAAATGTTTCTTTCGTAACAGTGTACAGTGCTGTATTGTTTTCTGTGAAACCGCATGCAAGTTGACCGTATTTTACAGGGGCTAAGTGTCCATGGAGGCCGTTTAAGGTATGAAGACATTATCCAAATTCAAAGATTGTGTGTTTTTCCGAGAGGGGAGAACCTAAGCTTTAATTTAGATATGAATTTTATCTGCCTCCCTTAAAAACTTGAAAAGTTATTCCCAACCTTAGAAATGTTTCTTTCGTAACAGTGTACAGTGCTGTATTGTTTTCTGTGAAACCGCATGCAAGTTGACCGTATTTTACAGGGGGCTAAGTGTCCATGGAGGCCGTTTAAGGTATGAAGACATTATCCAAATTCAAAGATTTTGTGTTTTTCCGAGAGGGGAGAACCTAAGCTTTAATTTAGATATAAATTTTATCTGCCTCCCTTAAAACTTGAAAAGTTATTCCCAACCTTAGAAATGTTTCTTTCGTAACAGTGTACAGTGCTGTATTGTTTTCAGTGAAACCGCATGCAAGTTGACCGTATTTTACAGGGGGCTAAGTGTCCATGGAGGCCGTTTAAGGTATGAAGACATTATCCAAATTCAAAGATTTTGTGTTTTTCCGAGAGGGGAGAACCTAAGCTTTAATTTAGATATGAATTTTATCTGCCTCCCTTAAAAATTGAAAAGTTATTCCCAACCTTAGAAATGTTTCTTTCGTAACAGTGTACAGTGCTGTATTGTTTTCTGTGAAACCGCATGCAAGTTGACCGTATTTTACAGGGGGCTAAGTGTCCATGGAGGCCGTTTAAGGTATGAAGACATTATCCAAATTCAAAGATTGTGTTTTTCCGAGAGGGGAGAACCTAAGCTTTAATTTAGATATCAATTTTATCTGCCTCCCTTAAAAACTTGAAAAGTTATTCCCAACCTTAGAAATGTTTCTTTCGTAACAGTGTACAGTGCTGTATTGTTTTCTGTGAAACCGCATGCAAGTTGACCGTATTTTACAGGGAGCTAAGTGTCCATGGAGGCCGTTTAAGGTATGAAGACATTATCCAAATTCAAAGATTTTGTGTTTTTCCGAGAGGGAGAACCTAAGCTTTAATTTAGATATGAAATTTATCTGCCTCCTTTGAAAACTTGAAAAGTTATTCCCAACCTTAGAAATGTTTCTTTCTGTAACAGTGTACAGTGCTGTATTGTTTTCAGAAACCGCATGCAAGTTGACCGTATTTTACAGGGGCTAAGTGTCCATGGAGGCCGTTTAAGGTATGAAGACATTATCCAAATTCAAAGATTTTGTGTTTTTCCGAGAGGGAGAACCCTAAGCTTTAATTTAGATATAAATTTATCTGCCTCCTTGAAAACTTGAAAAGTATTCCCAACCTTAGAAATGTTTTTTTTTGTAACAGTGTACAGTGCTGTATTGTTTTCTGTGAAACCGCATGCAAGTTGACCGTATTTTACAGGGGGCTAAGTGTCCATGGAGGCCGTTTAAGGTATGAAGACATTATCCAAATTCAAAGATTTTGTGTTTTTCCGAGAGGGGAGAACCTAAGCTTTAATTTAGATATGAATTTTATCTGCCTCCCTTGAAAACTTGAAAAGTTATTCCCAACCTTAGAAATGTTTCTTTCGTAACAGTGTACAGTGCTGTATTGTTTTCTGTGAAACCGCATGCAAGTTGACCGTATTTTACAGGGGCTAAGTGTCCATGGAGACCGTTTAAGGTATGAAGACATTATCCAAATTCAAAGATTTTGTGTTTTTCGAGAGGGAGAACCTAAGCTTTAATTTAGATATGAATTTTATCTGCCTCCCTTAAAAACTTGAAAAGTTATTCCCAACCTTAGAAATGTTTCTTTCGTAACAGTGTACAGTGCTGTATTGTTTTCTGTGAAACCGCATGCAAGTTGACCGTATTTTACAGGGGCTAAGTGTCCATGGAGGCCGTTTAAGGTATGAAGACATTATCCAAATTCAAAGATTTTGTGTTTTTCCGAGAGGGGAGAACCTAAGCTTTAATTTAGATATAAATTTTATCTGCCTACCTTGAAAACTTGAAAAGTTATTCCCAACCTTAGAAATGTTTCTTTCGTAACAGTGTACAGTGCTGTATTGTTTTCAGAAACCGCATGCAAGTTGACCGTATTTTACAGGGGCTAAGTGTCCATGGAGGCCGTTTAAGGTATGAAGACATTATCCAAATTCAAAGAATTTGTGTTTTTCCGAGAGGGGAGAACCTAAGCTTTAATTTAGATATGAATTTTATCTGCCTCCCTTAAAAATTGAAAAGTTATTCACAACCTTAGAAATGTTTCTTTCGTAACAGTGTACAGTGCTGTATTGTTTTCTGTCAAACCGCATGCAAGTTGACCGTATTTTACAGGGGGTAAGTGTCCATGGAGGCCGTTTAAGGTATGAAGACATTATCCAAATTCAAAGATTTTGTGTTTTTCCGAGAGGGGAGAACCTAAGCTTTAATTTAGATATAAATTTTATCTGCCTCCTTAAAAACTTGAAAAGTTATTCCCAACCTTAGAAATGTTTCTTTCGTAACAGTGTACAGTGCTGTATTGTTTTC
>JAQQFT010000284.1:0-32409 GCA_029582265.1 Zoroaster sp. YZ-2022 | reverse complement strand
TATAGAACATATTGGTCAAAACACTTTTACTCATGGCTGTGACACAGTGGGCTACTTAACAAGGGACTGTGTGTGTGTTGTGGTTTTATTGTTTCCTGGCTGACCACCACTGGAGTTGTTCTATGCAATTCTAGTGCTTGTGAACTTTCACTGGAGAAAGTTGAAGATTATGTTTTGGTGAATATTTAATCAGTTGAAGTTAGGGTCAGATTTTCTAAGTGTTTTATATTTTGTTTATTTAAAGTTGATTATTATTATAAGTACGAGCTTAGTTGATTAAATTAATAATTAGGATTGTGACTCCAGCCTTCGTCCAGTAAGCATCAAAAAAGTCATAATCGCTACAATCGTCTACAGACACAACATCACCTCTTTATATTTTTTGAACATAGGTTAGATTTAGGGTAGAATTAGAATTAAATTTATTTATTCATCCTCAGGGAAATTTTACACTCACTTTATAGAACTAAACTGTAATTAAAAATTACATCAATGCATATACTTCAGAAAATTCTACTGTTCAATATAATCACAATGCAGCCCATACTATAATCACTACATGAGTGCATTTTGGTGTGGGGCTATACACGGGACTTTATTAATCAACGTTCGAAATTAAGCATTTGTAACATTTAATTTGCACATGGAACGAATGAATCCGATATCAGATTGGTCTCAGGATCAAGGTCTAAGTCTACCATTACACTTACGCCTGTCCTTTCATTAGACACTGAGCTGAGCCATAAAGGGATGGCTCTGGTGTTCTTAACCAGCAACTCCAACTTGCTTTGCAAGACTGCACTGATAGAATGAGTCTACTAACCTCTGAAGGGTTCCCAAATCACCCCACCCAGCCCTTTATCACCTGTCAATTCTGTCCCTTTCCATTTTACTTACATGTTCCACAGCCCAGCAGATCAAACAATAGCATGAAACATTACATAAAATTTAGAGTTATAAAACAACATTCTACAAATTTCCAGTTCCAACGACATAAAGTAGCCATTTACATGGAGCCAGTAGCTCTCTAGTACCTTTGGCTTTTTTGATTACAGTGTCCACGCACTGATTCTCCCAAGATGAGTGAAGCTTCGATCCATATCAATGTCCTGGTTTCGTTCCACTTCAATACTCTAGCCAATAACTGTGGGGCTGAACAGGCCCTCACATTTTCGAAAATCAATCACCATCATCTTTTGTTTTGAGTACATTTCAGTTCAAGGAAGTTCTGTTCACATACATGTAGCAAAGGCTTCAACCTGCTGGAGATGTGCATCTATCATCATCTCTATCTGATCAGTCCGACCATAATGGAATCATCGGCCAAATTTGATAGCGGGCACATCTCCATGCATGCTCTAATATCTACAGTATACAACGTAAAATAAAACTGTACAACTAACTTTGAGTACCTAGGGTGCTCCAGTGTTAGAAACAATGGTTGCAGTGATCAGATAGAAGAGGTCAATTTACGACAATTTCATACCTTGCGGTTCATGCATGGATAATCCATGATCCATTCAATGCAATCAGAATCCTCCACTGGTTTCCAAGGTAAATTCTGGATTATCAAATTACGGAGATTCCTCCTAGGATTTTTGACGATTCAACCCAAAAGAAATCGATTATTATTGATAAACGGTTAAAAATTCCATTTCAAGTCATCTACGCTATGTACCGGCACATAACTGAAGGTGCACAATTTTACGATTTACCCGTTAGAGTATCCCACTCATGAGAACGCATACCCATCAAGCTCCTTCCATATTTCCAGTCAAAATACTCTTCAAGTTTTGTCACGATAGGTGGCTTTCTCTGCTTTTAATACTTGCAGCAGAGATCTTTTTGCACATAACCAATTCCTCTGATTTTCCCTTTTGCACAAACTAGCCCCTTCTCTATTAATAGCCTGTTTTGAGCACTTTTTAGTGATCCATAGCTTATTAGGAAAGACCCTTAATTTGTTTGGAATAACTTAAGTGTCACTTTAGAAACATTGTATAAAGATCTGATATTAACTCCGCCATGGTTCATCATAAGATTACTCACACAGGAGTAGCACAAACTGTGTCCCAGTCTGCTTACCTGCAGTCAAAGTGAAGGCTGGCTGTTATTCACTGCATCGTCGTCACATTCCACTTATTGGACATGCTACTTACGTTGTGGTTGGTTTTACCCTCTAGAACAAGGAGGCCTATAACTTTGAGTAGTAAATATATCAAATTGTGAGTCAGCTCTTCCCCCAGCTTGGCGGCAGTTGAACAGCTAATATAACCGTCCTTGCATTAGATAGTACTTTAAATCCAAGGTTGCCTGACCACGGGTTTTGGCACGTGACGTCATTGATAATAATGCACACTGCTTTTTCCCAATTACAGTAGTTAGAAATCACCGTTAATCAACGCATAGCAGAGTGGAAGGTGCAGCTTGCTCCAGGTCTTGCAGATGACTTCAGTTGAATTCAAGTGCAGCCTCCTTGGCCACATTCCTGGGGCACATATACAGTACTCATGACTACGTGAGAACTCCGCGGTAGATAATATGGACGCAAACTTCTTCTTCAAAATTTCCAAATTTTCCAGACTGCCAATTAACGCTTTATTACAGCCCGTAGCCATTGGTACTTTCAACGCTCATTGATGTACACACCTTAGCACCTCCACCAGATTTTTTCCCTAGATCATCAACAGTACAGGTCTCTCTCTCAATACCTTAGTAAGCCGTCTATGAAACACTTGGGCATCTTCACTTGAATATCCAAATAAGCCATGCTCTCTCTGTAAAGGACAAAGGCAGGCATTCCTGAACTCCTGCAAATATTTTCACATTGGTTGGACAATTCCGTAATCATTTGTTCAATGATTGCTTACACATTTCCCATAACTTATAGAAACTGGCAACGATAAGGTCTAGCTTTCCTGCTCTCCGCAATCTTTTCTTCACCCTCCGGCTTTTACCTCTCTTCCTGCGTCATGGATTTCCAGGAGAGATGACCTGACCATTCGACGGTAGGCGGGCTCCGACAACCTAGCGGTTGTGCACACGGAGGGCGTGTGCAGGATCACAATCTAACGTTATTATGTAAATGCGTTTGACTCACCACTGGCCGATAATATATCTCCCATTTCCACTTAACCAACGATGACGGTTAAAACAAATAACAGCAACAGTCCAAGCGTAATAGCACCGACATCCATCAACGTTGATACATAGCACTCCAAATAATTAAGACTAAGGAGAAATGTAGCAAAATCAAAAAATTGCAGCAGTGGTGCGAGTCGTGTCGCCATGAGCAGCGCCACGAAGCTTCAACATTTGTTCAACATTTGCCTCAGCCCCTGATGTGCCGTGGATGGCCTTGATGTTTGGCGCGTTGTTGTGGTGACTTCACCGATTGTTTCTACTTTTCGTCTAGCCTTCATTATTCTACTAGCCTCTTCATTTGTTCTACTAGCCCCATCTTCACTTCTTTTCCAGATTTCCCTGGATCATGAACTTTCTCTTGCTGTCGTTCGTGTGATTTTCCATTGAACTTTGTACCTGATCGCGTACGTCATTCGCGTTGGATCAAAAGATCGTTCGGAGAGATTGCTTAGATCATCATCTCGGCTATACGATCATCAACCCACTAAGTTCCTTTTTATTATTTTCCATTGTTACATTATATTAAATTTCATTCTCTTTGTAAATTTTGTAATATTCAAATTGGATCAGTATTGGGTTTAATTCTCATTTTCATATGTTCCGAAGATTGTTTTGTCATTTAACTTTGCTTGAATATTTGACAGAATACATATTGAAATTCCGACTATCAGATCGACCTCTTTTCGTTATTTATTTTGTTTAATTTTGTCTTACCATTGAACCAGTAATTATTAATAATGTCAGGTCCTTTAGAAATACCCGTGACACATGTATCAATCATCATGAAATGATCCTGGTACTTTCATCTTTCAGAAAACATGAATTTTTATTTGATTTTTTCCTCCTCATAAGTATGTCCCTGCTGTGATGCAATTTTCACAGGGTAGTTTTGCTATTTTCACTGTGTGTACCTTAAATTGATTTATTAGATAAAAGAAGCTGTAGGCCTATATGCTTCAACGCAACACAAAAATAAAATAAATAAATAAATAAAGATTACCCCAACAAAAGCGAATCACAGCACCAACAGCTAGCCTTGGTGTAACATTGGTACAAGTATCGAGCATGACAAATGATTCCGTCTGAAGTGAAATCATTTCAGAAAAACGTGTTTTATCAATTTATGTCCAATGTTGCCATCCAGCAGCTTTTTAAAACAAAACATAAAACGTGTAACAGTTTTCATTGTTTTCTCAAAAAGCATTGAGCACCTATTGTGATCAAACTTTCACGAGTGAATGTTAAGACATCTTTCTTGTAAACTAGAGAGCTGAAATGAGGACCAAATAAATTATTGTACATGCCCTTTAAACGTATTCTACATATACCGACCACCATCCATCTCTGAAATAAGATTTGTCAGTGTATACGATTTATCAGCATTTATGGATAGTTACAGATGTAGTTCAGCCTTTATCGGTTTGTTTTCTTGACTATGGTGATGTGATTGACCTCATCTGATTTCTGCTGCTGAGATGAATTTATTTTCTGCTGAATCACTGCTGTCTATCAAGTCGTTGTATATGAAGTCCAGTTGTCTATACGCTCTGTGACCATTTTGTGTAAAGCGATTAAAACATCCCAAAGGAGCAAGACGAATATTAAGTAATTAAATCATCTACTATCCTGGCAAAATGGGGTGTAAAATAACACCAGTGTTGACATTCATTCTTCCATGGTGTTCACATTGGGCAAGAGTTGCCCAATATAAACACCATTGCTGTGTTTTTAACACCCCAAAGTTTTAACAGTGTAATAAAAACTACCTGTGAATATACAGTGATCCGGGCGACGCATAATTTACCTTATATACGTTTTGAAATAATAAATATATTACCTCAGTTATGGATGATAATTGTTGGCGGAAATCATAATAGGGTCCAATTTTTCAGAGGGGCACTCTGGGGTGCACCACTTTTCTAGAGGCATGGTCAATGCTTGAACATTTTGTATCCTGCACAGCTTAAATGGGGACCTATTTTTTTCAAAATTCGGCACGGGGGCACGTTCCCCCCGTAGTTACGCCACTGGTGGGCGGGGGGGGGGGGGGTTCAAGGCTATGAAGGCATGTGATCCACTGTTTGTTCACTGTGAGGGGAAGACATGAAAATGAGTCGGCCCTACGTGTTTCTCGGAACATTGCTATTTAATTTCAGGAAGGAAAAACAAGTGCTTTTTATAATTGGCACATAGGCTTATCTCAAAATAGTTTTGAGAAGCATGGTTTTACATTAAATATGAACCAACATTAACTTCATGGTGTATCCTGTTATAAATTCATGTTGGCAATTATGTGGCACTTAAAAAGTGGTGCTACCAGATGAAGAATTTACACTCTGAGAGAAGCTTCTTGGGCTATACGAATATTTTGTTTATTTCTCCGTGGCTATAACAAGTACAAAATCTGTTCTTATTCAGCCTTGACTGTAGGGGTCACAATACTAGCAGTACAGTAGAGAGAGGAGAAGAGGAGGTGCGAGCTGGAGGCAAGAGTCAGAACTGAGTTTTCTAATCTAAGTATATCTATATGAACTGATCATTTTACAGTGGGGCATTGTGTTTGGATTATAATTTGGGGAGGTCCAAAGTGATAATAAAAATAGGTGGGGATGTCAGTCTGGGGACGAAATTGTTACGACCCACATGTGGTCAGTGGCCCTCAGTGCTAAAAAAATATACAAGATGTAAACTTACAATTATGTTAACTGTTAAACCAAGCTTGACAACTACTTTGTATGGAATATCTCATATCAAAGTATTTTGTTTTCCTTTTAAAAATAAACAAATAAATTATCAATGAAAAACAAACATGGTTGATACTTTTACTAATTTTAGATACCCATTTGATTTAATAGTCTGTCATTACCAATGTTGTTTGTTTAACGGACAAAGTGAATAAAATGATCATGTAAGTTATTTTCCACTTTTTATTGCTTAAAAGCTTTCTAAACCTTATCTAAACAAATATAAATCAATGGCCTATCACCACCATTCTGAGAGAGATCATGATAAGGATACCAACCAACATAGGGCCCAGCCTACATTTATTGTCTAAACGCCAATTTAAATATAGTAAAACAATTTCTCTAAACACCTTTTGCCTTGCATTTAGAAAGAAAAACTTTAGGTCCACTTGGGAAACAAATGGTCCTATCACTTATAAAAATCACCTTCCTTATGTCTAACTTTGCAATTCCACCCCTTCAGTGACAATATCACCAAAGTATTGGCAATAATAATTTGTATAAATAACACCAACATATAGGCACTGTTGTGTTAACATAAAGAGGTCATTGTTTTCACCCAGTGAACCTTCAGGCTTTTCTAAATTCGAGGAAAAGGAGTTCAGACAAAAGACAAAATGATTTTATATTTTATTTTACCTTGGGGTTGAGATAATAAAACGTATGTGCACGTTTTGTTTTTTTTACTTATTTATAACCTCTAAAAAAATGGGGAAAGGTAAATTATTATTAATATTCAGGTCCTCGATCTTTAAACCAGAAACGATTTAATCACCGTCCCTATACTTCAGGTATATTGGTTATTTCACATAATACAAATTGCCGTCAAGCTAAAATCTCTGTGACCATGTGACTGACAGCGTATTCGTGATATAACACTTGATAATTACTAGGAAGATTTTGGAACTGAGTAATATGAGTTCCATGGGTTCACTGACCGACTACCAGGGATATAGACAACCACCACCTGTCCATATATGCCAAAAGGTAAATACATTTTTGTTTGTCACTACGGCGATCCTGAAACCGTTTCATCTGGACATAAAACACTTTCTTATATTTGCAGAATAAATACTAAGTCAGTATACTTTGCTTTTGTTTGTTGTCTGTTTTTTTTGTTTTTGGGGAGGGTGGTCCTTGAAAAATTATCAGACTCTTTAAATTGCTCTCGATATCTGTTTGTTTGTGATAACGTGCTGCAGTTGATTATTTTAGCGCCATAATTTTTGTGGAGGGCGCTGTACACTTGTAAGCCTAATAACCATATTTGTATATTTTTATAAGATAAGACCGTTTTCTGGTCATGGGTTGGTTTACCAATATCAGTGCGGTGACGCGCCCTTTTTATAATTGTTTTTATTTATTTTTGTTATACACAATTCTTTTTTAGGCCCACCAATAGAAATACGTGATATACATGGGTACACGGTTATTGGAATCTCAGATGTAATTTGTTCCTGAAACATTGGGTCTTAGCCCAGATGTCCCCATATACAAAGTATGGTGGCCTGGGGGGCATCACAAATTGGACAAATTGAATAGTTCTTACCCCTATAAATGTGAAAAAGTCGTTTTAAAACACAGCATGGCAATTCCAATGATCCAGCAATTTTGGCTGGAGCTGCAGTTGGACGATGACTTCATTTCCAGCAAAAAATAGTAATAATAATATAAATACATTAAATTAAAAAGAAAAGAAAAATTAAACGCATGCCGATATGAGGGGTCTGGCGCGCCCCCGGAGACCAGAAAAGGGAACTGTATTACATGGCCCTAGTGACCGCTCCTTTTCAACAACTTTGTTTTTATATTTGTGTCATTAATTTGTTTCTTGAAAAAGGTGTAGAGGAGCTGAATGAATTGGTTTTGTATATGTGCTGTGGGCCCTATAAAACATGAGATCCTCAGATTACTCTTTTTAGTTGGGCCTTGTAACGCTTTGCCCTCTATCTGGAAAATAAACATCGTGGAGCTAGGTCCCAGTCTTTATCCTATCAGGAATAGACACAGGCTCTTGCTTAAAACCATTTAAAGGATTTCATTGGATATATTGTGCCGAAGATCTGACGTCCCGTGAGCTATCTACCGCCGAACGGTCAAGATCGAATCTCCATGAAGTTGAAGCCCAGTGTCCGGTATATTTACACGCGACTCAAAACGCGACGTCCAGAATCTTCCTGCTGGGCTTCCCTCTTTCGGGGTACCCCACTAAATAATCGAGGTTCATGCGCTTCGGCTGTTGTATAAAGTGTATGCCCTCAAATTTTCTCGAAAACCGCGGGGCCCATTCATTTTGATGGATTGTGTAAATGGGCCCCTATCATAACTTGGGGGTGTGACACCAACTGTGAGTATTTTTATGGACACACTAGGCCCTGAAAAAGAGTGGTCCTAATTTGATTTCGGCGGCCTTTTCAAAATATAAACAACGCAGTGTGGACGTTTTCACTGCTGTAGAGGGTGAACTTTCATTGGGGATGCAGAATAACTCCCTGGGAAAGCCTGGACTTTAGGCTGATGAATGAGAAAATAAAGGTTATATATCGATCAATATTTTTTCGTTTGGGTTTTACAAACTGGGACTTCTGAAAGTATTTTTTAATGATTTTTGAATATTGTGTATTTAGCACTGTTTACTATGGGAGTTGTTGGTTAGGTTACCCTACTAGTTTCAAAATAGCGTCGTCCATCAGGTTTTTGTTTGATGGTGGGATTTAAACGTGTGCTTTTGTTTACAGTATGGTGAGCTGATAATAAATCTGCATTAAAATTTTTCCCCCATAAATATCCTTGTATTTCAGGTCTTTATTGGATAGATACAGTACTGTTATTACAGCAAAAGGTATATTAGGTGTGAAATTAATACATGCATACTCGCTGTGGAATTGTTTATATTTATGTTTATTTGTTTCATTAATACTTTCTTCATTATATGTATATCAAATCAAGGTTTTAATTATTTTTAAGTTTTAAAACAGTTCTGTTTTATGAACTTTAATAAGATCAGTTACTGGTGCATGGGTAACTGGGTAAAACTTCTGCTTAATAGTTTACTGTGGTTTGCTACTAATACTAGTTATGTATGGAGGCTTTTGCAAAATAAAGTTCTCTCGACAACAAAGAAGACACATTTGTTTGAATACAGGGTGTGTGTCAGCGGGATTCAAAAGGAAGAAACTATGGACTAATGAATATCAAATTGCAGAATCAACAAACACACAATGATACATGTGCAGAGTGGCTTACATAGCACCTCTGGAATCTAATTTACCCAGAAGGTGTGATGTAAGTCACTGTACCCATCAATATTAACCGTTTATTCGAACATTTATCTCTTGAACCACCCAGTCTGTGTGTAATTTCTAGAAAAGATGCAAACGGCAAGACGTTGCGCAGGCCATAGGGCCTATATAATTTATATAATTTGGCTGCATATGAGTCGTCATACCCATTTTCTGTCAAGCTAACTTCTTCTTTATATAACTTCTTACTAGGTGTGGGAAAAAGCGTGGGAAAAAATAAGTATGGAATAAGCACTCAAAAACCTGTAATTAGTTTGGAACTGTTTACGTAATTGTGTTCATATTGAATTCTTTGCCAGTCACTTTGTTGTCATTATTATTTTGCTTGGGATCTAGTTGGCCCGCATTTATACAAGCGCCTGTGAAGCATAATAAAATTAAAATCGTTTTGATCGACATTGTGCCCTACGTTTTTTGTACTGTTTTTCACTGGCCTTGCCCAAGTGGTATTTCTTCTTTTTTCCATTTCATAAGGGCTTTGGCAGCTGGTGAGCCCAGCAGTTACTGGGCAACCAACAGATTCGCATTTTTACTGTTGAATTTGCGTGTCCGGTAATGACCAAGTGTACCATGTTCTCCCAGTCACCATTTCTTGAAAAGAGTATTGTCCTTTTGGGTTTGTCATTTGCAAAGCAATGATTCATAGATTCCCAGCTTTCTGGAGGTGCTCAATTCATATTTGTTTTTCTCCATCCTTTTTCCCCCAATTCGTTTGTCAGTAGTTTCAAAACAGTCTGTTCATCATTTTGATGACATTTCAACTTTGATCTTACATTCATGAGCGGTATGCAAATTGATAGGTTGATGTAGCACCACCATATGGCAAATGTGATACTCTTTTGCATAGCCCATGTAGCATTGTAGGTGCCTTGCTGACCCATGTGGTGGTAATCTGAGATGGGCCCCTATTGCTCTTTAGGGACATGGCACTCGGCCTGTGCCCTATGGCTTAGGTCGTCAGCAAAGCGATCCTGCGGTTACTCTTTCCCGTCCGTTTACCAGAGCATATCTGGACTACATTTTGCACGACTTGGCTGCAAAGTGATCTGGCTAAGATAAGGGGGTCTGGTGAATGTTTAATTTCCATACCTGCCTTGCTATGTGTATAATATGATTTGCCCTCCCCAGACAACCGTCCATCAGTGGTGACCCTAATATTATAGAGCTCCTTTACAGATTCAAGTTTTTTGTTAATTCCGCCATATTCTATACCCCATGTCTGAAATTTTGCTGGACTGATGGCATTATATATTATATTATTCATTCTGCTGATGTCCACATTTTTTGCAGCTTGTTCTCATGGTGCCATTTAATTATTTTTGGTTGTGTCATTTCTGACAAATTTTTTATATTGTGGAACAATGGGGGGATTCCTAGGGTTGTGTATTGGATCAACCCAGCTGTGCACTTTCCTATTACCCCAATTAAATCTGCAGTAATTTTCTCTTATCGCTCTGCTCTGTTCATTTAAAGTTATGTTTATTTTTGATGTTCATCACTTTTGAACAAAGTTTTCCTTCACAGTTCTTCTCCCAAAAGGGTGTATGGTGTCTCTACCAAATATGTTGGGAGTGAATTTGTCTCTCTCCCCTGTTCAAATTTCTGTTGATTTGTCTTTCCTTTCAGACATCATCCTGGTTTGTTTAACCTGAGACTCCCCATGACATGGATTCGGTTAAATATTATGCTCAGGTTTTCAATTTGGTGATCAACACAGCCTGTATCCCCAAATTAACAGCATTGACATTTAGACAGTGGCTTTTCTCCATCCTGGTGATTGTCTCCACTTATTTTTCAAGTTGTATATACTCTTGGTTTGATTTTCCTGGGTTTTCAGCAATTTTGGGCCAGTAACAACGTTCTTGGCTTTCCATTGGGTGTCATTAAAAGAATCCCTGTCATCTCTGAAATATTAACTCATTTGCTCATTGGTGGCCTAATATGAACCATTGGTAGTCTCTCTTGTATATTCATATTTGACTTTGCCTTCTAACTTTGGGTGATGGATTTTTTTCTAGCATACTTTTGTAGATTCCACTTTAACAAGACATTTGTGTTGGTATACTCCCATGGTTATTACAGTAGTAGTTCTTCACACAGTAAGTGCTCACTGCTTCTTGCCATCACCAGTGCGTATCATCATTGCTGTGTTAGCCATGTTTGGACAATGAGGCAGGAAACCCAGTTTTTCTTGGAAAAGCTTGAGCTTGGAGGTACAATGGGGCATCCTCATTTGGGTTGTGAGGGAAAGTGGAGCAATGATTGACCAACTACAATGACTTAATCCATTAGTGTTTCACGACCTAATTATCATTGGAGTTGGTTGACTGTTGATATCTTTAATTGGTATACATGCTGACGACAGTAAATTCTGAAAAACTTCCACAAGTGATTATTTCTAAAATAGTACTGGTTCAGGGCCCAGCCATTGAAAACTTCTCTTCGTCTCTGTTTTTATCAGCAATTTTGAATCAACTCTACTTTGGAATACCTGCTTATATACATGGGGATGTATGGCCAGGGTTAGGGTTATTTTCTCTTTGTAGTGCCTTTTAATGAAACAATTTACATTTTTATTTCTTCTCAGCATCGTGGAAGAAATAGTTTTCCCCAGCGTAGTTCATTGTGTAAATTTTGGCTCCCATGTGCTTGGGTCCGCCCTAGCAAGATTAATTTTGTAGCTTCTTCCAGTAGCACAGATAATATCTAGATGTGTTCTGAAATACTAAGGAGGAAACTAATTGTGTATTTAAAAAAATTTTAAAGGAAAACATTACTAAGAAATACAATAAATGCATACACAATGCATGATTATTCGAAAACCACATTTATCATAGACAGACAATTAAATATGGCCTTGGCGATGAGTGTCTTTTCAATTTTTTCAAAACGGCCTCTGCAATATACTGGATGTCTGATATTTCCCCAAAGTCAATTAAATAACTCCTCTTTAAAAAGGGTACCCACTAAATAGTAGGAATTCTTACATAAAACTGTTATCATAAATTGTATACCCTCAAATTTTTCTAAAAATAAAGTTTGAGGCCCATTGTTTGATGGATTGTGCAAAATAGTACTATCCTTGAGGGTCCATGGCTTCCAACAGTACCTTTGGACACCTGACTGAAAACAATCTGTTTGATTTCAATGAAGCCCCTTTTTTCCCAAAATAGCTGCTTTTTTCAATGGACGTTTTCACTACATAGAGGTGGTTTTTCATTGGGATGAAATGCTCTGGAAACCTGGACTGGGCAGTGAATAGAAAATAAAAAAAGGGTTGCCTGTAGTCAATGCTTTCTTTGGTTTTAAAAACTAGAACTAATTTTGTGATTTTGGGTATTATTATGTTACTTTTTCTTCTGAGTTGTTGATTTGAATTTTTATTGGTTTTCATAAAGCGCCCTCTATCTACAGTCTGGGAATAATCATTTGTGGTTTGCTCTGTCCTTCCAACTGGACAAAAGATAAGGCGGCATTGACGACAAGGGGCCGTTAATATTCAGAGGGGGGCCCCAAGTTTTCATCTGATGGGGGTTAGTATATATAGTGTGTTTGTATGTATATTACTGGATGATTTCATAGTGGCAAGTTTTGTCCCTTCTTCGGGATATCAGTTGGGTTTTTGGTTTTCTGACCAGTCTGTTTAATAGGAACTGGGAGGGAACACGACCAAGTGGGGGAGGTTGAATAGTAGGATCAAACGTTAAAATTCTCTCTCAATCCTTCATCTTCTATTTATTTGTGAAGAGTGGTGTGTCAAGACTTGTTGAGAATATCGGTATTTAAAACAAATAGTACAAAAACATTTATTTGTTTATTTATTTTGTATATTCAAACTCAATTTAATAAACACAATTGGACATAATTAGAAAAACCAGTAAAAAAAATTTATTAGGTCTGACAACTATTATATGCATCATGTAATATGTAAGCAATAATAATAATAATAATAATAATAATAATACCCACAAATTTATTTACCCTGGGTGGAAAATAATTTTTGGATAAGTGCTCTTGCTCAAGGGGTCCATTGCACCTAACCGATCAGTAGCCTTGGCACTCAACTGCTCTGAAGGCGCTCATGCAAACAAACTATACTATTCACATGCAGAGCAAATACCATGGTGTATAAATATTAACATTTGATCAACATTAATCATTTAGTCTGCCATTTTCTTGTTTAAAAAAGTGCTATTTATATTGTCCAATGACGTCATCAAGTGTGTGTCATTGAGCAGCATTATTCTATGCATAATATATACAATATAAATGTAAATTCTTCTCAAGTAAGGACATGATGATATTGTATCACACTGAGATGGATTATCGAAATAGGTTTTCCCAGCCAATTTGTTTATTTTAGCTCAAGAACGTTCAAATACCGCCAATTTGTTTCTGATCGATCAAATTTAGTTTTTTTTCCTGTATGTTATCGTTGGGTTTGTGGTATACCATGTGTTTCTCTCATCTATCACTAAGTGCAGGTACAGGGTTCTGAAAATACCTCATCCTTTAACTCGTATCTCAACTGTGTCCGCTGAGTGAGATTATGGTTTAGGGAACAATCTAATCTCAACTGCCATAAGTGAGATTATGGTTCAGGGAGAAACATAGGGACTTCACAGGGTCTTCTCTATTTATTTTTGTCCAAGTTAATTTTCAAGCAGTCATTATTTCGTTCCGTTATTTAACTGCATTTCACATTGTTTCTATTTGTTTTTGGCATCATGACTTTAATTATTCTGTCCTGAAATTAGGGTTTCTGATCAAATTAAGTTTATTATTTTCGGTTTCGTTTGTGGTGATCAATTTTCTGTCTAGAAAATTATTCGATATCCCCTTAATGCGTTCAGGATTTAAACCCTTTCAATCCATGTTTGCCCAAAATTTGGCTCAAGTTACATTCAGTTGGATACCGCCGTTATTTTGGCACACAAAAGTGCAGGTCCCTTAAGTCCTGCAATTGCCAAATATGGCACTATAACCATCTTGGTGGTAATCACTATATCAAGCGCCCTCTTTGCAGCGGTGCGGTTTACAAAGGCACGCGCGCGTCCGTTTAAATAGTTACCACAACGTCCCCTTCACGATCAGACGCGGACGACGGTGAGAGAGAACATATTTTGGAAGGAAATCTTTGCTGACGCGGGTCGGCTTCATAGACAGTCTTCCACACTACGATCGGAAGACGGTGATGAGAGCATATCCCCAAACCTCATCATCTTCATCGGAAAACAAATTTCCGGTCTGGATGGCGTACGCCAGGGTACCCGGTTCTCTGGCGTAAGCGACGCCGTACAATTTACAGAACACGCAGTTGTACTCAGTTACATTAAGTTCTCACCCTCCGATCTTACTGCAACTGTACATTTTGTCAAGCAGTATGGGGTTAGTGGTAGAAGGATAATGATATTATACGCAGCCCAAACTTTGTCTGCAGACACAGCCAATCCGCCTAGTGCTTGGACTCTGACAAATGTTCCCGACTGTTGATACTCGTCCATTGCTTTATCCGCCGGGCATCAACAAAGAACCCCCGATACAGCGCCATTGATCTTACGTCCGAAGTGTTCACGAAGTCCCTGTGTTCGACCATGGCTCATCAGCGGTTACGGCAATCCTTCGATTTTACCCCTCTTTAACAACCAAGCTGAAGATAAATCCCCTGACAAACTTTCAAGGTTCGCCCTCCTGGTTGTACTGCCATCCTTTCTTTGGATCTATAACCTGGGAAGAAACCTCTCACCGGACGAGACATAGGTAAATTCAATGGACGAATCGGCTAAACATTTTACATGCCGAAAAGGCTGCCAATGGGGATTGAAATGCTAACTTTGAACGGGTCAACGGAAACCGGGTACACTTGTGCATGGAGCTTGTTCTGGGGTCTCAACCATGTCGCCCTGCAATCCGACCACCATTGCTTATGCTGCACCCCATCACCCCAATCTTGCCTGAGCCAAATGATCTTGAATCTACTGAAAGGACTAGAACATGGACATTGCATCCTATAGATAGTGGTTCAATAGTCAGCTCGTGAGATTGTCACAGCCGTTTGGAGCTTGTGGGAACTGTGCGACCACCACACGAGCATTCAGGTTTTGCAGGCTTAAAGCTTTCCCATGACAAAGGTCTGTTGGTTTATGGCGGGCGTGGTTGTGTGGCAGGATGCAGAAGCGTGTCCTCTCCTGACAAACCTTGGTGGGTGCATCACCACAAAACAGATTCACCAGCAGGAAGAGTTCGACTGGATATCGTGAGCAAAAAAAACCATCCATAGTCGTGATTATAATAAATACATGGGAGGGTGTGATCTAGCAGGCCAAATTACTGCAAATATTATACGCACAATCACCGAACACTAAAATGGTGAGAAAGATTATTTCGTCACCATACTAGACATTTGTTTATTGAATGCTACTTGTCTGTGGCATCTAAACCATCGCTTGTCAGGTTTTGGGTGCCGGGTGAAATTGATGGGGTCTCCTTTCCACCTGGAGTATAACCTTAGCACAACATGGGAAATCAACTCTCGCAGTTCCAGGCCTTTAGTCAACATCCACCTCCTGGACGCAGTCGCAGAAACATGGACTATGTTGTATACGGTACAAAGTTTGAGAAAGACAACTCATGTGTTGATACTATGACAGTAATTGGTGCCATGCTATTCACAATAATAGTTAGTTCATTTCCCCTTCAATCTCACCCTCCCTCTCACCCCCCCTCCCTCCCCCTCTTCAATGTTGGACACCTCGACATGATATATAAACTACCATCGCTCCGCCTCCATTAACAACCCCAAATTTTGTAATGTGGATGGCCTGGACAACAGCCTTAGATGGCGGTTTTTTTGTGGATGGGGGTGCAAACGATCGAGTGTGGTTAAATCTGGATATTTTGGACTGTATACTTGCGCTTGATCAGTTTAGTGACATATTTCCATGCACTATATATTGGTTGTAGTGGGCTAAATAGTATGAACCTTTTAAACCCTGCTGGGTTCTGTCAAGTTTCAACGACATGATGATGCAGCCTGATCAGGTGTGAAATTCTTGAGAACACGCCCATTGTAGTGTAACACCCGTGCGATGCCATGTTTCAAACCTTGTTAACAACTGTCAACGAACCTTCCACGAGAAACGTCAGGAGAAACACAGCTATTACAAAGTTTAAGAGAAAACAAACTCTCATATGATATAAACATTGTAATAAGTAATGTGTGTAGTTATATATGCTTCGAAATTTTACAGCCAATAGTTCAAGTTCGTTCCTTGCAATCCTCCTCACCCCCCCTCTTCAATGTTGGACGCACTCGTATGATATAAACACTACTGCGATAACTCGCCCTCCATTAACAGCCTAGAATTTACCCGTAACAGGTGGCCTGGACAACGGCGCCGGAGTGCAACATTAGTGAAGTTACCAAACGATCAGTGGTTTAAATCTGGATGGCCTGGGACGCTGTATGTACGCTTGATCAGTTTTGGTGACATTTCCGCCCTTTTTCGCGGCGGTTGAGCCAGAGCTAAATGGTATGAACCTTCTTCAAGTTCTGTCAAGTTTCAACGACGTAGCGATGATGCAGCCCGCAATCGGTGTGAAATTCTTAAAGAACACGCCCGACGGAAGTACATGTACCCGTGCGTTACATGTTTCAAACGCATTAACAACTTTATCAGCCAGATAACTACGAGCTTGATCGGGAGAAGCGCACAGCTTTACAAAGTTTAAGAAGAAGACAAACTCTGGTGTAAACATTGTAATAATAATGTGTGTAGTCTTATATGCTTCGAGAAATTCACAATAATGACAGGACAGGTTCATTTCCTTGCAATCTCTGCCTCCTCCGCCCCCCCTCTTCACCCCCCCTCTTCCGTGTTGGACCTCATTGTGATATAAACACTGCAAACCGCGCCTCCATTAACAGCCTGAATTTACCGCTGTAAGTGGCCTGGACAACGGCCACGTTCAACGTGGTGAGTTACAAACAGTCAGTGGTTTAAATCTGGATAAGCCACGGACTGTATGTACCTTGGATCAGTTTTGGTGACATATTTCCATGCCTGGTTGTGGTGAGCTAAATATTTATGAACCTTTAACCACCGCTGAGTTCTGTCAGTTTCAACGACATGATGATACGGCCCGCAATCGGTGTGAAAATTCTGAGAACCACGCCCGGTGCGATACATGCCCGTACGATGCCACGTAACAAACATATTAACAACTATCAGCTGGTTATGCTTACGAAACGTCAGGGCTTCAGCTGCACAAAGTTTAAGAGAAGATAAAGCTCGTATGATGAAACATTGTAATAAATAATGATAATATTGTGGTGCCATATGCTTCGGGAAAATTTCACAATATGGTTAAAGTTCATTCCTGCAATCTCACCTCCTCCCACCCCCCTCTTACCCCCCTGCTGATATTGGACGCACTCGTATGATGTAAACACTGCAAACCCATCCTCCATTAACAGCCCTGAATTTACCCATGTGTGGTGGCCTGGACAACAGCCTTAAGACGCAACATTAGTGGGGGTGCAAACGATCAGTCGTTAAATCGGATTGGCCCTGGGACTCATGTACGCTTGATCAGTTTTGGTGACATATTTCCATGTAATGGTTGTGGTGAGCTAAATAATTGGAACCCTTTTAAACCACCGCTGAGATTCATCAAGGTTTCAACGACGTAGTCTGTTTCCCACAATCGTTGTGAGAACATGTTAAAAATTTACATGTACCCATTAGAGTGCCACATGTTTCAAACATAATAACTTTCTTTATCAGCCGGACCTTTACGAGGGAAACGTCAGGAGGCTGGCTGCACAAGGTTGAGAGAGAATAAACTCGTATGATATGTAAACATTGTATTAAGCCCAATGTGTGTAGTGCCATATGCTTCGACTACACAGCCAGTTAAGTTCATTCCTTGCAATCTCTGCCCCCCCTCCCCCCTCTTCAGTGTTGGACGCACCTTAACCCAGCCAACATTGAAGAGGGTACGTGGGGCACTTGTAACCATCAGCAGAGTGATTTGACAGCTCTTGTGTACAATTAGTACTGATTTCCTTATATTGACCGCAGTAATTGTACTATTTGTCTGTTGTTGTACACTTCTTTTAGTGGACATTGAAAGAGCGGGTGTCACATGGTCAATGCAGGCCAGATGGTTCAGGCAATCTGAGAACAATAAATACTAAATTTATATATTCCTTCTTTTTCTGTTGCTAATGTTTTACTGTCAGAAAAATGCGTCCGAGCATTTGTTAGCCTGCAGTGCCATTAGTTGCCTCCTGGGTTGCTTGTAAAGTACTCTTCTGACCCTGCCCATACAGAGTATTTTATCACCTAGAAAGACTAATAACTACCCTTTCAATCCATTGTTGTCCTTGGGGCGCTAAACACTGAAAAAACAACAGTAAAAATACCTCTGGAAACAAAGTCATTTTACTGACAACAGTGTAGTAACAATGCATTAGTGACAAATATCTGTTGCCAGACTGAAAAGGGGTTATCATAAATAATCACTTCAGTTGACACAGAGAATGGGTAAATAATATATTATCAGTGGGCCACACACAGGAATAGATGCCGTAATCACTTATATATGCAGTGACACACAGGTTTGGTAAATAATCACTTTCATGCAGTTGACACACGGAATAGGTAAATAATCACTTCATGCAGTAGACAACGGAATGGTATCACCCTTTGTCAATGACACACAGGAGATAAGTGATAATCACTTGTATGCAGTAGACACACAAGATTCGATGGCCATCTTTCCATACATTTTGGAATGAGTGCAAATAATAATAACTTTCAAGCAGTAGACACACAGGAATGATAAATAATCCTTTCATGCAGTAGACACACGAGGAATGAGTAAATAATGACTTTCAAACGACGAGCACACAGGGCAAGGTAAATATATAACTTTCAAGCAGTAGACACACGGGAATGGTAAATAATCACTTTCATGCAGTAGACATTTTGGGTGGTCTAATAATCACTTTCATGAAAGTTGGCGTACAGAATAGGTAAATAATAATAACTTTCATGCAGTTGACACACAGGAATAGTGTGTAATAACTTTCAAACAGTAGACACAGATGAACAGGCTAAATAATAACTTTCAGAAAACGGTAGACACACAGGAATAGGTGAATAATCTAACTTTCATGCAGTTGACGACACGGGAATAGGTAAATAATCACTTTTACCATTAGACCTTTGAGAGACCAATAGGTAAATAATCGCCCATGCAGTAGACACACACAGGAATAGGTAAATATATCCTTGTGTAGTTGAGACATGGGAATGGGTAAATAATCACTTTCATTAAAATGACACCGTGAATAGGTAAATAATCACTTCCATGCAATGGTACTTGAAATAATTATATTAGACTAATAGTGTATATAAATAAAGACGGCTCAGTTTCGGATTTTAAAGTAGACATCATACGTATGTAGACATGTCCTCGCACTTGGGAAGTTCGATCGCTTTTTGTACACTCTCCTTCCATGGGCAAAATCTTCTCTCTGATTAACCCTGTCGTGGTTCTTGTGAAAGATTTTCAACCGAATGCATCTAGCGGCCAACGCTCCAGTCAGTATGACCACCCAACAACTGCGCCAGCAGCAATCTCGTACTACTTATATCATGAATAGCGGCTGGTCTCAGTTGTTGAAGCTTCACCGTCTATATAAAGTAACAAGACCAGTATTGTTTTGAATTAACAGTAATGTTTAGTTAGAATGCACCTGCATTTGTCCATGTGGAACAGTAGAAGTACGTTGAAAAACAATTGGAGTAATTGGCACCACTCGTTTGTTCCGGTTTAGGTTCTATCGCAGTGTTGGCAGCAACACGGTTTTCAGACGGACGGCGTGCCGGTGTTTGCGAACCGAGGCTGATATGTTCTAAAAAGTTGCTCGCTTTTCACATTGGAAGCCATAAATCTGTTACCTTTTGTCAGCTGCTCTGAGTGCAAGAAGTCATGGTTGACGTCACCGGTGATGATGAAGAGGAACCCGTATGGGTGCGCGAAATTGCTCTGTGCCATTGCAGCTTGCAGAGTGCTAACGCAGCGCTTGTGACAACATGTTCCACGATGCACAGGTGAGGCAGATTCGAGTGTCGATCCAGAGCCGGCACATTTGTCAGCGAACCGGATGTCATGCGAAGCTGGTAAATAAAGTTACATAAATAGTGAGCCTAATTGGAATCCGTGTGCTACATGCGCAATGACTTGTAGCGACGACCTGACGGTGTGGTGTTTGATCAAGAAAATCTTCAAACTATCGTAGATACCAGACACTCAAAAGCCTAGATTTCACTTCTACAAATTTGCCAAAGTACATCATTTCCCAAAGAAACTGGAACGTTCTATTCATAACCTATAAAACATAATCGGCCCCTTTAGGATGTACATGCCAGTCACACACAGATTAACTAACACTTGCGGCGGTTTGTGGCTGTACACTATGTATCAGCATCTTCCCCATAAAGAAAGAAAAATTTTGAAGAATTCTCAGTTTCGAAATTTGCTGGCATATACTTAAAGCCAAGACACCCAAACAGTTGTATGCCTAGCTGAGACTTCACTTACAGTAATATCGAAAGTCTGTTACAAAACTCTTAGGCCACTGGTTTCCTGAAAAAATGCGTCTCAAGTAATTATGAGTGCAATCTTCTAAACTCTGGACAGATCATCAGCAATAACATTTGCTCTCCGGCACTATAGACAATCTTGAGTGGATAGGGTTTGCAAAAGTCAAACTCTGAAATGATCTTTAGTGTTGTTCAGAATTTGCTCCAAAACACAGTGGATTATGATCAGTATAAATGATCGTCTCTCTCTCCAGCACCATTAGTTTTCCTTGCATACAAGGTATTTGTAGAGCAGGGACCAGACCCTAACGCATACTCTTTTTCGATGGTGGAGTCTTTTGCCTAAATGTTTATTCAGTTTCTTTGAAGTAACTAATCGGTCACTCTATGCCTGACTCATCTTCTTGCAGCAAACCACGGCCGACACCAACATCACTGGCGTCAATGACTATTTTAAACGCCTTGTCAAGCCTTTAGCGCAGCCAAGTGAACCAGTTCGTTAGAATGGCTTTCAATTTCTCAAATGCATTTTGTGCATAGATCAGACAAAACAAACTTCACATTTTCCTATGAAAGTGGGTCATAGTCTCTAAGGTCAATGGAGGTCATAATGGTGCTTTGAAGTTTGGAGACAAACTTTCTGTAAATCACTCATACAAAGGGTCTCATCAATTCTCTCTTCCCTGGGTACAGGAAAATCTTTGAATAACTTGAATCTTTGCTACTCTGTGTTTAACTGGCTCAACCGACCGACCAAAATGACCTAAGTGAGTCACTGTTGCTTTAGCAAACTCTTCTTTTAAATTTCCTAGGTTTGCTTTTAGCTTATCAAACAGGGGCACTCAAGTGTTTCAGATGGTCTTCCACAGCTATCGCTTTATGCCAAAATGTCATCAATACTATGAATATACTTTGATTTTCAGCCCGCGTAACACTTGACTCATCATTCTCTGAAACGTAGCCAGGGCATTTTGTAAAAGTTCATCATACGTTGTACATTGGTGCAGACCATCAGGTGTCACAAACGCCGAAATTTCTTTGGCTCAGTGGTCAAGGCACTTACCAATAACTCCGCTAACAAGTCTACTTTTATGCTAAATGCAGAATTTCCACCCGATGTGCAGTCTTCTCACCTAGGGATAGGATATGAATCAGTCTTACACTGTAAAAAAATCTCGTTTTGCAGGATTTTCCTATGGCAGTTTGGACATAGGAAATCCCAGTCGTAAAATACTAACCTGCAATGACATTTACCGTAGTTTTTACTGAAACTTTCCGTTAGTCTAGTTCTTTTCAATCACCCTCTCCAGATTTACTAACAAACGGAACATGTATTCTTTATATACTATCTTTTGGAAACTCTTTTTGAGTCATGGTGAGCAGCAATTGCATAGTCTATATTTTAATATTTAAATTTTGCAGATGTACTTGTTTACATCAACATAGCAGAGAACATCAAAATCACACCTTTATAATCATAAAATTAACAGTAAAATTGTTGAAAATGGGCTAAAATCTTGTTTACACATATTTAAACATGGAAAATAATTCGAGCATGCAAAAAACTACTGGGGTCTGAATAAGGTCCCAGTCATTTTACATATTGGATGTATCCTCCGGAAGAGTTCAATAGGAGCGGCCATAATACGGAGTTTCGGCCGTAAAACACTGAAAATGGATGATTACGGCGGTAATTCACCCGTAGAATTTACAAACTTTTATAATAAATTACGGTAATTTTTACAGTGTAGTTTCTGCATTGACTTTTCGATAATCTATACAAAACCTAAAATTACCGTCAGGCTTTGGTACCATGACAATGGGAGAACTCAAGAACTGACTGGGTTCTATAATGTAACATACTCTATCATGAACTTAACCTCTTCCCGAACCTTCGATAATTTGTTGGGATTAAGTCAGTAGATTGCCTGTTTTATCGGCCTTAGTTTCCTACATCCAACATCATGTTTTACAACGACTGTTGATTTCTAAGAACAAATTTGCTCGTACTTTTGGAGTGGGTTTGATGAAATCTGTCCGTTGGTCATTGTGCAAATGGCCGAGTTTTCATCAAGTTAGCCAGAATTTCCAGAATTTAGAGAAAAGCTGCATAGCGAAAAACTCAAATTCAGACGTTTTGTCTCAGAGTCTTTGTGTCCATAGTTGTCAAGATGGGTTTTGACTCAATAACAGCTACCCACTGGTTGTTAAAACTATCCGCTCATAATATTTCTTGAGCAAGTTAACGTGACAAAGTCTTTGGCTCTCTTTGATTGGGTACTGATAACGTAATTAACATCATTCAGGTTTCTTTTGGATGAGTGGGGCCCGCAAACTTTCGCTTTAAGGGGCTCCCTTGAGCAGGAAACAACAGCACTAATTACTTTCTCATGGGTTTTAGGGTACTTGCCTCAGGTTTTCTTGTCTGCTCATGTCTTCACTTGGCCCATTGAGACACTGCCGGATGTTCTTGTGCTACATAACACATATGGATAACCTCTCTTTGAAGTTCATTTACGCAAGATGTTGGCAATCTTATCCTCCTCTGCCAAAATCTCTCTCTTAATTAACAGGGTGCCCTGCCTCATTGACCGTAGACCAACTCAAGCAGAATCATCAGGTTGACTCGTTGCAGGTGGTCCCTAGTGGCAAACAACGCATAAAGGGAATTCCTTTGTCCCAATCTTCTGAGAAAATCCTCCGCAGTATGCTCCTTATCTCATATTCTTGAGAGGTTGGGTGGTACTCTCTCAGAGCTCCCTGAGACTGTAGGTGATATACAGATGAATTTCAACTTCTTGATCACAGCATCCACCACTGGAGACTTCTGAAACACACCGACATGATTCAGAACCTGTTGCACTTCACTTCTTTTGGTAGTGTCCTTATCGCGAAAAACTGCATAGAGCCTCAATAACAACTTTGGCTGTTATCTTATCAGTGGAATGGCCTCTGGAAATCTGGTTGACAAATCCGCAGTGAGTCAGCAAAAACTGATGCGGACTTCGTCCGCGGTGAGACCAACACAATCCACTAGGACTCTCATCGTGGCTCATCAAATGCAGGAAATCGGTATCATCAGTGCAGGCTTGGTTGATGGCTGTAGTTCCCCACCATCCCGAGCACATGTAAGCACGTCTTTAGAATTCACCCACATCTTGGTTGTGGCTAGACCAATAAAATGTACCCCATAACTCTAGCTTGGAGTCTTTCTGGTGCAAGGAATGACCTGCAACCCGGGAATCTCATTGAGCAATTCTCAAGATCTCATCGGCGGTAACACGGAGGAATAACAATTTGATGGACAATACTCCATTTACTTCATCAGCTGGGTCTCTGGGTGGGTCTCCGTTTCCTCAATGCCACGCCACAACCGGCGTGAAGTATTCCGGAACCCCTGGGCCTTACTCTCAGAACTACGCTGTCTGGGCGAGCTTCCTCAAATCTGGGTCCACTTTCTGCTTCTCTAATCAGCGAGGATCCAGTAAATTTAGCATCTTGAGACACTCCCTCATTTTTCTTCAAAATTAGCCCAGAAAAAAGATTTCAACCAATGACCATGCAGGAGTCCTCTATAGGCACTGACTCACCAACCTCCTTTTTCCCGTCTATTTCATCTGAGATCTTGTCGCACATTCGGTGAAGATTTACAAGGAACTCCTCCAAAGAATGAATTTCTGGCTTAATCCACAGGTTTCACTGAGAGACAATGGGGATGCCAACACTTTACCTCCACCAACATCTTGCCCCATGCAAAATCGGACACCTTTCATCGGTAGACTAGGAACAACTCCAACGTGCACAGGACCCAGTAATCAGTGCATTTCAAATTCCTTCTTCTGGCAGGACGGGCATAAAATTACCCCCAATACCTTGGATCAACATTTTCTGCATTCAGCAAACTTACAGAACAATAACGCATCCTCCAGCATCCAGTGACTATGACGCACCTGCCCTTAGGATAACAACTGGACTACCGGCTACATCAGACGCGCAGAGCATCTGCGGATAACCAAAGTCTTTGTAGACCTCATCAACTTGGTTGATTTCATCGACCTGCCTTGAAGAAGAAACACGGTTACCATCAGCCTCACCGGACTTCCTACACTAAGTGAGTGTCCTTACAGACCGGCGACAGGCTTTTCAGAACGCTCTCGCTCGTCAGCGATAGACCTGAAACATCTCGCCTTCAGTGCGCACGGCGACAGTATGTAATCTGGAAAAACTTCTTCTTTTGAATTCCTTATCGCCATCACTTGATGAAGACTTCTTATTCGATGGTTCCAAGGTTCCAGTGCTGGAGCTGTGCCTCAGGACCCAGCGCGCCTATATGGTGTTTTTGTAAAACCCCTTTGACGTTAGTGGTTTTACCATACTCATGTTGTGAGTGGGTTCATAATCATCGGCTACCGCGACTGCTAATTGGTGTTGATGATCTGCGTTGTTAAATGGTTTTGATACTCAAGAGGGACACTGTTTTTAAGCTCCTCCATGGGGACAACTTTTAACTCCTGGTTTCTTCTCAGTTTTGCAGATCGATACCATCGCTCAAAAATAATTTATTTTGTCCTTAGCGAATTCGGTATAAAGGGTCTGGCCAGTAGGCTGATCCTGGTCAATTTTTCAGAATTTCTGCCCTATATGCCTCAAGACCAATTCATAAGCATTTAAAATAGTTGCTTTAACATTGACGAATATTCACTACACTGTTCCTCTGAAAGTTATTGAACCTTTTGAGCCCTTACCTAGGCGATGCTCTACCGGCGAAGGCCAATATTCGATTTAGACTAGCAGACTTTGACGGTTTTCTCAAAGATAGAAATATGTTTAACGTAATGTTCTAGTTAGTTTGGCACCAACTAACGTTCTTATAGATCAAAATTGAATTTAGACTTTCCTACTCTTTTGCCTGTGTGTCTTTCTTGCACCTAATTCCAATGATTCTTTAAATTTTGAGTTGATATTTCGTGGACAAGCTTTCGTGGTACAAATTCTCTTTTCTTTTTCTTTTTCTTCATCTTTCTTTTCTATCTCTTTCGAACTCAAGTCTTTCTGCAGCTCAATTTTGTAAGCTCAATTTCTAGATCAACAGGTTTGCGGAGAATCAGCTATCTCTAGATTAGAATTTTCCATAGAACGTTCTCTATTTTGCCTTCTTGACACTTCGAGGAAATTTCTAGTTGAGAACATATTTAGCAACTTCATGCAGCTCATCTTTTATTGTGCAGTTACTGTGTCAATGACAAATCCTCAGCAGCCTCACGACTGTACCCCAAACTGCTAGCCATAATTGTTCTACACTACAAACTAGCTTAATATAACAAATGCAACCTTGGCAGCCAGTTATACAATACCAAGTAGTATGGCTTATTTTATTCGATTTCGGACAGGCCCACAATTTGTTACGGTCCGACAATCTTCAAACTATCCGTGAATGCAAATTACTCAAAATACTGAATGGATGCGCGGCCTTGATTAGGACTCTGCTACTGACCGGCGAAGTATCCCCAACGTATCCTTACGGCATTACTATTTGGATGACCATCCGCTGGACATCGATTGCCATTCGCAATCAAAAATCGTGACAGCGGTGTGACTGCTTTAACAAAGAAAATCAAACAGGTTCACGCAGTATAAAGAACAAAAACAAAGTGATTTACCAATGAAGCAATATCAACACTTCCAAATATCGATGGGGTTTGTAAGCGTACAATGATTATGGTAAAACAATTGTACGTAGAAGATCTTATACTAAATGAGAAGATCTTACAGGCGAGGACTGAGCAGGCTCCAACAAAACGGCACTAAAACAGTTCTCTGACACGGTGTAGATAGAGCTGGACGATGGGGCGAATTCACCTCCAACAAACGGCCGGAAATAGACAGAAACCACGGGACGCAATGACTCACGTCACATAATATGGGAAAGAAGAAATCCCAAAATGACCTGGGCTGTGAATTTGGTTCACAAAATGTCTCCTCCGGAGTTAGATTGGCTGTCAGACACTTCACTCGGTCAAGATTGAACTTTCTCAAACACTCCACAGACTAGTCGTAAGCGACATCCACAGGTCCTAGCTGGTGTACACTGAGTCTGGTTTCAGTGTTTACCGAAGTCTTAATGGTTCTCAAGTCATTAAAATGCACTCTACCAGCGTATTTATAGTTTTGTTCCTTATAGAAAATATGATTTCTTCTTCCTTCACTTCTAGAAATTTCTGAAAATTACATCATTTCCAAAAGAAACTTCCAGAACATTCTAGTCATAACCTGTAAACATAATCCTTTGGGGTCAACTTTTTGGTCACGCACAGATTATCTAACACTTGCAATTTGTGTGTGTAATAACAGTGGACAAAATTAGGACACTGCGTGCGAGGGTGTGTACAAAGTCAATGGAGGCGAGTTTTGTAAGTTGTAAAGTTTGCGTATGGAAATTGATTAGTTCATAAGCCACAATACATCGTTATTATATCTAGCAATTTCAATGAAGAATTCTCCATAATGTCATAATAAGTAAAGCACATCTTATCGCCTAAACTCCTTAGCTTTTATGCGCAACCTCGTACGCAAAGAGGTAATTTGTCTGGTAGTCACCCAAGTCAATGCAAGTCCAGTTGAAGCTTATTTTAGAAACAGTTTTATTGGTGTGTCAAGAACATCTAAATATTCAATCCAGAAATATTGAACACTTATTGTCAACATTCACAGTGAGAGATGTCTCTGTGAAAAATGCGGCAACGTAACTATCTGACCTACTGAATACTGATGTGTATGTATCCATTAATTCCTACTGAATATGTGAATGCTAGCATGTCTAGTGAAAGTATTTCTGGAGTCAGTTGGATTTAATGAAGGTTTACATTGATCAGCCTACTTTCAGGAATACTTTGTTTCATTGCTGTACGCTACCTTTGCATTGATATTACAAAGTAAACGGTGACAAAATGGAGCATCTAACAGAATGATTTTGAGCGAAAATATTAAGCAGAATTGGAGTGGCATTTGCCTGAACTGCGTTGCTCTTAAATAAACTACCCGTTATGCCTGCCCATGACCTGTGCCACATAATTTAACAAAAGAAAGTGCCGAAGAACAAAAACGAAGAGAAATGTGGATGTTGTCTCATTCATGTGTTTTCGATCAATAATAATTGAAGTTAAGTTTTAAAGGTTAAAAGTTTTACACTATTACAACAGTATTGTCGACGTCTTTCATTTTCTTGGCTTCATACCACCATTTTAAAGAGGGTTTAATTTCGATCGCTCCATTACCAAACGTACCTGTTCCACTATCTTCATCATCTCCGGGTGCTGTCACGATAATTTTACCATCCCCTCATCTTCCATTTGAGAGCTTCGACGACGGTCATGTCGACGTAGCGATGTGACGTCGTTATTCGGCACGGAAGGAAAATCGTCATGTGCTTGTGAATCCAGGGCAATGCGTCGCGGTTGGGCATGAACTCCAAAGGTTGCCTCGGCTGCGTGCCAGGGGCGAAGTTTCCTTAAGCGGAATTAAATCAGTGAAAGACAAAAATTTAAAAAGCCCGTGTACACTATTTTGTCTTCTCGGATACAGATTAACTTATTAAACTTATTTGATGGAAAGCTTGTGGTGATATCCAAACATCTCTTGAACAGTACTTTCATTTTGCAGGGTCAGTGCTTTCATTTTGTTCAAGTTATTTGGTCCTGGGACGTGGAGTCCACGTTAAAAATGTTTACGAAATTCTAGATATATTATTCTGATGTTCATAATATCACACTGGAAATAATCATTGTCATGGTTGAGCGGTTTAGTGCATCGGTTTGTGTTGTGATGCTGAGTCGTCAGGAGAAATGGGTTCAGATCAGCCGACCGGGGTGCTTGTGTCCTTGACAGACACTTTACCATAATGCTTCTCTCCACCCAGGGACGTGGGTGCCTGGGGGCAGTGTTGGTTGTTGTGTTTTGATTAGCCCTATATGCTGTAACAGCAATTGAGCTGTATACTCCTAGGGAGCCTGATATAGTTTCAGGAATGATTTATGAGCCTGATGAGCAGGGGTAATAATATAATGCACTTAAGGCACCAGTTTGGTGGACCGTGCGCTGTATAAGTCATCATCATCCATCATCCGTCATCCGTCATCAATCATCCGTCTGGCCGTCATCCAAATAAGTAAATGTCGTCATCCGTCATCCGTCGTCCGTCGTCCGTCATCGAGTCGTGAGTCGTAGTCATGGTTATAGATCCATAATTATAAGACCATAATCCCGCCGTTATAAGTCCATAGTCATCGTTATATAGATATCTAAATTATCGCCATATCCTCACCGTCGCCCTCGTCCTACATATAGATATCCTCATCACTCCTCGTCCATTCGTCATCCGTCACGTCGTCCATATCATCATCATCATCCATCCGCGCTTCCATCCTCCATCATCATCTATCCATCCATCCATCATCATCGTACCTCCATCATCATCATCCATCCATCCATCCATCTCATGTGTGTCCATCCATCCATCCATCATCATCACGTCATCATCCATCGCCATCATCCGTATCATCGTCTCTATCATCATTATCCATCCATCCATCCATCCTCCCTCCCTCCACCCTCCATTCCTGCGTATCATCCATCATCCATCCATCCATCATCCATCATCCATCAGCCTTCCGTCGTCGTCGTCGTCGTCGGTCGTCAGTCAGGTCAGGTCGTCAGTCGTCGTTAGATCGTCAGGTCATTGCCGTCGTCGTCGTCGTCGTCGTCCAGATCAGGTCGGTCAGTCGTCAGGTCATCGTCGTCGGTCAAGTCGGGTCAGTCAGTCGTCATCATGGTCGTCGGTCAGATCGTCAGTGGATGGTCAAGTCGTCGTCCTCTTGATCGTTGGTCAGGTCATCAGTCGGGTCATCGGTCAGTCATCAAAATCGTCGGGTCAGGTCAGATCGGTCGTCAGGTCGGTCAGTCGGTCAGGTCATCTGAATCGTCGTCGTCGTCGATCAGGTCGGTCAGGTCCGTCGTTGGTTGATCAGATCGTCGGTCATTCGTCAGTCATCACGTCGTCGTTATCGGTCATCCGTCGTCGTCGATGGGTCGTCAAATCCGTTAATCGTCGAGTCATCCGTCGTCGTCGTCGTCCGTCCGGTGTTCGTCATCATCATCATCAAGTCCTCCGTTCATCGTCGTCGTCAATCCGTCCGTCGTCCGTCCGTCGTAAGTCGTCGATCCGTCAGGTCGTCCGTCCGTCAGTATCATTCATATTCGATCGTGCGTCCGTCAGTCGTCGTCATCCGTCGGTGATCGATCCATCCATCATCATCATCCTCCATCGTCGTCGTCCGTCCGTCAAGTCATCGCGGGTCGTCCGTCGTCAAATCATCAAATCTCCGTCATCGTCGTCGTCGTCGTCGTCCATCCAGGTCAAGTCATCAAGTCGTCGTCGTCAAGATCAATCAAGTCGTCATCGGTCGTCGTCATCAAGATCGATCGATCATCAAAGTCAGTCAGGTCCAGTCAGTTAGTCTGTTGTGGTCGGTCATCGTCGTCGTCGGTCAGTCGTCGTCAAGGTCATGTCGTCGTCAGTCGTCCGTCAGGTCATCCGTCGTCGTCGTCGTCGTCGTCGTCAGTCCGTTAGGTCAAGTCAAGTCGTTCCAAATCCCGTCGTCATCAAGTCGTCCGTCCGTCGTGGTGATCAGTGGATGATCGTCATCATCAAGTCGTCCGTCATCAGATCGTCAAGTCAAGTCAGTCGTCCGTCGTCCGTCGTCGTCGTCAGTCGTCCGTCGTCAATCGATCCGTCCGTCGTCAAGTCGTCAAATCGTCCGTTCAGTCCGTCGATCGTCGTCAGATCGTCGTCGTCCGTCGTCGTTTCGTCGTCGTCCGTCGTCCGTCGTTCGTCTCGTCGTCAACTCGTCGTCGTTCGTCCGTCGTCCGTCGTCCGTCGTCGTCCGTCACGATCCGTATTCATCGTCAATCATCCATCGTCATCGTCCGTCATCATCATCATCCATCATCATCATCATCTCGTCATCGTCATCATCTTCATCCATCCGTCGTCCGTCATCCATCGTCCATCCGTCGTCAAGTATCCATCGTCAATCCATCATCGTGTCATTATCAATCAAATCATCATCCTCCGTCGTCATCCATCCGTCCATCCGTCCATCCGCCGTCATCATCATCATCGTCGTCATCCATCATCCATCAAATATCCATCATCATCGATCCAAATCAGTCAGTCCGTCTGTCGTCAGGTCCTCATAAATCGGTCATCCGTCAAGTCGTCGTCCGTCCGTCGGTCGTCGTCGTCGTCGTCCGTCAAGTCAGGTCAGGTCAGTCGTCAAGTCCGTCCGTCATCCGTCGTCGTCGTCGTCGTCGTCCGTCCGTCGTCCGGTTTCGTCCGTCCGTCCGATCAAGTCAAATCGTCGTCGTCAATCAATCATCATCGTCCATCGTCGTCAATCATCAAATCGTCATCATCAAATTCGTCGTCGTCGTCGTCGTCCGTCGTCGTCGTCAAATCGATCCGTCGTCAAATCGTCCATCGTCGTCGTCGTCAAATACGTCCGTCGTCAGATCGTCATCGTCCGTCGTCGTTGTCATCGTCCGTCGTCGTTCGTCGTCAAATCCGTCATCAAATCGATTCATCCATCATCAAGTCATCCGTCGTTCGTCATCGTCCGTCATCCATCATCCGTCATCATCGTCCATCATCATCGTGCATCATCCATCATCATCATCATCATCATCGTCGTCTTCCGTCCGTCCGTCCATCCATCAAATCCGTTCCATCGTCAAATCCATCGTCCGTCCATCGTCATCATCATCCATCCATCGTCCATCCATCTCCGTCATCGTCATCCATCGTCCTCTCCATCGTCATCATCATCCATCGTCATCAACATCATCCGTCGTCGATCCGTCATCGTCCATCATCGTCCATCATCGTCCATCGTCCATCGTCGTTCATGGGTCGTTCATCGTCGTTCATCGTCAATCGTCATTCATCGTCATTCATCATCATCTATATCCATCTATCATCCATCATCATCTATCATCATCTATCATCATCATCATCCATCATCTATCATCATCATAATCATCTATCATCATCATCCATCATCATCCATCATCATCATCGATCTATCGTAATCATGATGTATCATCAATCATGATGTATCATCGTCGTCATGTATCATCAATCATCATGTATCATCAATCATCATCTGTTCAATCATCATGTCATCAATCATCATGTATCGTAATCATCATGTATCATCAATCATCATGTATCATCAATGTCATGTATCATCAATCATGATATCATCAATCATCATGTATCATCAATCATCATGTCATCAATCATCATGTATCCTCAATCATCATGTATCATCAATCATCATATCACCAATCATCATGTCATCAATCATCATGTATCATCCCAATCATCTGTATCATCAATCATCGTATCATCAATCATCATGTATCATCAATCATCATATCATCAATCATCATATCATCAATCATCATGTATCATCAATCCATCATATCATCAATCATCATGTATCATCAATCATCATGTATCATCATGTCGTGTGTATCATCATGCCTCAT